>CM031377.1:57091918-57649117 GCA_018208015.1 Medicago ruthenica | reverse complement strand
TTCTAAATACTACACACTTAAAATCTTCTTCTTTTTCTTCATCTTTGCATTGTATGCTTCTTTAATTCCTTCCATACCTGAAACAGATAATAAAAGTGAAACAAACTCCAACTCCATAATTAATTTCTTCAATTTCTATGAATGTTTTGTACCATGAGCTAACACCTTTTTGTCTCAATTACCTTCGGTGCACTCACGCCAACACACACCACAATCATCGTAGTTTTCTTTCATCACCGCGTTGTGCGTGTTTAGTGTTTGTTTGTTGGCGCCAAGCTTAGAGAAAGCAGACATATATATGCACGGTTTTCTGTTTTAACCCTCACTCACACACACAAGAATGGGTTTATTTATTCTTTCATGAAATACCAATAGTTATTGAAAACTCACACATAATGAATGAAAGATTCCGCATTCGAACCCGATCACAATATTAACCTAACAATTTTGATATTTTTGTCGATTGAACTAATATTCATGGACTTCATTGTTTCACGTATTTGTTTGGATTTCCTTATCTAAACTATGTTAGAATGATTTCAAATTATATAATCTAAATTGCCCCAAATATATAATCTAAATTCCCCCAAATGTATAAGTACAATATGCGCTATGGAGAAATGATTTAATGTCAAGATTTCAATGTTACAACACAATTTAAAATTGACAATAAAATTTATTATTTAACAGGATTTTTTTTTTTGTCAAATAGTCTAATGATTAAAATTCACTTTTTAGGGTGAATCAATGGGGTATCCGGGTTTTGAACCCCAACCTCTGCGTATTACAATTCATTGTCCATACCAACTGAGTTGTGATCATGAAGACAATTCAACATGATTTTATAATGCATTTACATTAACATCATCATCAGATAAAATACAGAAATACATTGAGTAAATCATATAATATCATTACTATAGAGAACTACTAGAAACATGTTTCACATCAAAACTAAACATTTAGCACAAGAAGATGGAAACAACCCGATATCCAAATTGATTTGAAATACAGGAATTGGGAGGATAACCCCTTTTGACCATTTATATTAACCCCACAACTATTGATACGAAGGTCTCTGACCATCGTACTACCGCTACAAATACCACAAAACAACTTTGGGATAGTATGATGGCCAACACTAAAACCATGACATGATAACCACCCATAATAAAAAGAAAGGTGAGTTATAATGGAAAGGAAAGAAGAAAGAAGACCGAAAGACTATTTATAGACATAATGCAAGCCACAACGGTAACAATAGTCAAAGGAACACATGAAATGTACTATCCATCGGCCAAAGACGATGAACTCGTCACTCACCGATCAAACCTCGTTGGTAACGACACCGTCCACAGTCCGGACATGTTTCAAATTATATAATTTGAAAAAAATATTTTATTGGTAGAAATTATAAAATTCGAAACATGCCCAAAATGTTGTTGATGTTACCCTGTGTGACTTGAAGGATCAACTAGATCAAATTAATGGTTGTCTTAAGTTGAGTATCGCGTCCGTCCATCGAATCAAATGAGTGTGTTTGACTCATACAGATGAAACTCCAAAATGACGACAATGTGAGGATCATATTCTCTATATTTGATTGGTATAGTTCGAAGTGACCAACTCGATTGCAAACCCTCCCAATTCCCATTTGTACTGGCTGTGAGTACAATGTAGGAAAACTAGAGTTTTTAGAGTCTGTATAGGTCATGCCTTGGGAATGATCCCAAGGTTACTATTTGTAGCCTCGGTTTGGGCCTATCCGATCATGGTTTGGGCCCAAATCGTAAAGGGCCAAAACCATGACTAGGGCGCCCTCTTAGGCTGCTGAGGGCACCCCCAGAGGACCTCTTTTTAGGAAAGTTCCCTAAGGTTCCATATGACTGTCAGGTGGATCTTGTGCCCTTCTGGAGGGCGCCCATTCTTGCTCTAAGGGTCCCAATCCTTGCTTGTAGGGCCTACAGGCCTAAATAGTAAGATCTACAGTCCACAGCCCAACAAGCACGAGCTTTGGAACAAGGCGAAGTGATTAAACTATTAATGGGAATTTGTCTATGTGAAAATTTTTGAATTATGGGGTGTAAAGTTTTTTATGAGTACTAACTCGATACGGGCACTGGACCAAACATGGGTGCTAGCCCAACAAGGGTGCTAGCCCAACTTGGGTGCTAGCTCCGTGTTTTTTGTTTTGGAGCCTTGGTGGGTGCTAGCCCGAGGAGAGTATTCCTATTAGCCCAACAAGCACGAGCTTTGGAACGAGGCAAGGTGATTTAAACTATGTAGAGAGAGTGACTTTATTGAGTGGTTAAGCTCGCCACGCCATGACTAAGCCCAATATGGGCGTGATACATTTTTGAATTTTAGATTCAGAGCACGCCCTAATGAGATCTGACGGTTGAAACGGGGCGACCGTTCGCTTTCGCTGACGTGTTCACATCGCAACGATTCATGGAAATCGTGCCGATTTAAATGACGTCATCTGCACGTTTTCCCAGGCTTTTGTACTTTGAACTGTTTTTCGGATCTACTATCCTTGTTGCCTATTTATCTCTTATCTTTTCACTTTTTCACTCTTCTCTTTCCTCAAAATCGTACCGGCTTCCTGGATCGTTTCTTGGCTTTGCAGATCGCTGCACCTTCAATTTTCGAATCTTTTGAAGCTTCTTTTCATCCTCGATCTCTCGCTATCGTTTAAATCCAGGTAATCCCCTTCGATCTCCTCCTTATTAATTAGATTCGTAGCATAGTAGTGATTAGAGAGTGTGATGGGGCGGGTAGGGAGATATCCCCAGCAAATTCAGAGGAGAGGGCTAGGTTGTGGAGGGAAAGTGTTAGACACGCAAAGCGGTCAGATGGAACCATTGATTGGGTGGCGTTTGAGGAAGCCTATTACGGTCACTCCCTCTTAGAGGAATTTTCAAGCGATTTAGACGAGGGTAAATGAGGGGGTAGTAGTGGGAATTCATTTGACTACGCTATTCTTTCTGTTCTCCCAGGTCCCTTTTGTAGGAGAGGAATTTGTTACATGTCGACCTCTAGTGGATCAGAACAAGAAAGCTTTGCCGACGAAGTGATTCGTTCAGAGTCCATGTATATGGATCCTCAGCGAGTGGAGTTCTTTCGAAGCAAGTTGCACGTATCCTCTACGGGATTTGAAGAAGATGTGGTTTGGAGCATTGTCGCCCAGGTGAGAAGGTGTGCCTACGGAGGTCAAGGGGGGTGAAGAACGAGATGTTTCATATGTATACGATTGTTTTTGAAGACCTGGGCGTGAAGTATCCCTTCACGCCCTTTGAGGTGGATGTCCTTAATTGTCTGAATATGGTGCCGTCTCAGTTGAAGCCCAACAACTGGGCATTTATACGCGCTTTTGAGATTCTATGCGAGGGGCTAGGTTTCCAACCCTCAATTGGGTCCTTCTTTACGTTCTATGGCACGAAGGGGGTAAACAAACTTTCTTGGGTGTCTGTCAGTGCGCACCCTGGCAAGAGGTTATTTCCGCCCTATGCCTCTCATTACAAGAATTGGAGGCAGACATTCCTCAGGACCAGGGGGAAAGGATTGTGAAGCAGCTGCTGTGTGGGTCAATGGTAAGTTGAGGTTTCCCGTGTGCTGGACGAGCGCTCTGGTGTCTATCATGGGATTTGATTATGAGAAGTTGGACGGGTATGACCAAGGCGTCGTCTGTTTTTTGGACAAGATGCTGCCTATAAATATCCGGGAGCTATTGAATAGGGAGGGGAATGTGAATAGTTTAGACGCTTACTTACGTGAGTTGGCTTTGTTTATTTATGCGTATATTATACGTTGCTTTGTTTTTTGTCCTCGTAACCTTTTCGTTTTCATTTTCGTAGAGTCCATGGCGCCAATGACTGCGGCGGAAAGGAAGAAATATCTCAAGGATATGAAGGCAAAGAAGGCTGCTGAGGGGTTGGCAGCTAGTGATCCTACTGGACTCATTACACGCAAGTCTAAGAGGAAGGCTGATAATCCGCCGGAGGCTCAGACTGAGTTCGTCGCGGTGGTCGGGCAGGACAAGGTGTCGCCCGGAAAAGATGACAGAGGGAAGGCCATAGCTGAGAAAAAGGGTAAGAAAACGCCTTCCTTTACCTCGACTGGTGCCGCCAAGATCTGTGGCACTGTGCAATCCTTCTGGGATAAGGATTTCAACTATGGCGCCTATGTCAAAGAGAGGTTGGTCTTTAATCCAGAAGACTTGGAGGCTGGGAATCAAGGCGATGTCCCTTCATGACAAGGGATATGGGCGTTCATTGCTTGCGGTCGGTAATGCTCTTGGACGCGATAGATCGGAAGCATGAAGAGTTGGTGCAGAATGAAGAAGCGCTCCAGGCCACAGTGAGGGCGCTGAAGAAAGAGTTGAAAGAGGCCAAGGACGCTAGGGAGAAAAAGGTGAAAGAAGCCAAAGAGGCGATGAAACTTGAATGTGACGAGCGCGTCTCTGATCTGAAAATTGGCCATGCCGCGGATCTGGCTGGGAAGGACGGGGTTATCGCGAAGCTTCAAAAGGATGTTGCGGCTGGAGTGGAAAGAGAAAATTAGCTTAAGGCTGAAGTTTCTGAAGCGAAGGGCGAGTTAGCTCTGACCTTTGACGTTGGTTTTGAACGGGCTAAAGCTCAAGTCGCCCTGTTGCACCCTGGCGTTGATCTTTCCGCCCTTGATTCTTTTAAGGTTATTGTAGATGGCGTCCTGGTGGACGAACCATAATCGTACTTGTTGTAATATTGATTTTGTTTTGAACTCAGTACTCTCTCCCGATTTGTAATGATGCATTTTCCTTTAAGCTGCTCGTCTTTCTGTTCTTCTTATCTTGGAATTTCTTTTTCTTAGGGAGCGCCTCCTGGGCGATGATTATTACATGTGCTTATTTCGTGACTTTGTTAAAAATTGTCGAGTGATTTTATTTTCAATGTTATTGTTTCTTGCGTGGACCATCCTATCGGCGCACGACGTCTTAGAGCCCTCATTGGGGTTAAGGAAGTTGGTGGCGGTTTCCTTTCTGGCTCACGACGTCTTAGAGCCCTCATTGGGGTTAAGGAATTAGGTGGCGGTTTCATTTTCGGCTCACGACGTCTTAGAGCCCTCAGTGGGGTTAAGGAATTTGGTGTCGAACTCATTTTCGGCTCACGACGTCTTAGAGCTGTCAGTGGGGTTAAGGAATTAGGTGGCGATCTCATTTAAGCTCACGACGTCTTAGAGCCCTCATTGGGGTTAAGTAATTAGGTGGCAACCCTCGATAGGGTTAAGGAATTATGTGGCGATCTCATTTAAGCTCACGACGTCTTAGAGCCCTCATTGGGGTTAAAGAATTAGGTGGCAATCCTCGATAGGGTTAAGGAATTAGGTGAAAGATTCTCTTTCGTTCTTGGCGTTGTTGATCTGTTACAGGCAATATAAGTAATATAAAATAAGTGATATAGATATATTGAAAGCAGGGCCTCGTTAAAAACCCCACTATTACGGGGGAAAAGAGTGCTCCGTGCTCCTCTTCATTTAAACAATACGGAAACATATGAAATAAAAGACAAATTAATAATTAAAATGGCTTCACAGGCCCTCTAGTTCGCCTTTCAATTGCTGTGGCGAGCTTCTCCCTGTTTGATAGCTGGAATGTGGTTAGGTTTGTGACATCCCCGGATCACGTTCGTTCCCTCTGGTAGGTCTGTCTTGCTAGCTTTCTTTGTGGAATTTCCGGTATGCCAAGTTGGTGTGCTGACCGGCTTAGCTTCTGGACACAGAGCGAGGCGACGACACACTTCGGCGGGGTAAGCGCTAAGCATATCTGTCGGCTGACAAGCGATGAGATTTAGGTTCTTCTTTAGGAGCTCTGTTATGCTCAGCTCTTCATCCATTAAACTTTCCTTTGCACCTTCAGTGGGTTCTGTGCGCTATTGCTGGAATTCTTCTTATGGATCTATGTTGACAATGGTCACCTGGTGTGCTTTTGGGTTGTCGGCTCCTTTCCTTTCCCTCTGTAGCTTCAAGCTGTTGTGGTAACATTCTCGGGAAATTTTCTGGTCTGCTCTGATAGTGCCGACCTGTCCATTGTCCAGTGGGTATTTCATGACGAGGAACTTAGTGGAAAAGATAAGCGTCAAGAAGGTTGAAAGTCGGGCGGCCTATTATGATGTTGTAAGAACAGGGCGAGTTGACCACCAAATATTTAATCTTGATGGTTTTGGCGATGTTTCCCGTACCGAAGGTTGTTTTTAAAGTGATGTACCCACGAACATGCACCTGCTCTCCTGTGAAGCCAGCCAGGATTCCTTTGAAGGGCTGTAACTGGCCCTCGTCGAGTCCCATTCTTTCAAAGGCAGAGTAATAAAGGATATCTGCAGAGCTGCCAGGATCAATCAACACTCTCTTGATGTCCTAGTTGAAGATTTGTACAGTGATGACCATGGGATCGTCATCGTGGGGAATCACTCCTTCGCGGTCTTCGCCTGAGAAGGTGATATATGCTTGGCGCTCCGGCCTTGTCGGGGCGTGGCCATCGACAAGCATTACTTGTCTCACATATCTTTTTTGAGAGGCGCTGGATTCACCGCCTCCTGCGAACCTGCCAGATATAGTGTTCAAAGTGTGGCGCTCGCCATCCTTTGCCTCATCTTTCTCCTTTGGGGGGTCTTCGGGCGGGCGCCTGTCTCCTTCCCTGCTTTCTTTGACGTATCCTCTTAGCCTGCCATTCTGAATTAACTTCTCAATCTCTCTCTTCAGATGGATGCAGTCATCTGTGGTGTGTCCTTTTATCCGGTGATACTTACACCAGGCATCTTTGTCATTTCCCATTATGTTTCCTCTTGGCGGCGGGGGGTCGGGGATGAGTCTAGAGTGGTAAACATCCCTCCAGATCTGCTCGCGACAAGTGTTAAGCGTTGTGAAAGATTCTGGTAGGGGTGCGCGCCTGTCTTGGACCTGACGCTTGTACGACGCTTTGTCTCTGTGGGTGGGTGGATAGTAACTTCAGCGATGGTCGTAGTTGCTGAGGCCATGCTCTCTAGAATCTCTGGATTTCTTTTCGGCGTTGCTTTCTTCTCCCTTTATGTAGCATTCCGCTCTGGACATGATCTCCTCCATGGAATCAGCTGGTTTATGCTCCAGCGATTCGTTAAATTGGCCAGCGCGAAGGCCGTTTTGGAAAGCTCCCACGAACAGCTCCTGGTTTGGGTTGATGACTTTAATGGTGGCGTCGTTGTATCGTGCGAGATATTCACAGAGGGTCTCATTCAATCCTTAGCGAACGTTGAAGAGGCTGGTGGATGATACTTTGCGGTGGCGACTTGCTGAAAACTGGTGTGTCAGTTTGCGTGTCATGTCTTGGTAGCTGACGACGAAAAAGCGGGGTAGGTTCATGTACCATCTAAGGGCGGCGTCTTTGAGTGTTCCTGCCAATAACTTGCACTTGAGAGAGTCAGCGACGCCGATGATGGCCATTTGAGTGTTAAAAGCTGTTACATGCTCCACCGGGTCGCTCTTTCCATCGAAAGACGAAAGAGAGGGTGGCTTGAAGTTTTCCGGGACTGGCGCGTTCCAAACTTCGGCGGAAAGTGGTTGCGGATCCGGATCTACTGATTCATCTTGTTGAGATTCGTTCCCTTCGGCGTGTTGTTGCTGCTGGATTGCCTCCATTGTCGCTTGCAGGGCTTCGTTGTGGTCGCGAAGCTGCTGAATCTATTGTTGTAGTGCTTCCAAGGCCGCCGATCCGCCATTAGTGGTGGCGATGACGGTTGTTTGAGTTGGTATGTGAGGACTGAGATTGGCGTTGGAGATTAGCGATTGGGCTCGCGAATCTTGGGGTGAGGATCAGTTTTTCGAACAAAGAAGGTTGAATGTTTGATTAAAGTTAGGGTCTATCGGGAAAAGGATGGATTTAGGGTTGAATCGTGGCGGATTTGGAGGTTTTTAGGGTTGCTTCTGAAAGATACGGTGGATTCACGGTGTTCTGGTGATGTTCGGAGGCCGCGAATCGACTACTCTTGTTTCAGTGATGGTGGCTAGGTCAGTTTTACCGTAGCCCCACGGTGGGCGCCAACTGTACTGGCTGTGAGTACAATGTAGGAAAACTAGGGTTTTCTGAGTCTGTTTAGGTCATGCCTTGGGAATGATCCCAAGGTTACTATTTGTAGCCTCGGTTTGGGCCTATCCGATCATGGTTTGGGCCCAAATCGTAAAGGGCCAAAACCATGACTAGGGTGCCCTCTTAGGCTGCTGAGGGCGCTCCCAGAGGACCTCTTTTTAGGAAAGTTCCCTAAGGTTCCATATGACTGTCAGGTGGGTCTTGTGCCCTTCTGGAGGGCGCCCAGTCTTGCTCTAAGGGTCCCAATCCTTGCTTGTAGGGCCTACATGCCTAAATAGTAAGATATACAGTCCACCATTATACCTTTTAAATAAGTATTGATTAATTGGCTATTAGAAACAACAATCCATGTGTAGATGAATCTTTTTAAATATTACTCCCTCCGTCCGAAAATAATTGTCTCTTTAGTATTTATTCTTTGTCGCAAAGTAATTGTCATTTTATTATATTAATGCAACATTTATTATTTTTTCCCACTATTATACCCTTATTTATTGAATTTCATCCAACTTAACTACTCTACTAACTACAATTCATAAGCGTATTTTAGTAAATGATAATGATTTTATCATTGAAATCAACACATTTGATCATTTTCTTAAAAATTGTGCACAAACCTTGAACGATTATTATTTTGAGACGGAAGAAGTTCTACTTCACTAAAAAGCTACTCCCTTATCGCAGTTCAATCTTTTGCATTACTCCCCCGTCCCTTTTTATAGGAGTAGTTTACAAAATAGTTTTGTCCCTAAATATAAGATCATATACAATTTTTAGATGCATTGATTACTTTTTTTTTCCAAATATACCTTTTATTAATACTACCAATTTGGCTTGGTATATGAACAGTTAATATTAAATATATATTTAAGTAAAAATATTCTAGTAATAGTCACACACATTTGAAACAACTTTATTACTCTAACAACTTTTTTAAATAGCCGTGATCTTTGTAAACTACTCCTATAAAAAAGGACAAAGGGAGTATTATTCACATAATCTTACAATGTTACCCTTTTTTTTTGCGGCATTGCCCTTTGATTGTTAAACTACTGTATTAATTAATGTGATGTGATTATATTCTTTCCAATGTATAGAAAGTTGAACGCAAATAGATTAATGAAACATCACAATAACCAAAACCTTTTGTTTGTCCAACTAGTAACCGAAGACTTTAATTGTCACTATTTCTTAGTGGTTTATATTTTCCTTTCCAAAGCCATTATATAAGAAATAAAGCGTCAATATCATAGAGCAAATAGGAGTACTTTATAAGTAGTGGAACTAAATCACAAAGATAACATATTACTCCCTCCGTCCCTTTTTATAGGAGTAGTTTACAAAAATCACGCGTATTAAGAAAAGTTGTTGGAGTAATAAAGTTGTCACAAATGTGTGTGACTATTACTAGATTACCCTTAATTAAATATATATTTAATATTAACTTTTTATATATCAAGACAAATTTGTAGTATTAATAAGTGGTATATTTAGAAAAAAAGTAATCAATGCATCTAGAAATTTGTATATGACCTTATATTTAGGGACAAATTTTTTTTGCAAGCTACTTCTATAAAAAGGGACGGAGATACTATAATTTTGCAATTGCTACACTATGGCAGCTAGCAGTGCAACAAAATCAGTTGACAAAGTTACATTGAGAGTTATGGTGGACAAAGAAAGGAACAAAGTTTTGTATGCTGAGGCAGGGAAGGATTTTGTGGATGCTCTCTTCAGCTTCTTAACATTGCCTTTAGGTACTATTGCAAGACTAGTGGCCGAGGAGTCGAACATTGAAGCTGTGAAATTTGGCATCATTAGCTCACTGTATCAAAGTGTGGCAAATCCTGATGAACAATATCTATGGACTCGTACTTTCAAGGAAATGCTACTCAAGCCAAGGAATTCCATGTAAGCTTATTGTCAGAAGATGAAACTGATTATCGACGACACAGAACCTATGCAGCACTTCATCTGTGGGAATTGGAATTGTGTTAGAAAGGAAAGTGGGAACCTTTTGAGCATATTTAGGAATCAAATGTGCAGTTGCAGACGAGTAATGAACACAGTATTATCTCCACCGCCACAACCAGAAAGTCTGAGTTCAGGAATCGGGTTTGTTAAGGAAACTGCTGCATTTATTATTTCCGATGATCTTTATGTGATGCCTAATGTTTTTGGAACAGTTATACAACTACTTCACAAGCTAGAAATCTCTGATATTGGCGCTATTACAGAACAAACTGTTGATATCAGCAAGAAAGAGGCATGCTTTCTTATGCAACTCTCTTCTGAAATATATTTTCTATGCAGTTGATTATTTGTTTTCTCATTAAATATTTTTACTTTTGCAGGTCATAGATATTCTGAAGTTGTCATTGGTCTCAAAGACCCCTTTGACAGACTTCATCTTTAAAAAGAAATATTCTGAAGTGGTCGTTGGTCTCAAAGACCCCATGCCTAAGATTGGAAACGTGACATCCGAAGGGGGTAGGCAGATATCTGTGAAAGTAGTGAGAAGAAAATCAACTGGAGAGATTTTGTTTGCTAAAGCAGGAGATGATTTTATTAACTTTATTTTCAGTTTTCTAACCCTCCCTTTAGAAGGAGTGTTGCATATGCTTGAAGGTTTCTCTTCTCTAAACTGCATTGATAATTTATACAAAAGCATGACTGAGTTGAGTCCAGAAAATTATTTAATCTCAAAACATCTCAAAGAGAAACTAATTAAGCCTCCCAAGTCCCATTGCTGCACAATTTGGGATTGACAACCAAATTATTCCAATTGGAGTAGTTACCTCCCCTATCTATTATTGTCATTCTTACATTCTTAATGGTCATCAGTATACTTACGCACTAACTGCTTCACACGTGCATAATGTCCATTATCCTACTGAAAAGTCTGTACTTTTAAATTTGGTTGATCCAAAGCTATCTGCTTCAAACGCATCAAGTCGTGGAGAATTTGCAAAAGGACCATCAGTATACATGGTGACAGTTGACTTGGTTATTACTCCAATGTCGTCCTTCACTGCTATATCACATTTAAATAGTACAAATGTTTCTCTAATGATGTAGAAGAAAGGGTTGTTAGAATTGGTCAGAAGTAGGTAAGCCACTGTGTATGACCGTTGGCGTTTTCATTCTTCGCAATATATTTTCATTAATTTGCATGAATTATTACAATGATTTGTTTGTTAACATATTGCAGGGTCTCTGCATTCTAAAAGCTTGGATGAACTCAACGTCTGTTATGACAAATGGACTCAACCAATTCATAACAAACATTAAGGAGGCGAAATGACCAATATTTCTTTTCCTATATGCAAATCGCCGGTTTTACAAATATTATTAGATCCGTAGCGTAGTTGATATATGGACTATATTTCATCCATTGGTTAAGTTTCATGTATGCTATTTTGAATTTGAATTTCTCAACGGTATTTCATTTGTCCCTAAGTAATTTAGCACCTAATCCTTGGGTACGAGGATCGTTTGGATATTGATGTGGGTTTTCTTTGTTTTCCTGGAATTTTACAATCTATTGTGTTTAATGGTTCTTGAATTTATAGTTTTCTACAACTGTTGTACTTTGTTACCTCAATCCTCTATCCGATTTCATGAAGACTTTGGACCTGTTGGGATAAACAACTTATTTTTAGAACTTAAATTGTTGTATTTTGTGTATGCTATAAGTTGTTTTTATAAGCTATATTGCAGAAGTTACGAGAATAAGTTAGAAAAAAGCCTATGCTAGTAGATAAGCTCAAGTAATCTAATCCAAATAGGATATGAGAACTTCATGGACCATTTTGTAAATCAACAAAAGTTTGGTGTTGAAGTATTAATAAAATATTTCAACATGTGAGGAGCCATTACAAGACTTATTCTCCTCAGTTACCAAAATTTATCATTTTAAGCCTTTCTTGTTTCTTTAGCTAGATATTTTTTTAAGTCTTTCATAAAGTTTAAAAAACTAACTGTTTTCTTAAAATCAGTTAATCCAAATATATTAAAATAGAGATGTAACCAATCACCTAACTAACACCATCTAATAGGATAACTTTGATTTGACATTTTCCTTGTTTTTGGTTTGATAATCCATGCACACGTTTTTACTTAAGGAAAACAGATTCCAGATTTGGTCTACATTTCATGCAAACCATTCTTTTTATGGAAATATAAAACACGACATTAATATCTAGCTTCTGAAGTGAAATATTAGATATAACTATCTTCTTACATTGGCCACAAGAACATGTTGAGAGTGATATCTGACCAATAATGATCCAATCTTTGTTCATATTTTTTCAAGACACAATCTCACATACATATTTGACAGAATAGTATAATTTGTTAATGAATTTTGACTTGGACAAGAAGGAGATCAAACAAAATTGAATGCCTTTGAATTCACCTTCAAAGATAGCAATGTTGAGTTCAGCTTCTCTTTGATTGAATTAAATAATGTTTTTTTATTACCTAATCAAACAACCACATAGTTTCCCTCCTGTATATATAGACCATGATTTTTGTCCCATTTCATGAACATAGTTTCAAACTCAAATAACAATTTTATCCTTCATTCAAAGAGAAACATGGGCGTTTCCCTTTTTTCATCACTGAAATTTCCATTGATCTTTTTATCATTGATCAATTTTTGTACATTTGAGCTTGTGTTGGCAGGCATAACCAGACACTACCATTTTGATGTACTAATACTACTTCCTTAAAACACCTATTAGGCATTATCCATTATATTTGCACAAGCTTTTTGTTTTAGTTTTTTTTTTCTTCTCTTTCTTTGTTCTGCATGTAACCAGATTGAGGTCAATAATGCAGATAAGGTACCAAAATGTGACAAGACTGTGCCATAGCAAGAGCATGGTGACAGTGAATGGTCAATTTCCTGGACCTCGCATTGTAGCTCGGGAAGGAGACCGTCTTCTAATCAAAGTGGTTAACCATGTGCAGAACAACATTTCCATTCATTGGTAAAGAGAATTGTATTTACAAGACAAAGTTGCTAAAAAGAAGTAATGACTTTGTTAAACTTTCCTATTTTTTCGAACAGGCATGGAATTAGACAACTTCAATCAGGATGGGCTGATGGACCAGCATATGTGACACAATGCCCCATCCAAACAGGTCAAAGCTATGTTTACAATTACACAATTAAAGGCCAAAGAGGAACACTCTTTTGGCATGCTCACATATCTTGGTTAAGGTCAACACTTTATGGTCCTCTCATCATACTTCCCAAGAAAAATGATCAATATCCTTTTGCAAAACCCCACAAGGAAGTTCCTATCTTATTTGGTAATGAAATATTTTACTAAAATAAAGGGTGAACCATGGACTACCTATCTTAATTTGCATAAACTAATTAAAACTTAATTATGGTTTTAGGTGAATGGTTCAATGCAGATCCTGAGGCAATCATTGCACAAGCCCTCCAAACTGGAGGAGGACCAAATGTCTCTGATGCATACACAATTAATGGACTTCCAGGGCCATTGTATAATTGTACTGCAAAAGGTATGAAGAGCCAATCAACACATTTAGTGTATATTTTAGCCACCGATTTGTGCAATTTGATATATACAATTTCTACTGCAAGTTTACACAATTATTTACTTCTTATAAAGTACATGAACAATATGGTTTAAATGTAAGATGTAATTCTCTACAGATACATTCAAGCTAAAGGTGAAGCCTGGAAAGACTTACCTTCTACGTTTGATCAACGCTGCACTAAATGATGAGTTATTCTTCAGCATTGCAAATCACACCCTCAAAGTTGTTGAAGCAGATGCAATTTATGTAAAACCTTTTGAGACTAACACCATCCATATTGCCCCTGGCCAAACCACTAATGTTCTTCTCAAGACCAAGTCACGCTATCCCAATGCGGCATTCTTAATGACTGCTAGACCATATGCCACTGGCCTGGGAACTTTTGACAACACAACGGTCGCTGCTATCCTTGAATATGAAATCCCGTCTATTACTCATCATTCTGCTTCTTCACTAAAAAAGTTTCCACTATTCAAACCTATTCTCCCTGCACTCAATGACACTTCTTTTGCCACAAAGTTCACCAACAAACTCCGTAGCCTTGCCAATGCCCAGTTTCCTGCTAACGTTCCCCAGAAAGTTGATAAGCACTTTTTCTTCACAGTAGGCCTTGGTACTAACCCTTGTCAAAGCAACCAAACATGTCAGGGACCCAATGGAACAATGTTTGCTGCATCAGTGAACAATGTATCTTTCACAATGCCAACCACTGCACTTCTTCAATCCCACTTCACTGGACAATCCAGAGGGGTCTACGCCCCTTATTTCCCAAGCAGTCCCTTGCATCCATTCAACTACACTGGCACCCCACCAAACAACACCATGGTGAGCAACGGAACAAAGGTTACGGTTCTTCCTTTCAACACAAGTGTGGAGCTTGTGATGCAAGACACTAGCATTCTTGGTGCTGAAAGTCACCCTGTCCATTTGCATGGATTTAACTTCTTTGTTGTTGGACAAGGATTTGGTAACTACGATTCAAATAAGGACCCAAAAAACTTCAATCTTGTTGATCCCGTTGAGAGAAACACAATTGGTGTCCCATCTGGTGGATGGGTTGCTATCAGATTCCTAGCAGATAATCCAGGTTGGTTCCTAGTTTATTCATCAAACTATCAAAAGTCATTTTGGTTTCAAAGAATGTTTTAGTTCACTTTCATAAATTAACAAAAAGAAAGCATGCAACTATATACGATGTTTAATTGTGTGTGCAGGGGTATGGTTCATGCATTGTCACTTGGAAGTACATACAAGCTGGGGTCTTAAGATGGCATGGATTGTGTTGGATGGAAAGCTTCCAAATCAAAAGTTACTTCCACCACCAGCTGATCTTCCCAAGTGTTAACTTCAACCTAAAATTGTTTTATTTTGATTTAACATTTTGGCCCATTTTGTTATTCAACACTGGGCAAGTTGTTTTTCATTAGTGGCTTATTTAACATTATTGCTTACAAGTTACTCCAATGTTATTAAACGTGGAAGTGGAGACGATCCATTTCCAAAATGCATCTGTTGTGTTCTCGTCTCACTCAGAACCTGTAGATTGGTGTTTCAAACTTTGAATAAATCCATTAGACATTTCTGTAAAAAAAGAAGGTAAACACCCCAATATTCTGAAGTTAGAGCTATGCAATTTTTTTTATATTTAGTTATTCTAAAATAAATTTAAATTTTGAATTAGTTTTTCATATAAGAAAGGAAAATTCATTAATATGTTAGAGTTTTGTTAGGAACGGTGTAGACAGAATCAATTCATTGTTTCTTTAATGGATTAATGGATGATATCGAAAGAGATGTTATGGCTCAATCTCCTACTTCACTTGCGACCACAGTAAAATTAGCCGAGTTATATGAACAAAAATATTACCACACTTTAACCAAATTTGTTAGAAATCGAAAAATCCCTGCCACAAACACTCACTCATAAAACATTCAATATGATTTGTTTCGTTTTTTCAATCATCCACATCCACAACACTTGCTGATATACAGCTTCGTAGCGCATGGCACTGTCATCTTGGCTAAGCATACTGACTTCACCGGAAGCTTCCTGAAAATGGCATTGCAGTTCCTGCAGAGTCTCCCACCAACTTACACAAACATGACTTACGTAACAAACAATCTTCATACCTTCAACTACCTCGTCCATAATGGATTCAGTACTTTCCTTTCTCTATCTTTATATTTTGCATGATCAAATTGTTGAATCACATAGCAATGACACAAACACACACATAACAAACATGTAAGGTAGGCACAATGATAATTTAAAAATTTAAGTGATTGAATGAATAGGGTTAAGACCTAGGAAGGGAATTGGAAAAAGAAAACTCCATCGACGAGTGTTACATCTCTAACAAGCAATCCAAGTAGGACTGGACTTGCCCACAATTTTTCCTCCCTTTCTTTTGAGCTATTTTATCATTATGGACATGAAGTTCATTAGTTCAACATCAATAAGAAACTACTAATATTCTTAACAAAAATTTAGACTCTTTCAAAATTTTATGCTTTTGATTAGTATGTTGCATAATTTCATTTTCTTTATGAAACTCCACAATATATAATTAGTTAGACTGATTACTTCAAGATGTGGAGTCTGTTCATCAAGATGTGGCAACGGCCTCTCTTGAACGCATCGAGAAGGAATTTACCAAAAGGTATGGTGGAGGAAAAGCTGCAACTGCAAAAGCTGAAAGCTTAAACAAAAGATTGGGTCACTTGGGCTAATTTATAGTAATTCTGTGTATTAGAAATGTGTCTCTAAATTTAAATTGCATTAATTAACATGAAGTATTTGTTGAATATCCATCATCTAGACCCAAATTAAAGGAGCATATGCAATATTTTGCGGATCATCTGGAAGAGCTTACCAAACTTGCCAAAGCGAAAGCTCGAGTTTCTGAAGTCCCTACTGGCTAATTTATTATAATTTATAAATTTATAAGTTATTTGTTAATTGAACATACATAAACTTATTTTTGTAGTAAAAATTTGAACCTGAAATGGTTTTTGTAGTAAAGTTATTTGTTCATTGAACATACATAAGACTAAAAGTGTTCTTTTATTGAAGAGAAGCATGTGTGTGAAGTGAATAAAGATTAATTTTGGTTTAGTTAAAATCATTAATTTTTATTTTACTCAATATACATTTTGTGCGTGTGGTTTCTCTTCACCTGTGTAAGCTATAAATCATGGCAAAATCTTCAACATGATAAGGGTGACACTTACATTGAATTAGTACCAGGCAGTAGAACACAATTTCTAAGGATAAACAACTTGAAGAGGTAAATTCATAGATGCTAAATTTAAATTTGGAGAACCTTGGACTATTTCATGCAGTCTCTTAGTGCAGTTTTTAGAACAAATTGTCTCATAGATTTTTGTCTAAATTAGCATCTCCATTTTTTCATTTCTATGCAATACTAATGTGGAATCATGATTCTTTTTCTTCCCCCTTGAATTGATGTCATCTGCAAGTTTAAAATCATCCCAAGCAGCTAACATCTTTTTCTTCTATACAATTGTTTTTGCACAATTTAAACAAAAAAATAAAATAAATCAATGCATTAAAAGACCTTGTTTGAAATTAGACTACAAAAGGTATTTTCTACATCCATGTTTAAATTGATCAAAAGAGGAACAATATATGGTTTCCTGCACCTTGGCTACACGGGATTTAAGGCATATTTTGGTGATTTAACTATGAATCACTGACATAAACACGAACGTCGAACATGAGACTAACACAAACATGTCTACACCGGTAAGAATTAAAAAAAAAATGAATTTATTGAATGTAATCACATGTGTTGTGTTGTGTCGTGTCAGGCATTGAACACGTCTTCCATCGGAAGTGTTGGTGCTACATAGTGATTTAATAAAAGTAGGTAGCTAAAAGTTACATTGTTTCCTCGTAATAGGTGATCTATGAATACATATGTCAGCGCTTGATGCCTACCCTGACCTAGTGACCCCCCAGAGCCCTACACATAAATTTTTGTATTTCAGCTGAACTCAAAATCAGAACTCTTTAGTGTAATGAAGATGCCATCTAAGAAAGGAAAAATGGAGGGTGAGCCAGCATGACAACATAGAGATACAGTTAGAGAAGTTCTGGAAATTCAAGGATCGAAAATATGGCGCGCGGGTATAAGAAAAAGAGTGCAACAATATGATAACAGAATTTTCCCTCTAATTATGAATTCTCTCTTCTCTCTCTGCTTCATTTCTTTACTCTTCTTCTAGATTCTTCTACAATTTCTCTTCGATGAACAAACGGTTACTACTATTCCTTTCTAATTCATCAAAATCGCATCATCAATGGCAGAAAACTACACAAAATTGAAGGAGCTTGAAGTTAACAACGACAATGGTCCGTTCAAGTCTTTTTTCCTGAGTCATCATTGTTATTTCACAGTCAGCGTGCGCTACATTAGTAATCATAGGGCACATCAGCGAGAAGATGGGATTAAGGACCAAAGTTCAAGTGATTAGTAATTGTAGTGGTTGTTTGAAAAGATTAATAAGTTTTCGGGCAAAAACTCAAATGACGTGTATTTGCAGGGAATATTTGCATAAATAAGTCGAAAAAAAAGATAAGCAACTTTTCTTTTAAGGATAAGTAAATTTTCTTTTAATGATGTAATCTAAACATATGGTACAAAGAAAAGCAATTTTCCCTCGATATAATATTTCAAGCTATTGGTAGGCAGTGCTTGGAGAGCAAAAGTTCATTGGAACATAACTATCAACAAAAAGGAAACATAAACATACAAGGACTCAAAATCCATATTTTCGTAAACCTTAACCTCATAAAATTAGACCCTAACCAGAATCTTCTCACAGCATGTCATAAATTAGTCTAACATAAAGTCATTATGTCAAATTTTCATTCTCTTAACCTTTCAATTTGAGAAGTAGAATTATAAAAAAATATAAATGCAGTTATTAAGCAATAAGTTGCTACAAGTGTTTCCAAAGAACCCTTAATAGACGTCAAAAGGGTCATTAATGTCTAATATATAAAATAAAAAATATTATAGCGGAAGAGAAGTTAATTCAAATAAGCCTCTTTCATCCTTCCATCCTGACATTTATCATGAATAACATTGACTTTGCTTGAAGTTGAGGTTGTGTATCTATAATTTGAAAAGGACTCTTGTTAGAGAAGAGAGTGAAACAACAAAACATATAAATAGAACAAAGACGCAAAAGAAAAGTGAATGCTTGTGCATCAATATCCCTTTATGTAAAAATTAAAGAAATTTACTTCTACCATTATGCAATAATACAGGTTCGTACAACAGGTGATACAAGGATTGTGTTATTAGAAACTAAATTTAATAGTTGTATATAACTATTATATGTAGAAATCAAATAACTCTCACTTCCAAAATCATCGTGGATGTACTTGAATTGCAAAAACATTATATGCTTAAAATATACATAGATAACCGTGTTCTGAACATGGTATTCGGATCTATGACAGTTTTAAAATAAAGGAAATAATCACACGATCGAAACCAAGTAGATGAATTAACATAGATTCAAACAAGTATTACGTTGGAGAAGAACTTACTTTCAATAAGTTGAAAGACTTTCGACATAATCCTCGATACCGAACCAACATATCTTATGGTTAATTTTAGATTTCAGTACTGTATTATTTCTGAAGTTATATAGAACTGCTTGGTTTTGTAGGTTGTTTACGAATACTATTGTATCACCGTTTTCAGAAAGATGCACTGGTTTTAATTTCAAAAGCGATGTATCAACTCGCTTGTGATCAACTCTTAATCTATGACTCATTTGAATATTGTGATAGCTAAATTTAAGGAATAGAGTCCAAGACTTGTCATCTCCAATTAATTTTGTCATCTTCCATATAACAAAATCAGTTCCGTTGAAATCATGATAAAGGTGTAACGTGTAAAATATGATGAGGAAATGATTGTAATATTATAGATGAAAAAGGATCACTAATGGATCAAGTACACTGCCAAAAGGAATAACAGAAAGTACAGAGAGAACAGAGAGAATAGAAATATCAGGGAGAAGGAATGAGGCTATCACCAAATTGCTTGCCTCACACTAGGCTCACATGTTTGTTATATATCCCTCTAACCTAGTGTTGGCCACACGCATTCTGTTACTCTTTCTTACTCCCTCAAAGTTAGTTGTGATCCCATGTGGTGAGTCATTCTTCATTTTGTTATTTCCCAAATTACCCTTCATAACAATGCCTCTCCCTTTAAAGGCAACCTTGTCCTCAAGGTTGAGCTCTGGATAATGAGTTTTCATCTCCATATAATCCTCCCATTTTGTTTCTGCATTGGCCTCACTTCCCCACTGAATTAACACCTGAGGAGTTGCTACATTGCCCTGCATAATCATTCTACTATCCAGCACCTGTGTAGGTTGAAAGGATGGCCCAGTTTCTGTTGTTGTGAGAGGCAAGGGCAAGTATGGTGTATCACTGTTGCCTTTGAATTCTTTGAGTTGAGCCACATGGAAGACTGGATGTATCTTGGCGGATGGAGGTAAACCAAGTCTATAAGCAACCGTCCCTATCTTTGCAATGACTTCAAAGGGACCAAAATATCTCATAGAGAGTTTCTGATTCTTCCTTAGAACAGCAGAATGTTGTCTATATGGTTGTAGTCTAACCAATACTTTATCTCCCACTTTGAATTCGACATCCTTTCTTTTCTTGTCTGCTTGATGCTTCATTACCTGTTGTGCTCTCATCAAATTCTTTTTGAGTTGATCCAGGATAGCATCTCTTTGAGCCAAATGATCTTTGACAGATGGAGGGTCTGAAATCTGAGCAACATATCTGATAAGGTTAGGGGGATCTCTACCATACACAGCTCTGAAGGGAGTCATACCAGCACTGTTGTGAAAAGCTGTGTTGTACCAATATTCAGCCAAGGATAGAATCTTATACCAGCCTTTGGGATTTTGAAAAGTAAAGCATCTTAGATACATTTCTAAGCACTTATTCAGTGCTTCAGATTGGCCATCTGTTTGTGGATGGTAAGCTGTGCTCATGGCCAAAGATGTACCCTGCAGTTTAAACAAATTCTGCCAAAATTCACTTGTAAAAACTTTATCTCTGTCGGACACTATTGACTTGGGAATGCCATGTAATTTTGCTATGTTAGTCATAAAAGCTTCAGCTACAGATTTACTAGTATAGTCAGATTTTAAAGCAACAAAATGACCATACTTAGTTAATCTGTCTATCACAACCATGATCACAGTAAATCCAAAGGAGAGGGGTAGGCCGGTTATAAAGTCCATAGCAATGTCTTCCCATACCTGGTTCGGTATTGGTAATGGCTGCAATAAGCCAGCTGGATTGGTATTGAGTGTTTTGGCTTGTTGACAGATGCTACAATGCTGCACATACTCTTTAATGTCCTCTCTCATCTTTTTCCAATGGAACTGAGCATGAATCCGAGCCAGAGTTCTATTAATGCCTGCATGTCCCCCTATGTGAGAAGTGTGAAATTCCTTCAAAATCTTGGTAATCAAGTCCTTGTTATTAGGAATAACCAGTCTATCTTTCCATAATAACAACCCATCTCTAACTGAGTATGAATGAAAATCATCATCTTGTTGTGCACAAGCTTTCATGATGTGTTGTACGTCAGGATCTCCCTCTAATGCCACTTGAAGTTCTTGTATAAATTGATTCTTGGGCTCAGACCAAGCAAGCAAATACATCCTTGACAAGGCATCAGCTGGAATGTTATCCTTGCCTGGCTTATATTCAATTTGAAAATCAAAGCCAATGAACTTGTGCAGCCATGCCTGCTGTTCTGGAGTTTGAAGTGACTGATCAAGCAAATTTTTCAAACTTTTTTGGTCCGTTTTGATCACAAACTTATGTCCCAACAAGTAGTGGCGAAATTTGGCTAATGCTTCAGTTATTGCCAACAACTCTCTGATGTAAGCTGACTGTTTTTGACGCCTAGGGGATAGTTTCTTTGAAAAGTAAGCAATTGGATGGCCTTGTTGTCCCAATACTGCGCCTACACCTGTACCCGATGCATCAGTTTCAAGTGTGAATGGTTTGGAAAAGTCAGGTAAGCTTAACACTGGAGCAGTAGTGACAGCTTGTTTGAGTCTATGGAATGCAGTTTCAGCTTCATGGTTCCAAACAAATGCATCCTTTTTAAGTAGATCAGTCAAGGGCCCTGCTATCTGAGCATAGGATCTAATAAAGCGCCTATAATATCCTGTCAAGCCTAAAAAACCTCGTAACTGCTTCACATTAGAAGGTTGAGGCCAGGCCAGCACATCTTTGACCTTCTCAGCATTCATATAAACCCCACTGCCTGAGACTATATGTCCTAGGTAATCCACTTCCTTTTGGCCAAATGAGCATTTTGACAATTTCGCAAACAATTCCTGTTGTTGCAACACTTGCAAAACCCATTCTAAGTGTTGTAGATGACAATTCCAGGAGGGACTATATATAAGAATATCATCAAAGAATACTAATACAAATTTCCTCAAAGCAACTTGGAACACCGTATTCATAAGTGATTGAAAAGTAGCAGGTGCATTGGTGAGGCCAAAGGGCATGACTAACCATTCGTAGTGTCCATGGTGAGTACGGAAAGCCGTTTTGTAGCGATCTTCTGGCTTGATTAGGATCTGGTGGTATCCGGAGCGCAAGTCAAGCTTAGAAAAATATTGGGCTCCATGAAGCTCATCAAGTAACTCGTCTACTGTTGGCATAGGGAAGCTGTCTTTAATGGTCACATTGTTCAAAGCTCTGTAATCTGTACAGAAACGCCAACTTCCATCTTTCTTTTTCACTAAGATGATTGGTGAGGAGAAAGGGCTATTACTAGGCTTAATAATGCCCTGTTCAAGCATTTCACAAACCATTTTCTCAATCTGCTCCTTTTGGCTGTGGGGGTAGCGGTAAGGTTTGACTTTAACTGGCATGGTACCTTCTTGCAATGGAATTTCATGATCCTGACTACGTGGTGGAGGAAGACCTGATGGTGTGTGAAAGACCTTCCTGTAGGTGTGGAGTAAAATTGCCAATTCTGGTTCAATGTCTGATGGCAATTCAGAAAGGATGTCTTGAGGACTGTCATGAGTAACCATTTGAATGGTGAAACATTCAGCAATGGACTTTGTGTGCTGCATTCTTCTCAACTGATGTAGTTGAGATTGTTGTGGCTTAGATTCTTTTTCCCCTCGCAGCGTAATCATCTTATTATTCTGATAAAACTTGAGAGTTAGGGCGGCATAATCAGCAATATGAGGCCCTAACGTTGCCAACCACGATGAACCCAAAATTAAATCAGCTCCGGTAACGGGTAGCAAATAAGCTGGTACCACTAACTCGTGACCTTGTACCTGCAGCTGTAACTTCTTAACAATGCCCTCCACTGTCATACTCTGACCATTTCCCACCAGTACTTGAAAACTAGGAGTAGGCTCGATTGGGACTTTCAAAAATTGTGCGATGCGTGGTTGCAAATACGTATCAGAACTACCACCATCCACTAAGACCTGCACCTCAATATTACCAATGGTACCTGTGAATCGGATTATTCCCATGCCCATGTTACCCTTCATCGCATTCAACGAGAGATGGTGTTGAACGGAGCTCCCCTCAGAATCTTGTTCTTCAATTTCTGGTGGATCTGGATCTAACTCTTCCCCTTCGTCCTCTGTTAACTGAAGCATCATTAAGCGGCGGTTGGGACAACGGTGTGTGTGAGAAAATTTTTCGTCGCAAAAATAGCACAGCCCTTTATCGCGACGGAGCTGCATCTCGGCCGGTGAAATGTTTTTGATCGCCATAGGTTTCTGATTTGGGGTAGGTAACAGGGGTGGTAATTGGGTCTTTTGGTGGGTTGGTGTTGGGTTTGGGTCGGATCTGGGTGTGTTGGGGTTATTTTTTGTTTGGTAAGTATTTTGGTAGTTTGGGCTTTTGTATGGGCTGGTGGTACTTTTGGGCTTAAGTTGGCCTGAGTATTTCTCCTCAAACAACTTGGCTAAGGCGAAGGCTTTGGGTAAGTTGGTCGGTGACAAGGCTAACACATCCCGGCGAATATCAACTTGCAAGCCGCTGAGAAAACAATCCAGAAAGGCCTCAGTACTCACCCCATAAACGCGATTAGCTAACGTGTTGAACTCACGATAGTAATCGCCCACAGTACCGGTCTGGGTCAGCTTGAAAAGAGCTGCTCGTGGACAGTCGTATGCCGACGGACCAAAATCTATCTCCAAAGCGCTGGTAAATTCCTGCCATGACCGGAACGGTTGCGATCGTTGGCACATTTGGTACCACGGAACCACATCGTGATCCAAATGGACCGAGGAAATCACTAAACGATCGGCATCCGGAGTGTTATGATAATCAAAGAATTGCTCTGCTTTGAATATCCAGTTTAACACATTTTTGCCATCGAACCGTGGAAAATCGAGTTTGACTGCTCGTACCTGAAACGCTTTGTTCGAGTTCGAACCACCATGGAAAGACTCGCCTGTAGGTTTGGATTTCATCAGTGCGTCGAGAGCTTCGTGGATGAGATCGAATCGTTCGGCATTGGTGACCTCAGCGCGACGGAACTGAATCTGCATCTTCGATTGGATTTGTTCAATCGCAGCTGCGTTGCGCTGAATGTTGGTGTGAAGCTCGACGAAACGTTCGTTGTTGTCTGCCATGGTGAGATGAAAGCACCAAATGTAACGTGTAAAATATGATGAGGAAATGATTGTAATATTATAGATGAAAAAGGATCACTAATGGATCAAGTACACTGCCAAAAGGAATAACAGAAAGTACAGAGAGAACAGAGAGAATAGAAATATCAGGGAGAAGGAATGAGGCTATCACCAAATTGCTTGCCTCACACTAGGCTCACATGTTTGTTATATATCCCTCTAACCTAGTGTTGGCCACACGCATTCTGTTACTCTTTCTTACTCCCTCAAAGTTAGTTGTGATCCCATGTGGTGAGTCATTCTTCATTTTGTTATTTCCCAAATTACCCTTCATAACAAAAGGCAGAAGAAGTTCCTCAACACACAAACATTTGCCCAAAATGCCAACTTCTCAGCGCCACCTGGAGGGATCATCAACCGTGTGTGTGTCTCAGTACTTAGATCAAGAGAAATAATCCTATTGGGTGCCAACCAGTTAACGGTGCAACCGAACTGTACACCACCGTACACTCCCCAATCGCCATAGAAAAACCGACGAGGCGCGTAAGGGAAACTTTGAATAGTTTTCCAAATATTATTACCCAAACTAAAATGCTCACCTCAATATTGGGTTTTCTCTTCAAAACGCCCTTATATTGTAAGGCCACTGTTGGGTACCAGAGTAACAAAATATTATCACGCAGCTAAAATAAGAGACGAGAAAAGAGGAACTGAACACACAATATTTACGTGGAAACCCCTCAACAAATAAGGGGAAAAACCACGGGGCAAGAGTAGAGAATTTTCACTAAGTGGAAGAAATTACAAGGACCTCTCTCTAAATGCAAGGAGAGTACAATTACCACCCTCTCTTGTAAATAGGAGAATACTAACACTAACTAGGAGAAACCTCACAAGAGAAACTATTTTTCTTTCTCTCTATATTTTTTCTCTCTAACTCTACTAGAACAAAACACTTGTTATTGTGTTACTTTGTTCTGTGGGATGAATACAATGGTGCAAGGGACATGCTATTTATAGGATTGTAAAAGCCATGCCTCAACCATTTTCATTTATTACCGTAGACAATAGCAAAACAACCAACCAATTTATGTTGACAATGTTGGCACCAAAACCATGTTGTCAAAGAGCTTCTGACATGTGTTAGAATAATTCAACAAAATTGCTTTACTATTTTCCCATGTTCACAATCTCCCACTTAAAGCTACTTTTGTGAGCTTCCAAAATCTTTCTACCTTGCCAACTCATGTTGCTACGTTTCCAATAGGCCATACGAGGATCGACACCATATAAACTTGTCAGCGTTGATTGGCTTTGTCATTACATCTGCTAGGTTATCATTGGTGTGAATCTTTTGCATATCCACACTCCCCTCCTCCACTACTTCTCGAACAAAATGATATTGAACGCCAATGTGCTTCGTCCTTGAATGAAAAGCTGGATTCCTTGCAATGTGCAAGGCACTCTGACTGTCACAATACACAGTAATTTGCTGCTGCTTGTGCCCCAGTTCCTCCATTAACATTTGCATCCAAATAGCTTCTTTGCATGCTTGGGTAGCTGCCATGTACTCAGCTTCTGTCGTTGACAGAGCTACAACAGTTTGTAACTTGGATAACCAACTTACCGCTCCTCCTGCAAGCGTGAACACATAACCAGTAGTAGATTTTCTTTTATCATGATCACCTGCAAAATCTGAATCAACATAACCCCTGACAGTTAACTCTGATCCTCCGAAACAAATTGCAACACCTGAGGTTCCTTTAATGTACCTCATGATTCTCTTAACAGCATTCCAATGCTCTTTACCAGGATCCGCCATATACCGACTAACCACTCCCACTGCTTGTGCAATGTCTGGTCTTGTACATATCATGGCATACATAAGGCTTCCCACCGCCGATGCATACGGTACTCGAGACATTTCCATCCTCTCTGCTTCATTGCTAGGACTCATACTTGAGGATAATTTAAAATTCACAGGAAGTGGGGTAGAGATTGGCTTACAGTCTTGCATGTTGAAGCGCCGCAAGACTTTCCTTAGATAATTCCTTTGAGAAAGCCAAATCTTCCTGTCTTTTCTGTCTCGGTGAATTTGCATCCCTAAAATCTTGTTTGCTGGTCCCAAGTCTTTCATATCGAACTCCCTAGCCAACTGTGCCTTCAATTCCTGGACTCGATCTTTGTTGGGGCCTACCACCAACATGTCATCCACATACAACAGCAAAATGATAAAATCATTACCATCAAACCTTTTGTAGTACGTACAATGGTCTGAACTAAGTCTGTTGTAATCGAGGCTAATTATGAAAGAATCAAATCTCTTGTACCAACATCTGGGCGCCTGCTTTAGACCATACAGAGATTTGGTCAACCTGCAAACCAAGTTTTCTTTTCCTTGTTCCTTAAATCCTTCCGGCTGGAGCATATAAATTTCTTCTTCAAGTTCTCCATGAAGAAAAGCAGTCTTTACATCCAATTGTTCAAGATGTAAATCCAATGCAGCACACATCGCCAACACCACTCTGATAGTAGTAAGTCTGACAACCGGAGAAAATATCTCATTGAAGTCAATACCTTCTTTCTGAGCATATCCTTTTACCACCAGTCTTGCACGATACCGTTCCACTTGATCATTGCCATCACGTTTGATCTTGTATACCCATTTGTTTCCAATGGCTTTCCGACCCTTTGGAAGTTCAACAAGATCCCATGTCTTGTTCCTATGTAAGGCCTCCATTTCTTCATGCATTGCTGTCATCCATTGAGAAGCATCTGAACCGTTCAACACCTCTTGAAAAGTTGAAGGTTCACCTTCTTCATTTATAAGACAATATGCATCGTGGCTCATCATAACATAGTCTGATTGCAAAGATGGTTTCTGCGTCTGACGCGTTGATCGACGAACACCATTATTGACCTCATCTGGTTCTTGTTCTTCGTGCACTGATTCTGCTTCAGAAGAATCACTTTCTTTGGATTTTTCTTCCATTTGCACTATCGCAGTCTCTTTAAAAGTGCTGTCATTTTTCTGCTCACTTTGCAGTTCATTTTCTGCAAAGACTACATCCCCGCTAACAACAACCTTGCGGGCAGTGGGATCCCATAGACGATACCCCTTAACATTGTCAGCATAACCCAAGAAGATACATTTCCTGGACTTTGGGTCCAACTTTGTTCTTTCTTGGGAGTTGTACATCACGTACACGGGACAACCAAACACATGTAGAGAAGAATAATCTACTGGCTTTCCTTTCCACATCTCCATCGGTGTCTTCAATTCAATCGTTGTTGATGGTGATCGATTTATTACATAACAGGCGGTTTTCACTGCTTCTGCCCAGAACGACTTGGCCATTCCCGCTGTTTTCAGCATAGCTCTTGTTCTTTCTAGGAGAGTTCTATTCATCCGCTCTGCCACACCATTCTGCTGAGGTGTATGTGCAACAGTGAATTGCCTTACAATACCCTCCTGTTTACAAAATGCCAGAAACTCGCCATCTACATATTCTCCTCCATTATCCGTCCTCAAGCACTTAATTTTCTTCCCAGTTTCAAGCTCTATTTGTGCTTTGAATACCTTGAATACTGGAAACACATCTGACTTCTTCTTGATTGGGTACACCCATAATCTTCTGGAATAATCATCAATGAATGACACGAAATATCTTGCTCCTCCCAGAGATATTTCTGGTGACTCCCACACATCAGAATGTATCAAGTCTAGTATGCGTTTGCTTCTAGTAGTTACTCTAGCAAACTTCAATCTATGCTGCTTGCTTATCACACAATGCTCACAGAATGGTAAATTTACTGTCTTGAGCCCGTGAAGGAGATTGTGTTCCGCAAGGACTTTCAAGCCACGTTCTGACATATGGCCTAATCTGCAATGCCACATCATCGTTGTTTCTTCTTGGCTTGCTGTTGCAACTGATGCATCTGCCTCTTGCAATGTATCTCCTAGAAGCATGTATAGATTACTTGCGATCTTTTCTGCTTTCATCACCACAAGATTGCCTTTTACTACTTTCAAGATGCCACTTTCGGTGTGGATCTTGCACCCGAGGTCATCCAATTGTCCAACAGACAATAAATTCTTCTTCAACCCCTTTACATGGCGTACTCCTTGTATTTTTCGAATAGTACCATCATGCATCTTTAATCTGATAGTACCGACTCCAGCAATTTCTAAGGCATGGTCATTTCCCATGTACACTGATCCTTCTGAGATAGGCTCATAAGAGTAAAACCAATCTTGGTGTGGAGTCATGTGCCATGTTGCACCTGAATCCATTATCCAGACATCGTTGAGTCGTCTTCCGCCTTTAGAACTAGTTGCTGCTTCGTTGTACAGGATTTCCCCGTCATCTGAGGTACTTGCAACACATCCTTGAGATGTTGAAGCTTCAGAAGTCTTTTCTCCATTCTTCTTATTATTCCAACACTCCTTCTTTAAGTGCCCTCTCATGCCACAATTGTAGCATTTGAGATTCTTCTTTCTTCGAGATTTTGACCTACCATGATTTTGACTCCCACTGGGACCACGTTCCGTTGATCTGCCTCTCGTCATCGTCAAAGCCTCTGCTTGCTTTGAACTTTCTGACCTTTCTTCCTTATTCTTGCGCCTGGATTCTTCTTCAAGGATTGCACCGGCGACATCATCAAAGTGAAGAGTATCAGCTATGTTATTATTTGTAATGTTGATGATGAGTTGATCATACGAATCTGGTAAACTCTGAAGTAGAAGTTCAGCACGCTCGTTTTCCGCTATTTTGAAATCAGAAGCTGTGAGTTGAGAAAATAGTGTATTCAGGGTGTTGATGTGATCCGTTATGGATGTGGATTCACTCATTCGAAGAGTGTAGAGCCTTCTCTTTAAGAATATTCTGTTGTGGAGTGATTTGACCTCATACAATTTTATTAGAGTATCCCAGATCTCCTTTGCTGTCTTCTTTTCAGCAATACTTGACAATACCGAGTCCGCCATTGCTAGGTGCAAATTGGCAACGACATTATCATCCATCTCTTTCCATTTTTCGTCAGTGATATCTGCAGGTCTGCCATCTATTGCGTCTAGGCAATTATCTTTTCTTAAAATTGCTCTTATCTTCAATTTCCACAAGGAAAAATTTCTCCCGTTGAATTTCTCTATCTCAAGTTTCGCTGCCATGGTTTTACACCAAATATTTTTTTTTTCAAACTAGACCGGAATAATAAGAATTCTTTTCTGATGTGGAAGATCAGTTTACACCGCAACCACAGAGCATACTAAGATTTTTTCTTACCACACCACTAGTTTGTCGCAGCGGAATAACAACTACGAACCAATGGCTCTGATACCACTGTTGGGTACCAGAGTAACAAAATATTATCACGCAGCTAAAATAAGAGACGAGAAAAGAGGAACTGAACACACAATATTTACGTGGAAACCCCTCAACAAATAAGGGGAAAAACCACGGGGCAAGAGTAGAGAATTTTCACTAAGTGGAAGAAATTACAAGGACCTCTCTCTAAATGCAAGGAGAGTACAATTACCACCCTCTCTTGTAAATAGGAGAATACTAACACTAACTAGGAGAAACCTCACAAGAGAAATGTGAGATATTGGAACGAACTCTAGGGTAGCTTCTGGTTCGACAGGGAATAAGCATGAGGTCGAAGATTGTTCGCATGCTGCTGTCAAAGTAGTGCGTGTTGTAGTCGAAGTTGTTCTAACATGCATTAGTCGATATTGCTAGGTTTGTTAGCATATCGAATTGGGCCTGTTTGTTATGTCCAATTGTTTAAGTTAGCTTGTACCCTAAGTTAGCTTGTAATGGGTAATTGTGAAAAAGCCCATTAGTTAGTATGTTAGGTTTATTATAAATAGCATACTAGTCTCTCATCACTGATACGGCAAATCCTAATTTAGGGTGAGAGGGTTATTTGTTATTCTTGTAACACTTGTAATCTTGTTTCAAAGAGAAAGTAAAGAATAGCAGTTATAACCAATCCTTGTTGTTCTTCTTGTTTTTCATTCTTTTCCCTTACCCTTGTGTTTCTTAATCACCGGAGAAACAATTTATACTTTGTTCTTGACATCGTTTTTCACATCAAATTGGTGCGGTGAGCGTGGAGAAGATGCCTTCAACAAAGTATGAGATTGAAAAGTTCACCGGAGTGAACGATTTTGGTCTGTGGCGCTTGAAGATGAAAGCCCTACTGGTTCAGCAGGGTTGTTTAGAACCGTTGAAGGGAGTCGCAGCCATGGATGTTGCGTTAACGGAGAAGGGGAAGACGGCCATGATAGAGAAAGCCCACAGCGCAATCTTGCTGAGCCTTGGTGATAAGGTTCTACGACAGGTATCAAAGGAGACGACGGCAGCAGGGTTATGGGTGAAACTTGAAAGTTTGTACATGACCAAATCGCTGGTAAATCGACTCTACCTGAAGCAGGCTTTGTATTCATTCAAGATGAGTGAAGACAAAGTGTTGGCTGAGCAGTTGGATATGTTCAACAAGCTGATTCTTGATCTGGAAAATATTGATGTGAAGATCGATGATGAAGATCAAGCGCTGTTGCTGTTGTGCGCTTTGCCCAGAACACATGCTCACTTCAAAGAAACTCTCTTGTATGGAAGGGAGTCCCTAACCTTTGAAGAAGTTCAATCAGCCTTGTATTCGAAGGACTTGAACGAACGAAAGGAGCATAAACCTTCGACTGTTGGTGAAGGTTTGGCCGTCAAGGGAAAATTCTTGCGAAAGAATGGTAAGTTCGACAAGAAGAAAGGTAAAAGTCAGCAGAAGTCTTACAGTGGCGAGGCATCTGGTATTCGATGCTATTATTGTAAGAAGGAGGGTCACACAAGAAAGGTGCGCCCTGAACGCCTGAAGGATCATGGAGGTAAGGATAATGGCAACGTAGCCATTGCACAAGATGATTTCGAGTCATCTGATGTTCTTGTGGTTTCAAGCAGCGACTCAACGAAGGAGTGGATTATGGATTCAGGTTGCACTTGGCACATGACTCCAAACAAAGACGTGTTCGAGGAACTATGTGAGCAAGATGGTGGATCTGTATTGCTGGGAAACAACAAAGCTTGCAAGATTGCTGGTGTTGGATCTGTGAGATTCAAGCTCCATGATGAGTCAATAAGGTTATTGACTGAAGTTAGGTATGTACCTGATTTGAAGAGGAATTTGATTTCTCTTGGTGAATTCGACAAGAAAGGATATGTTTTCCAAGGAGAGAAAAGTATCCTTAGAGTCATGAAGGGGTCGAAGGAAGTCTTGAGAGGCGTGAAGAAACAAGGCTTGTACACCCTTGAGGCTGAAGTTGTAAGTGGTTCGACAAATGTTGCATCCACCAAACCTTTGTCGAAGACAGAAATTTGGCACATGAGATTGGGCTATGTCAGTGAAAGGGGTCTGGTCGAACTAGGGAAACAAAATCTGCTTGGTGGAGACAAAGTCGAAAAGCTGAAGTTTTGTGAACCCTGTGTACTTGGAAAATCTTGTAGAGTGAAGTTCAACAAAGGTAAACAAAGAACACATGGATCCCTTGATTACATCCATGCTGATCTTTAGGGGCCTGCAAGGTGTCCATCACATTCAGGAGCGAGGTACTTTCTATCCATAGTTGATGATTATTCCAGAAAGTTATGGGTATTCATCCAGAAGACTAAGGATGAAACTTTTGAGAATTTCAAAAGTTGGAAGACTCTGGTCGAAAATCAAACTGGCAGGAAGGTTAAGAGGTTGAGAACCGACAATGGCCTTGAATTTTGCAATGAGGCGTTCGACAGTTTTTGTGCTGCCTCTGGTATTGCAAGGCACAGAACTACTGCAGGTACTCCACAACAAAACGGTTTGGCTGAAAGGTTTAATCGAACTATTTTGGAAAGAGTTAGATGCATGTTGACTAGTGCTGGGTTAAAGAAGGTGTTTTGGGCTGAGGCTGTTTCGACAGCAGCATATCTGATAAATAGATGTCCGTCGACTGCGTTAGATATGAAGACACCTGAAGAAGTTTGGTCGGGACATCCACCAGATCTCGACAAACTGAGAGTATTTGGCTGCGTAGCCTATGCTCACATTAGGCAAGACAAGGTCGAACCTAGAGCTCTAAAATGCATGTTCATGGGATACCCTGAAGGAGTCAAAGCTTATAGGCTATGGTGCCTAGAGCCAGGTCACAGGAGGTGTATCACCAGTCGAGATGTAGTTTTCAATGAAGCTGAAATGGCTTTCAAGAAAACTGATGATGTTGATCGAAGTGCAGAAATTTCTGACGAAGAGCTGGAACAGGGAGAGATTCCTGTTGAGGTGGAGCATGTTGATGCTGAATTGCGTATCCCAGATGAAGTCGAAGAAGAAGTAGATACTGAGGAAGTTGAGGAAACTGTCGATGACTACTTGTTGGCAAGAGATAGGCAGAGAAGAGTCATCAAGCCACCTCAGAGACTTGGATATGCAGATCTTATAGCTTATGCCTTAATCTCTGCAAGTGAGGTTCTAGATGAAGAACCTAGAGACTATAAGGAAGTTCTGAGGAGTCGAAATAAGACTGAATGGCTGAAGGCCATGGATGATGAGATGAAATCTCTTCATGATAATAACACTTGGGAACTGATCGAGAAACTTGTTGGAGCAAGGTTAGTCAGCTGTAAATGGACTTTCAAAGTTAAGGAAGGAATTGAAGGAGTGGCGTCGAAAAGATACAAGGCAAGGTTGGTCGCTAGGGGTTTTACTCAGAAAGAAGGTGTCGATTTCAATGATGTGTTTTCTCCTGTTGTGAAGCACAGATCCATTCGAATGTTGCTTGCCATCGTGGCACAGTTCGACCTTGAACTGGAACAAATGGATGTAAAGACTGCGTTCTTGTATGGTGATCTAGATGAAACAATCCTGATGAGGCAACCTGAAGGGTATGTCGAAAAGGGGAAGGAAGATTATGTGTGCAAACTGCAGAGATCTTTATATGGACTGAAACAATCTCCTCGACAGTGGAATAGGAGGTTCGACAAGTTCATGGCACGGATAAGTTTCATTAGAAGTCAGTTCGACCACTGTGTTTACTTCAGATTCGACCTGGTAATTCATTTGTTATTTTGTTGCTTTATGTGGATGATATTCTCATAGCAAGCAACAATGTCGAAGATGTAATGAGGGTGAAGGCTGAACTCAATAAGGAATTCGACATGAAGGATCTGGGAGCTGCATCCAAGATTCTTGGGATTGACATCCGAAGAGATAGAAAGCAGTCGAAATTATGCTTATCTCAAGAGGCATACCTACGGAAGATTCTCTACAAGTTCGGTATGTCGAATTCAAAGCCTGTTGTGACTCCGACAAACCCTCAATTCAAGCTGAGTATAGATCAGTGTCCCAGTACTGATGACGAAAGAGCTTATATGAATAGCATTCCATATGCTAATATAGTAGGTTCTTTGATGTATGCTATGGTTTGTACTAGACCTGACATAGCATATGCAGTAAGTCTTGTAAGCAGGTACATGTCGAATCCTGGAAAGGCTCACTGGCAAGCATTGAAGTGGATTCTAAGGTACATAAATGGGTCTCTGAACAGAGTCCTGATTTATGGTGGAGCCTTGGGTGAAGATAGTAAAGCAGTAATCGAAGGATATGTCGACTCTGATTATGCAGGTTGTATGGATTCCAGAAAATCTATTTCTGGATATGTTTTCACTATGTTTGGCACGGCAATTAGTTGGAAAGCAACACTTCAGAAGGTTGTAGCATTGTCAACTACTGAAGCAGAGTATATTGCCCTCACTGAAGCTGTGAAAGAAGCATTGTGGCTTGAAGGTTTTGCTAAGGAGCTGAAACTTCAAGGTCGAATTATCACTGTTAAATGTGATAGTCAAAGTGCAATACATCTGTCGAAGAATTCAGCCTATCATGAGCGAACGAAGCACATTGATGTGAGGCTGCATTTCGTCAGAGGAGTAATCGAGCGTGGAGAAGTCCAAGTGCTGAAGGTTTCGACAAATCACAATGCTGCTGATATGATCACCAAGACATTGCCAAGTTGCAAGTTTTTCCACTGTATGCAGTTGGTAAAGCTGCATGAAGAAAGCTAGCTGGTTCATTAATATTAGAGTTTGTTCCAAGGTGGAGATTTGTGAGATATTGGAACGAACTCTAGGGTAGCTTCTGGTTCGACAGGGAATAAGCATGAGGTCGAAGATTGTTCGCATGCTGCTGTCAAAGTAGTGCGTGTTGTAGTCGAAGTTGTTCTAACATGCATTAGTCGATATTGCTAGGTTTGTTAGCATATCGAATTGGGCCTGTTTGTTATGTCCAATTGTTTAAGTTAGCTTGTACCCTAAGTTAGCTTGTAATGGGTAATTGTGAAAAAGCCCATTAGTTAGTATGTTAGGTTTATTATAAATAGCATACTAGTCTCTCATCACTGATACGGCAAATCCTAATTTAGGGTGAGAGGGTTATTTGTTATTCTTGTAACACTTGTAATCTTGTTTCAAAGAGAAAGTAAAGAATAGCAGTTATAACCAATCCTTGTTGTTCTTCTTTTTTTCATTCTTTTCCCTTACCCTTGTGTTTCTTAATCACCGGAGAAACAGTTTATACTTTGTTCTTGACATCGTTTTTCACATCAAGAAACTATTTTTCTTTCTCTCTATATTTTTTCTCTCTAACTCTACTAGAACAAAACACTTGTTATTGTGTTACTTTGTTCTGTGGGATGAATACAATGGTGCAAGGGACATGCTATTTATAGGATTGTAAAAGCCATGCCTCAACCATTTTCATTTATTACCGTAGACAATAGCAAAACAACCAACCAATTTATGTTGACAATGTTGGCACCAAAACCATGTTGTCAAAGAGCTTCTGACATGTGTTAGAATAATTCAACAAAATTGCTTTACTATTTTCCATGTTCACAGCCACAACCTTACAAGTGTCGGTTAAATTATCATAACAAAACGCAAACTTACAAGAACGCGATGTATACCACACATCATGCAAATACCCTAATTTCTCAGATATATTTCTGGTGGAAGGGTTCCAGAAATGGAGCCACAAACCCGAATTATTATTAGAAGCACCTACGAAGCAGATCAATCCATTGCAAGAACCAACAATCACACGCCAGTCCTTGATATTCTATCTGTAGGAAGTATCTTTAGAGATGGCGATATAACGGTTTTCGAGTAAATGACTAACTGGGAAGTGTACAAAACATAATTTCTTATAAGTTAGTAGTGAAAAATGTGGGCTTCGTGCATATGATCGGTTAAGGTGAATTTTGATGAATGTAGTATCGGAGATGTTTTTCCAAGACTTACTCACGCACTTCATCTTCGTTAGAAGTTTGACCGGAAGCCACAATAGGATATCAGTGATAAGCTCGTCGGGGAGGAATATTATTGACGGAGGTGGATTGGATCGACGGCGACAACGCCATAACTTTCGTGGTGGCTGGGTATTCATCAAAGCGGCGCTGACACGAATGAAACCTATTGTTGTGACTGCGTCTCTGTAACATGCAAACAAGGCTTATATTCAGTTGAATTAGTTTTGGTTCCTTTTTTATCAAACTAAGGCAACCTAGAACAAACCATACATTTACACGTACGGTATAAAATATGTGTTTTTTTTTTTTTTTTTTTTTTTTATATTTTATCAAAAGAAAAATGTGTTTTTTTTTAAATGTGTATATTTCAAATCTTTCACCCTAAAAAAAAGTCTTCCACCCTGAAAAAAAATTTAGTTGACCCACTTCATCGACTCAATGAGTTATCATATTATAAACGTATTCATACTAAATTTTATGAATTTAATTAGTATATTATTGACGTGACAACAAATCATTGTATATATGTATAGAAAATTATACACCGATAGAGTATACTACTAATTAAACTCAGATTTTATAAGACTAATATGATTTATTTTGTATGTCTATTGATGGATGTGTTTTTAAATTTTATTTACATATGATTTTCTCCATGTTAAAATATATCGCATTTGACTAACGAAGTTCTGTGTGTCACATGCCACATGTTGCTTTTAATTGACATGGTGCATTTATAGATATTGTTGTCGAACTAGAGATTTAACTAAGGTATCAGATGATAATCCTCAACTCTGATTCTCTTTCTTCAAACGATTACGCTGAGGAAGGAATTTTGTTTCTCAACTATGAGTTTCTTAATTGCTCCAGTACAACAATAATTGCGGTTTCTTTTTAGCTACTGAACGAAGAAATGCATGTAAAATAAAGATAAAGACAAAAAGGTAAAGTGATAAAATTGTGTGAGTAGTTTGTGTTTGATTGATTATCTGTTTAAAGCATTGTACAAGAAGAGTACTTATAGGAAAAACTATTCCTATTGGCCAAAACGACATGGCCTATGGTGTTAACATTGCTCATCTATTATAATTACGTGGGTAGTGTGTTAGTTTGCCCTCGTTAAGGGGATGCATAGCGCCCCACATTCCACTGTCAGCTTTCCCTCTTGTAGCACGATCCGTTGGCCATGTCCAATGTTTGAAGCCTCCCTAAAAACTTGTTATATGTCTTGTACATCGCTTCTTGCACTTAGTGGCACTATAAACAGGAAGCGCGGGTTTAGTGTTTCAATGTCCAATTCTACTGATCTTTTACATAGCCTGATGTCTTCAAGACCTACATATTTTTCGCTAGACTCGAAAAAGAATTAGTTGACCCCTGTTCGGCTGTAATAATGCTTGGCTAACCTTCCATCATCTGAGGTAAAAATCGCCTAACCTAAAAAAATATAAGAGATAGATGAAAATGTAACCATGTTGGCTGTATTTAAATTTATTGAAGAAATGTATACCTTTCTTTTTATCAGGAATAGTGAGCCATATTTACTAGAAATCTAGATTACAATAATTTTTTAATGACAAATTTAGTTTGTTAATTGTTATGTTGGTATTTTATACGACTTGAACTCTGGACCTTTAGCTCATAAATTCTTTTAATATTTTAGCTTAAATTAGTTGAACTAACCTAATATTTTATTATATTATATCCTTCAAAGAGTCTCTTCTTTGAATTTCGCAAAGTTAGAAGTAGGATCTACCTTTGCATTCATATTAATTAGTATAAAAAGAAAAAAAAACGTTATTGCTTACATCATATTTTAACTCTAGAACATAATTGACTATTATGACGAGTCCTCTTCTCTGACCACGTCCAAACTGGATGTTTCAAAGTTTGAAGAAATCCATCGCATTTCTGTAATAATAATAAAAATAGAAACTAATCAATGAAATGAACATGTCAAAAAATTCAATTAAACACACGCTTTTCTTTCCTTTAATTTCCCTCTACAGCACTTCAACTCTTCACAACAATAAATTCCAATCAAACTCAAAACCAATTCTCTTTCTTCATACCATAATCTGAGTTGTTTTGTTTTTCCAACATGGTGCAACAGTCACTTATATACAGCTTTGTGGCGCGTGGCACGGTGATTCTGGCGGAGCACACCAACTTCACCGGAAACTTTGCCGAAATAGCACTCCAATGCCTGCAAAGACTCCCAGCAACCAACACAAAATTCACTTACAACACGGACGGTCATACCTTCAACTACCTCGCCCATGATGGATTCTGTACTTACCTCTTATCTTTTTCTTTTACATAATCTAATAGATCAATGCGATATATGAGGCACGGACACTAGCGCGTAGATATTGATTATAATTTAAGAAAATAGAATTGATCACCTCTTAGGAAATTTATGATTTGATTTATATGTTGCTATCTTTTTCTTTCTAAAATTCTACAATATTATTAGACTCACATGATCTATTATGTTTAGCTTACTGCGTTGTTGCTGTGGAGTCTTTTGATCGCCATATTGCGATGGCCTTTCTTGAACGCATCAAGGAGGATTTTACCAAAAGATATGGTGGAGGAAAAGCTGCAACAGCATCATCTAAAAGCTTGAACAGAGAATTTGGGTACTCAGGTTTATAGTAATTATGTGTATAGAAAATGTGTCTCAAAAGTTGAATTGAATTAATTAACATGAATTTTTTGTTGTATATGCATGGTTTAGACCAAAATTGAAGGAGCATATGCAATATTGTGTGGAACATCCAGAAGAGGTTAGCAAACTTGCAAAAGTAAAAGCTCAGGTTTCTCAAGTTCAAGATGTTATGTTGGAAAATATTGATCAGGTATATATATATACATGTCTAAATTGGATCCTTTGTGGCCGACTTTGAAGCGCAGATCGTTAGATTAAGAGAGAAAATTTTATTTGTTTTGTATGCAGGTCCTTAATCGTCAAGTGAAGATTGATGTTTTGATGGACAAAACTGACAACCTTCGTGATCAGGTCCTTTTATTTGTTCATACATAAACTATGTTGTCATTTGCAACAAATATCAAATATCTAGTCATAGCTAGTGATGAAATTTTCACAAAATCACAAGACCGTCGCATAAACAATAGTGCTGTGTTTATTTATGGCTGTTTTAGTTCATGAATTACTATATATTATATTTTTACACACAGATGAATAGGGGTGTAATATAATCTAGTAACCATAAATAACTAAATTACATTTGTCAAATTATCTTACAGATATATACACATAATTTTAAATAAATTAGACATTTATAGCAATGTAATTGATATGGCAGTTTGAATATGGCTTTGCAGGCACAAGTTTTCAGGGGGCAGGGAGGGCAATTAAGGAGAAAGATGTGGTTTCAGAACATGAAGATAAAACTAATAGTTCTTGCTATCATAATTGTCATCATTCTCATAGTTGTTCTTGTTGTTACATAATTCAAATGGTACAGTTATTTTACTTAGGTTGTTATTTATTAGTGAATGGTGTACTAGTTAGGCTATATACGGGATGGAACATGCTATAACCGGTCGTATAATACGATAATATTCACATCATAGTCAAATGGTCCTGTAACTCAAATTACTCACGAAGAGTTAGATATTTTCACTTGCTTCTACATAATCAGAATTAGAATTGTAAAACCACACAGTTATTAAGCAATAAGTTGCTACAAATGTTTCTAAAGGGGGTCATTAATGTCTTGAAAAAGAAATACCCCGAGAGAATGTAGCTCCGAAAAAGTTTCTTTCATCCTACCATCATGACATGTACCATCAAGAACATTGGATTTGCTCGGAGTTGAGGTTGTGGATCTACAATTCGAAAAAAGAGTCATGTTAGAAAAGAGAGTGAAACAACAAAACACATAAAAAGAACAAAGAAACAAAAGAAAAGTGAATGCCTAATCTTTAAAAGTGCAGCCATATCGCATAATGCAATAATACAAGTCTGAACCACAGATATTACATACAATGTATAGAAATAAAATTCAGTAGCAGTATATCATTATCACGTAGCTCAACGTTTAAATTTAGAATATGGTAATTTAGGGCACAATTTGTAATGTACTACCTAGTTAGTGAGTCAATTTGTTGGGTACAATTTGGTTTATCTTGAATTTCACAATAATCTTTGTTTTATCGCAAGCTAAATAGAGTTCTGTGTGGCCTAAAACATGGCCAAAGAACCTGGTAAGAAAGAATGCAATCTGCAGTTACTCAATTATATATATTTAAACTAAAATTCAACCCATCACTTAATCTGCATTTTTAGAAGCAAGATCCATAACCTATTGATCTTAGCCTCATAAAACTAAACCTTAACCAGAATGTTCTAACAGCATGAAATGGATTATTCCAAATTCAAGCCATTATGCCAAATATTACTATATTAAGCTTTCAATTTGAGTATTATCATATCCAGACCGATAACGTTAGCCACCGAGTATGGGAAGATGAAATGATATGTGGATACTCTTGTTGGGCTAGCACCCACCAAGGCCCCAAAAAAATGTGGAGCTAGTACCCATGTTAGGCTAGTACTCATAAAATTTTCACATAAGCTTCATGTCCAGTAAATCTCACTTGCTGGGCAAAGGATCATAGACAAATCCCCAGTGACAGTTTAATCACTTTGCCTTGTTCCAAAGCTCGTGCTTGTTGGGTTGTGGACCACAGATCTTACCATTTAGGCCTAGAGCCCTACAGACAGGGCTTGAACCCTTAGAGTAAGGCTGGGCGCCCTCCAGAAGGGCACAAGGCCCACCTGACAGTCATATATAACCTTAGGGAACTCTCCTAAAGGATACCCTCTGGGGGCGCCCTCAGCAGCCTGTGAGGGCGCCCTAGTCATGGTTTTGGCCTTTTATGATTTGGGCCCAAAACCATGACCGGGTAGGCCCAAATTGGGGCTACAAATAGTAACCTTGGGATCACTCCCAAGGCAGGACCTAAACAGACCCTGAAAACCCTAGTTTTCCTAGATTGTACTCACAGCCAGTACAGTTGGCGTCCACCGTGGGGCTACGGTAAAACTGACCTAGCCACCATCTCTGAAACGAAAGCAGCCGATCCGCGGCCTCAGAGCACCGTCCGAACGCCGTGAATCCGCCGTACCTTTCAGAGCAACCCTAAATTCTCTGAATCCGCCGTGATTCATAACATACCCCCACCAATCAAACGATCAACCCGTATCTATTCGATAAACGCTGATCTAGACCCTGAGTTTCAAGATCTGAGTCGCAAATCTCCAACCACCAGTGGCAACCTCCAAATACAAACTCAAACAACTGTCACCGCCACCACTGAAGGCGGACCCGACAGCCTTGGAAGCCTTACAACAACAGATCCAGCAGCTTCGCAACCACAACGAAGCCTTGCAAGCAACAATGGAGACAATACAGCAACAACATCACGCTGAAGGAAACGAATCCCAACAATACCAGTCAGTGGATCCAGATCCTCAACCACTTTCCGCCGAAGTTTGTAACGCGTCAGTTCCAGAAAATTTCAAGCCACCCTCTCTTTCGTCCTTCGACGGAAAGAGCGACCCAGTGGAACATGTGACGGCTTTCAACACTCAAATGGCCATCATTGGCGCCGCCGATTCTCTCAAGTGCAAGTTGTTAGCGGGAACCCTCAAAGATGCCACCCTCAGATGGTATATGAACCTGCCTCATTTTTCCATCATCAGCTACCAAGACATGACACGCAAATTGACACACTAAATTTCAGCAAGCCGCCACCGCAAAGTATCATCCACCAGCCTCTTCAACGTCCGTCAAGGATCGAACTGTTGGAACAAAATGTATGAACAAGTATCTTTTGAGTTTTGATGATAACAAAGTGTTAAAAAGAAAATTGGATATGCTAATGCTTGTTCTAAGTGTGCAGGACCATATAATTAATTGTTGTATCTAATGGTGGTTCTGAAAGATCAAGTTAAGAGCAAAAGGAAAATATTGAAGCTTAAGGTGCTTCTGAAGATGCGTCTGAAGGTGCGTCTGAAGGTGCTTCTGAAGGTGCGTCTGAAGACCAGCTTCTGAAGACAGTGTCTGATGAACAGTGCGTCTGAAGACAGCGTCTGATGAGCAGCTTCTGAAGACACTGTCTGATGAACAGTGCGTCTGAAGGCAGCGTCTGATGACCAGCTTCTGAAGGCAGTGTCTGATGAACAGTGCGTCTGAAGACCAGCTTCTGAAGAAGTGCGTCTGATGAACAGTGTCTGAAAGACCAGCTTCTGAAGAACTGCTTCTGAAGAACAGACTGGGAGTCTGAGTCTGAAGGAAACGCAGAAGTTAATAGCTGTCACTATCAACAGTAACATACTGTACAGTCAGAACAACTCTATGCAACAGTTGTCTCCTTGGACGAAACATTCACCCTGTTTTAAGGAAATAATTCAAATATTATTGCTCTGTTTTCTAAATTCGCACACCATGTCAGGAATGAATTTAATGTTGGCTGAAGCTTCTAATTGCAACGGCTCTTTTGATGAAACTGGCTCTTCTCAACAGCTCTTAATTCCTCTATAAAGGATTGAAGTTTTGAAGAAGAAGTTTAATACTCAAGACTCTGAAAACGCAGTACTCTGTTTTCTAGAACGCAAAACTGCCAAACTTGAAAGTCATCAAATAACTTAGAAATTCTTACAAACCTTTTTATCTTAGAATTTCTTAAGTATAGAGTCTTGATCTGTGTTGTATTTTGTGAACACCACTGATAGTATATCAGTGTTCAACTCAAACATATTCTTTGTAATTCTGTTTGATTAAAAAGTCTCATACTGTGGGTTTGAGCAAGGAAGTCTCATACTATGTGTTTGAGCAAGGAAGTCTTATACTGTGTGTTTGAGCAAGGAAGTCTCATAGTTGTGTGCTTGAGCAATTGTAATCTTTGTGATTATAGTGAAAAATCTCTTGTTAGTAACAAGGGGACTGGACTACTTCCGGGTTGTGGAAGGAACCAGGATAATTGATTGTGTCCCTCTCTCTCTCTCTCTCATTTACTTTATATCCGCTGCAAAATAACTCTGAAACAGAGCATCAGAATCTGATCAAAAACAGATTCTAAACTATCATTAAGTTTTTGAGAAAGAAAAGAAAAAGCCAACACAATTCAACCCCCCTTCTTGTGTTTTTCTCAACTTCAGTTGGTATCAGAGCCCCGGTTCTGATATTCAATCACCTAACATTGAGTCAGTAAAGATCCTGAGAAAAACATGTCTTCTGGTGTATCTGGCGAATCCACATCCAGAAGTGGTGGTGGTGAATATGGTACAGATGAAAGGAAATCTCACTCACACCATAAACCTCCTATGTTTACTGGTGATCCTGAGAAGTTTTCTTGGTGGAAAAGCAAGATGTATAGTCATATCATTGGAATAGATGATATTAAATGGGACATCATTGAAGATTGTATAACTATACCAGTTGATGAAGAAGGAGTAGCTGTTAACAGAAGAAGTCTTACTAATGCTGAAAGAAAGATCTACAGAAAGCATCACAATGTAAGAGGTATTATTGTGGACTCTCTGCCCCACAATGAATACTTGAAGTTGAGTGATAAATCAACAGCAAAAGCCATCTTCACCTCTCTCTGCTCTGACTATGAAGGAAACAAGAAGGTTAGAGAAGCAAAAGCAAATCTTCTGGTTCAGCAGTATGAGCTGTTCAGAATGAAGGAGGATGAAAATATTGAGACTATGTTCTCAAGATTTCAGACTCTGGTTTCTGGACTTCAGATTCTGAAGAAAAGCTATACTACTGTTGATCATGTGAGAAGATCCTCAGAAGTCTGCCATCTAAATGGAGACCTAAAGTGACTGTGTAATATCCCGCTCAGACGTAACTTTAATCGATGTTAGAGGATTAATGAGAAGGTAATGGCAAATTTGTAATTATGGAAGAGAGAAATTTTATATAAGGAAAACTAAGATAATTCCCCTCATTTATGCTCCTTCATTTCTCTCTCTACCATACTAGAATTTTCTCCTCCCTCTCTCTAGGAATTTCAGCCACCATCTTTCCTCACCATCATCCATCTAAAATTCATCAAGTCTTGAGGAGTTTTGGCTAGCAAGCTTAATTTAAGAAGTTAGAACAAGAAGAAGTTAAGGAAAAGGCAAGAAAGGATCAAGAGATCAAGCTAGGGTTTTGAAGTTAAAGCTTAACCAGCACCAATCAAGTTCTGAGATGAGCTCCACAGGGTTTTAGAACCCACTAAGAGTGAGGATTACAACTGAATTTATAAGTTACTAAGGAATTAATAGTTAGTTGCCCCTATTTTAATTCTATCCTTGATCCTGTTTATTCCTTGTGTTCAGTATGTTTTAGAGACTTAAAGTGAGTCTCTGTTGTGCTATCAAAGATCACTGGGCAGTGGGTATTAAGTTTCAAAACTGAAAACTTGTTTTTCCAGAAAATTCTGAGTTCTGCTACAGTCGCAGAGCGACGTCAGGGTCGCAAAGCGAAGTAGCTGAACCCAGCCACTGCCTAGCCAATGCCTAGACCTTCGTTCTGCGAAGTGTTCAGAAACTGAGTTCGCAGTGCGAAGTTTTCCACGCTCTGCGAAGCTTCAGACTCAGAAACACTAGGTTCTGAAGGTTCAGACGCAGAACTTCGCAGAGCGAAGTCTGGGGGTCGCAGAGTGAAACCACCTAGAATGGCATTTTTATTTTAAAAACAACTGAGCCATGTTGTGATCTTTGATATGCTTTGGGGCAAGAATTCTTATGAACTTTCAAGGGCTAATACAGGATGAGGATAGGCATATTAATGAGAGATGAATACTTTGATTCATAGGTTATTATAGAAGTTAAGGGGCTAGTTTCAAGGTTTCCCCTCACCAAACAAGATTTTATGGACTCATTTAAGTATGTGCAAGTACAAGAAAGATCAGTATTCAGTTCAGAACCTTTTATAGGTTAAGTATTCAAGAATAATTATTTAAAGAATGAGAAATAAATTATTAAAGGACTAGATGTGTCTCTTGTAGTCTCGCTAGTATGAATACAAGGGGTTCCAGTTTATGCTGGAATGGTGAAGTTACCGCTCGTGAGGGCAGCTACACATCCAAGTCAAGAAAGTTAATGTGTCTCCTGTAGTCTCGCAAGTTAGAATACAGGGGGTTCTGGTGAAGTTACCGCCTTAAATGGCAGCTGGAACGGTGAAGTTACCGTCCGCGAGGACAGCCACACAAAAAGTAAGAGGAGTCCGGTGTTAGCCTGATATGATAGGAATTTCACCGGTAAGATGGGAGATGTATTTCGGGGTTACTCCACCCGGATGCACTCCGTAAAATGAACTCAGATAATGATTGTTTGTTCAACGCTGACTTACTAACTTTATACTTAAGAATGGTGCATATTGATACATATGAAATTATTATGAGAATATGACGAGAAATCAGCAGAGAAAGAAAGTGATCATAGGATATCCCCGGATCACTAAGTATGATTTTAAGTTTAAGACATGACTATGTTAAGTATAAGAGAAAGACTTTTAGCGATCCTAATTATCCTTGATCGCGAAATATATGTAAAGAATGACCGCGATCGTAGGAATCCCTAAGATTTCCAAGAGTAGGCACGGCGACCCTAGGTTTCCCCGAGGTTGCCAACAGTAGGTAGGGCCGGAGCTCACTGAGACATTATGTCTCATCCCTTTCCTTCTGGTGCAGGTTCTCAGGTAGCGCGACGCAAAGGTAAAGAGCAAGTTTTGGATTGATCGTGCTGACTTCTTTATTTTCTGATATTTGTATTCAGATGATGTAACAGGATGTAAATTATCAAGAATATTTTGTATCAGATTTCAGATTGTATTAATGACCTGAGTTATGTATAATAAAAGTAAACTTTCTGTATTGTATTTAATGTATCCAGTACGAAATTTTAACACTCGTATAAGATCCTAGGCAATCTCTATATAGGTGTTACAATTTGGTATCAGAGCAGGTCGATTCAGACCGTGCCTTGGGTCATTAAAATACAATCCAAGTATGTGGACCTCTTGGATCCAGGACATTATTCTAAATGTTATATTCAGTTAAAACTGATCACTTTGACTTGTATATGACAGCTAGGATAAGATGTCTGGGAGAAGAAGAGGACCAGGTAGACCTCGAATTAATCAAGCCAGTGATGATAGTGGGGAACCTAATATGACTTTCTGGGAACAGATGCTGCAACAGCAGCAGGCCTAGAAGCAGCAGTACCAAGAGCAACAAGCTCAAAATGCATTACAGTATCAGCAGATGATGCTGATGATGCAACAACAAGCTCAGCAACAGACTTAATCTCAACAACAATGGATGGAAATGATGAATCAAGGACAGGGATTCCATCAGCAGCCACCACCTCCTCCCGTAATTGGTAATCCGGTTTTCCGGGAATATAATAGGCATCATCCTCCCGAGTTTAATGGTGAAGGTGATCCACAAGAAGCCAAGAGGTGGCTTAAGCAAATGGAAAAGATCTTCCAGATGGCTGAATGTTCGGAAGCTGACAAAGTGGTGTATGCCACGAACCATTTCAGAGGCGCAGCGGAAGACTGGTGGGAGTCCACTCAACGTAGAATGCTGGCCAATGATGTGGAAGTAAATTGGGAGAATTTTAAGGAGGTAATGTTAGAAAAGTACTTTCCCCTATCCTACCGAGTGAAGAAAGAACAAGAGTTTTTGGAGTTGAAACAGGGTAGTATGTCGGTTGCAGAATTTACTAAAAAGTTTGAAGAGCTGTCCTATTATTCCACACATAATGAGTATGCTGAGAATGAAGTCTGGAAGATGAACCAATACAAACGAGGTTTAAGAGGTGAAATTGACACTGCGGTGAGTCTCCAAAGAACTGCAAGTTATGATGAACTGGTGCACGATAGTTTGGTTGTTGAAGCAGGACTTGCAAAGACCTCGAAAGAAAGATCAGCAGCTTTTGAAAGAAGGAAGAGTAGGATGCCGGATAAATATCATGACAAGCTTAAGCCAAAAGGATCCCCGCAGAGAGGAAAATAATCTGGATCAGCCTTAACTTTTCTGCTTGCAAGAAGTGTGGGAAGAATCACAAAGGAGAGTGCATGTTAGGTATGGGTGTTGTGCGCACCTCGTTTTTTTCCTCGGGAAAAAGACGCGCAAATCCTCCGAGGACGTCCTCGAACGCTCGGAGGGCCTTTGTGAAGCCGCCACCAAAGTTTTTGTGTAAAGGGAACGTTGATAAACCCTTAAGTTTTTTTTTGTTTAAAGGGAAACGATAATAAAACCCTTTGACGATGAGGATAAGGATTTGGTCATCGCAACCATTGTCGGGTTCGGGAGTCGGTTACGCAAGGGGAAGGTATTAGCACCCCTCACGTCCGTTGTACTCAACGGGAACCTTCTATTTGGTCAAAGCTTGAATTGTTTTTTAATATTGCGTGCATGTTCATTTATGTTAAAAATATAATAAGGGGGGGGGAAAAGAGATAAAAACAAACGAAAGAAAAAAAGTTTTTATTATTGCGCTTGACAAGATGTCGATCTTGCTCCTACGTATCTCCCGGTAGTCGGAGAATTCAAAGCGTACGTAGTTCTTTGGTAGAAAAACGTACATGTGTTGGTTAATTTTAGATGGACGATGTTTTAACCGAATTCTTGCGATTAAAACGTAGCTTGTATGCTCGCGCTCGGGAGACTTATTAAGCGTATAGCTTGTATGCTCGCGCTTGGGAGACTTATTAAGCGTTTGTTCGTGAATCGCATTGGAATTTAAAAAGTACGTCCGTTAGGGTAAAAGGGGTTGAATTGGTCTCTATGGGACCAAGAGAGGTACAATGGACTCATACAAGTCAATCATTGACCGAGTGGACTCCGAAGAGTCGGGGGGTGAGTCTAATGGCCACGGGGGACCAAAAGGTTTGGATTGACCACAGGGGGCCAAGTTCTGGTTTGGTTAGGGTTGTATATTGAAAAAAGGAATGACGATTGTCCGAACGACGAGACATACGTCACGCATTCGTACAATCGGGGCGATGGAGAGACATACGTCACACCATCCCTTTTTCATTCATGTTTTTGGGTTGAATCCTTTAGAAATCCCAAGGTATGTCAAAACATTTGGTTTGGAAACCCAAAATGGGAAGGTTTAGCAAATTTTGCTAGAAAGCGCGCAAGTTCGTCTCATTTTGCGAAAATGCGAACGTATTCGGCGTATGTTCATATTTGAGTTTTGAACATCATGAACAATATTTATTGTTCAAGTTTTGATTGAAATGATGAACATAGCTTGTTTGTTCATGTGGTTTTGGAAGTTTGGGAACATAACTTGTTTTACAAGTTATCCACAAAATGGTCATACGAACTTGTGATTTTGTCAAAATTATGCAAAATCCTTGTTATGGTTTGAAAGGCATGGGTTTAAAAACTCTTAGGTTCTGAGCTCTGGGGCTAGAACCTCAAAAATTGGTCATTTTGACACAAAAACTCAGATTCTGAGTTCTGTCATGGTCGCACTGCGACCATGACTTCGCACTGCGAAGCATGCGAAATTTTGGGTTCAGAAGCTGTTTCTGAACTTTTGTTCAGAAACAACTTCTGAACACACTCAGGACCTTATAGGTGGGTGAAAAACTTTGAGTTTTTGGGGTGAAAAAGGCTGGACAAACCAGTTTTGATGTTTTGAAAACCTTGGGATTTCTTTGAAATTCAAAAGGGGTTTTTTAGAATCAAATGGTTTTGAACCAAAATAGCTATGCAAACACAATTGTAAATGCAAGATAAAGCCTTAGAAACTTACAGAACTCCTTAGCAAAGCTCCAGCTGCACTTGATTTGATTTGGTTGAAGGTTTTCACAAAGGTTTGAATATTTGGTGATGGTTTTGGAACTTTGTAATGCTTTGTGTGGATTGTTTTTTTTTCTGGTTGTTTGTGAGGGTTTGTAAGCTAAAATGAGTAGAGTTTCTGCTCTTGAAATGCTGTTGTTAATTGTGTTTGAAACCTTGGGCATTGCCTTCTATTTATAGGCCAAAACCAAATCTTTTTCATCATTACTAAATCCCAAAATTCAGCTGATTTGTGGCTAAGATCAAGCTGGATCCTTTTGCATTAAATGCTAATGGATAGAGGCAACCTTGCCTTGTACCAAGGGGCAAGACTCAGCCTGATTTCAGCCACAAATTCAACCAATTCTAGAAGGTAATGATGAAGAACAAAGCTGAATTGCAATTGGCTAATGCTTGGGGATCAATCCTTGCAATCTCAATGGTTGGTCAATGAAAACGTGCACTGTAATGTGCAGAGATTGAGGGATGAAAAAGGCTACTTATGGCTGGTGTGAGGGGTGAAAAGCTGCTGCAAAAACAGAGTAGGCACTCATGGCTTTTCAAGTGAAAAATCCAGCTGGTTTGACTGGTTTCTGGGGAAGCAAGCAGGAGGAAAGTCCTCAAGCAGGTGGCTGGCAACCTTGTGGTGGTTAGCAGGTCACATGGGAGGGACTAGAGCTGCCCAAGGGCAAGCCCACTTGCTTGTCACATGCTAGGTTGGAAGAAAAAGCTTCCAACCTTGGCATTAATGCCAAGTCCTTCAATTCTGGTTTTGCTTGGCCCAATTAGCCATGAATGCTACTTAAAATAATCATGGAAATGATATGCAACAAATTCTGGAATTAAATCAAAGAAACCAAAAATCTGCAGAAAAATCGCAGACTTCGCAGTGCGAAGGGAGCTTCGCAGTGCGAAGTCAGCATTTTTAAAATGTTGACTTTTCTGTTGACTTTTGTTGACTTTTGACTTTTCCCCTCTTTGATTTTTTTTTTGATTTAAAATGCTTAGGACAAAATTAGGGTACTACAGCTGCCCCTACTTAATTGTGTCTTCGCATAGAGTGCGTGAGTGCCGAGGGCACCTCATGAACTCTTTGCGAAGATCAATTAAGTAAAAAGAAGGACCCGAATTTTGTCCTTCGCGAAATGCAAATGCAATGGTTGGTAAAGGTCGATCGTATCCAGCCGCTAACACTGGAGGTAGATCCACTGGGGGATGAAGGTAATCTTATCTAGGCACTGTCACTAGAAGTCGATTCCTGAGGATGGTGGTCTTCTCTAGGCACTGTCACTAGAGGTGGAACGTTGAGGGAGGTGATCTACTCTAGGCACTGTCACTAGAGGTCGATACCTAAGGATGGTGATTTACTCTAGGCACTGTCACTAGAGGTGGAACATTGATGGAGGTGATCTACTCTAGGTACTGCTTCTAGAGGTCAATACCTAAGGATGGTGGTTTACTCTAGGCACTGTCACTAGAGGTGGAACATTGATGGAGGTGATCTACTCTAGGTACTGCTTCTAGAGGTCGATACCTAAGCTAGGTGATCTTATTCAGGCACTGCTTCTGAATGTCGATTCCTAACGAGCTGTGATCTTATTCAGCCACTAACACTGAAGGTCGATACACTGGGGGAGGTGATCTACTCTAGGTACTGCTTCTAGAAGTCGATACCTAAGCTAGGTAATCTTATTCAGGCACTGCTTCTGAATGTTGATTCCTAACGAGCTGTGGTCTTACCCTAAATAGGTGCCCCTGGTTGAATGTTTGATGGATGTTGGTGAATATGTGATACTCACTGGGGAATCCTTGTTGAGGATGCACGATTTACGAAATGAAATGCATGTGTATGAATGATTTGTATATGCATGCATGAATGACATGATATATGAATTATGTTATGTATGATGTGTGGGATGTTGGTTGGGTGCCGAGCAAAGTCGGTCTTGGTTGTGGTTGTGTCGATGACGATTGGGCTCTCTTTTTTTGTTTGTTTTCGTTGGTTTTTTGGTTGGTCGGTTTGGAAGGACAAGGTCCTTTGCCTACATACCCGAATGGGATCAAAACCGGTGTAGTTCGAGCCTAGGCCCGAAGATTTGTGTGGGTTTGCCAATAATGATTGGACTTTTGTTTGGGGATGAGACTCCCTGGGGAATATCAATAAAATTTGGGCTTTATTGTGGGCCAATGAAAATTGGGCTTTGTGCTTGACAAGATGATGATCTTGCTCCTACGTATCTCCTGGTGGGATGGAGAATTCAAAGCTTACGTAGTTCTTTGGTTTGCCAATGAATATTGGACTTTGGTTCGCCAATGATTATTGGGCTTTGGTTGTGACATCACTGGGGATATAAGGATCAATTTGGAAACATGATCGATATCCGGCCTTAGTGGATGAAAAAGATGTATGGGGGTGAGCTTTATTTGGGGAAATCTGTTCCTCCGACACCCGGGATCTTTGCGTTTTTTGCGTCGTGAGCTACGCACTTGTTTCTGCTGAAGAGCATGAGTCTTAAAATGACTGATGCAAAGCTTCAAGTTTTGAGTCCTCTGATGCAATACCGGGGACCAACGAAATTCTTTCGACATTTAACGTCCAAGTAAAAAAACACACATTTTTTTTGTTTTTTTATGTTATTCCCATATTTCAATGCATTATTTATCAGGAATAAAAACACATTTTATGAGCAAATAAGGACGCATAACAATGAAAAGGTTTTAAAATGACTTTGATTCAACGAAACTTAGTCCCTTGTATGGGTAACTATTCGTGAAAATGTAATCCCTATAAGAGGTGATTACTGAGATAGGGAGAAAAGAAGAAACAAAAAGACAAATGGAAATTTGCTTGGGTTTCACGTGCTACTTTCCCTATGACTTTGAAATAACCCTCTTTTTTTTTTGAAAGATGATAATGAGGTTGACTCTTTCCCTCTTGAATTCTGTCCGGACCTCACGTGCCGCAGTCTTTTGCCTCTTTTTTTTTTTTTTTTTGAAACCCCTAACTTTTACCTGGACCGCTCTTTCGAGTTTTCAGTCCACTGGGGTATATTTCCTTTTTTGGTGTCCTTAATTTTTGCCTAGACCGCCTTTTCAGGTTTTCGATCTACCAGGACGCTCTCTATTGCCTAAACCGCCCTTTTCGGGTTTTCGATTTAGCGAGCTCTTTTCTTTTTGGCATAATATATTTTTTTTGACTGCGCCGGAGTTTATTGATAGGGGGATCCTTGTGGGTGGGTAATATCCTTTTTCCAAGCATTAAGTCTCCTTCTCTAAATTCTCGAGAATGAACTTTCTTGTCGAGCTGTCCATGCCCCAATGTTGTGAGGTGTTTCTCTTTTATGGGGTTCAGCTGGTCGAACCTTGTTTGTGTTTGAATGCCAATGGAAATTGGGTCTTGGGTGTTTAGATGCCGAGCAAGGTCGGACTTTTTGTTTTTGGTTGCCGAGCGAGGTCGGGCTTTTTGTGATTGGAGTGGAGATGCCAATGAAAATTGGGCTTTATGTGTGATTGTGTTTGTAAGGGCCAATGAAAATTGGGCTTTTATTGGAAATGGTATTTGGGAATATGTTTGTGAGTGCCAATGGAAATTGGGCTTTTGGGTGTTTGGATGCCGAGCGAGGTCGGGCTTTTATTGTGGGATCCCGAGCGAGGTCGGGCTTTTTGTTTTTAGTTGCCGAGCGAGGTCGGGCTTTTGTTTTTTGGCTTCCGAGCAAGGTCGGGCTTTTGTGTGTTTTTTTTTTGGATGGGAATGCCAATGACAATTGGGCTTTTATTGGAAGTGGGGTTTGTGATTGCCAATGGAAATTGGGCTTTTTGTTTGGAAATTGTGTGTGGAATGCCAATGATGACTTGGCTTTTTGTGTTTGGGGGATGCCAATGAAAATTGGGCTTTGTTTGTTTGGGAATGTGAGGAATGCCAATGACGACTTGGCTTTTTGTGGGAAATTGTGGGGAGTGCCGTAACGGCAAATGGTTTCTTTTTTTGATGAGTTGGGCGACCACTTGTTTGGTTGTGTTTGCATAGGAAGCTGCTTCGACCCACTTGGTGAAACAGTTGATGGCAACTAGTATGAACGGGTGCCCTTTTGAAGCCTTTGGCTCAATCATTCCGAACATGTCTATGCCCCACATAGAGAAAGGTTTAGGGTGATGTCATGACATTCAGAGGTGTTTGTGGTATGTGCCCCTTGTTGGCATAATTTTGACACTTGTGATATGTCTTGGCATGGGTTTGGAAGGACTCCTCATGGATTTCTTCGGTGAGCATGACTGCTTCAAGTTTATCCACACGTCCGAGTGAGACTATGATTTCTCTTATAGAGTGTGCCCCGGCAGAGGGAGAACTGTGGTGCTATTATTTTTTTGAGGGTTCTCTTGGTGAGGTTGTATTACCCTATCCTCTTAATCCCCAAGTCTGGACAATCCTTTAGGAGGTTCAAAATCGTCCCTATTATCATCTTTCGTTTGGTTAATTTGAAGATTGAAGTCAAAAGGGATCGTAGCAGTGTTATTTTTTTTGGTGGTGTATTTATGATGATTTTTTTTTGTAGGGTTTATGAAAATTTATTTGAGAACGAAAGAAAAACGAACTCTTTTGAACATAAACTGCAACTTTATTAATGACGGAAATGATTTGAAATATGGGGGTCCCATAAAAATTAATCATTTACCTTGGGAAGAGCAAAATGATTGTTTTTTTTTGAAAAACAAGATAAATTACTTGGACAAAAAAAGATTTCCGAAATTTCGATGGCCTTCCGGTTGCTCGGATCTCTTCCGAAACGCTACTGTACAGCGGGTCGGGTACTTCCCCTTTTTTTGGTGTTTGGTGAGGGAATGATGTGAGGGTTTTTCTTTGAAATGAAAATGCATGTATGAATGCAATGAGAATGCAAAAATATGCCCCTTTTATTTGTTTATGCAAAAAGTTTTATGAATGCAAATGTTTATGATATGCAGGGGTTTGATATATGAACGTTCGGAACTTCCCCCCATCCTCACGTGTAGGCTCTAAAGGTGAAATCTCCTAAGAAGAGGTCCCTAGAGTCATAGATCTCACATGGAATTAGGGTTGTCTATGGACATACGTCGACATGACTTCAATTAATTCCACGCGAAAATCTCCTCTAAGCGGGGTTGGGCATCCTACCTCACGGACATACGTCAACGCGGGCTTCCGCACACAACCTCCTTCTAACTTAGTTTTTTTTCTCAAGCTCGGGTAGAGAGCCTCACACGTCCGGCATTAACCCGAACAATGTGGAGTAACATCACTCAAGTAACCCCCGCATTTGATATATATGATATGAATATAAAGCAGATAAAGCAAATATAAACATAAAGCATAAATATAACATGTATGAATAAAATAAATAAACATGGCACGCAAAGAAAAATAAAACAATTGGCTTTAAACCAAATAGGTTAGGCTTGACTCGCTAGTGGGAACAGGGTCCCCAGTGGAGTCGCCAGCTGTGCGCACCTCGTTTTTTTCCTCGGGAAAAAGACGCGCAAATCCTCCGAGGACGTCCTCGAACGCTCGGAGGGCCTTTGTGAAGCCGCCACCAAAGTTTTTGTGTAAAGGGAACGTTGATAAACCCTTAAGTTTTTTTTTGTTTAAAGGGAAACGATAATAAAACCCTTTGACGATGAGGATAAGGATTTGGTCATCGCAACCATTGTCGGGTTCGGGAGTCGGTTACGCAAGGGGAAGGTATTAGCACCCCTCACGTCCGTTGTACTCAACGGGAACCTTCTATTTGGTCAAAGCTTGAATTGTTTTTTAATATTGCGTGCATGTTCATTTATGTTAAAAATATAATAAGGGGGGGAAAAGAGATAAAAACAAACGAAAGAAAAAAAGTTTTTATTATTGCGCTTGACAAGATGTCGATCTTGCTCCTACGTATCTCCCGGTAGTCGGAGAATTCAAAGCGTACGTAGTTCTTTGGTAGAAAAACGTACATGTGTTGGTTAATTTTAGATGGACGATGTTTTAACCGAATTCTTGCGATTAAAACGTAGCTTGTATGCTCGCGCTCGGGAGACTTATTAAGCGTATAGCTTGTATGCTCGCGCTTGGGAGACTTATTAAGCGTTTGTTCGTGAATCGCATTGGAATTTAAAAAGTACGTCCGTTAGGGTAAAAGGGGTTGAATTGGTCTCTATGGGACCAAGAGAGGTACAATGGACTCATACAAGTCAATCATTGACCGAGTGGACTCCGAAGAGTCGGGGGGTGAGTCTAATGGCCACGGGGGACCAAAAGGTTTGGATTGACCACAGGGGGCCAAGTTCTGGTTTGGTTAGGGTTGTATATTGAAAAAAGGAATGACGATTGTCCGAACGACGAGACATACGTCACGCATTCGTACAATCGGGGCGATGGAGAGACATACGTCACACCATCCCTTTTTCATTCATGTTTTTGGGTTGAATCCTTTAGAAATCCCAAGGTATGTCAAAACATTTGGTTTGGAAACCCAAAATGGGAAGGTTTAGCAAATTTTGCTAGAAAGCGCGCAAGTTCGTCTCATTTTGCGAAAATGCGAACGTATTCGGCGTATGTTCATATTTGAGTTTTGAACATCATGAACAATATTTATTGTTCAAGTTTTGATTGAAATGATGAACATAGCTTGTTTGTTCATGTGGTTTTGGAAGTTTGGGAACATAACTTGTTTTACAAGTTATCCACAAAATGGTCATACGAACTTGTGATTTTGTCAAAATTATGCAAAATCCTTGTTATGGTTTGAAAGGCATGGGTTTAAAAACTCTTAGGTTCTGAGCTCTGGGGCTAGAACCTCAAAAATTGGTCATTTTGACACAAAAACTCAGATTCTGAGTTCTGTCATGGTCGCACTGCGACCATGACTTCGCACTGCGAAGCATGCGAAATTTTGGGTTCAGAAGCTGTTTCTGAACTTTTGTTCAGAAACAACTTCTGAACACACTCAGGACCTTATAGGTGGGTGAAAAACTTTGAGTTTTTGGGGTGAAAAAGGCTGGACAAACCAGTTTTGATGTTTTGAAAACCTTGGGATTTCTTTGAAATTCAAAAGGGGTTTTTTAGAATCAAATGGTTTTGAACCAAAATAGCTATGCAAACACAATTGTAAATGCAAGATAAAGCCTTAGAAACTTACAGAACTCCTTAGCAAAGCTCCATCTGCACTTGATTTGATTTGGTTGAAGGTTTTCACAAAGGTTTGAATATTTGGTGATGGTTTTGGAACTTTGTAATGCTTTGTGTGGATTGTTTTTTTTCTGGTTGTTTGTGAGGGTTTGTAAGCTAAAATGAGTAGAGTTTCTGCTCTTGAAATGCTGTTGTTAATTGTGTTTGAAACCTTGGGCATTGCCTTCTATTTATAGGCCAAAACCAAATCTTTTTCATCATTACTAAATCCCAAAATTCAGCTGATTTGTGGCTAAGATCAAGCTGGATCCTTTTGCATTAAATGCTAATGGATAGAGGCAACCTTGCCTTGTACCAAGGGGCAAGACTCAGCCTGATTTCAGCCACAAATTCAACCAATTCTAGAAGGTAATGATGAAGAACAAAGCTGAATTGCAATTGGCTAATGCTTGGGGATCAATCCTTGCAATCTCAATGGTTGGTCAATGAAAACGTGCACTGTAATGTGCAGAGATTGAGGGATGAAAAAGGCTACTTATGGCTGGTGTGAGGGGTGAAAAGCTGCTGCAAAAACAGAGTAGGCACTCATGGCTTTTCAAGTGAAAAATCCAGCTGGTTTGACTGGTTTCTGGGGAAGCAAGCAGGAGGAAAGTCCTCAAGCAGGTGGCTGGCAACCTTGTGGTGGTTAGCAGGTCACATGGGAGGGACTAGAGCTGCCCAAGGGCAAGCCCACTTGCTTGTCACATGCTAGGTTGGAAGAAAAAGCTTCCAACCTTGGCATTAATGCCAAGTCCTTCAATTCTGGTTTTGCTTGGCCCAATTAGCCATGAATGCTACTTAAAATAATCATGGAAATGATATGCAACAAATTCTGGAATTAAATCAAAGAAACCAAAAATCTGCAGAAAAATCGCAGACTTCGCAGTGCGAAGGGAGCTTCGCAGTGCGAAGTCAGCATTTTTAAAATGTTGACTTTTCTGTTGACTTTTGTTGACTTTTGACTTTTCCCCTCTTTGATTTTTTTTTGATTTAAAATGCTTAGGACAAAATTAGGGTACTACAGGTGTCTGCTATGGGTGCAAACAACCTGGGCACTTCATACATGAATGTCCAAAGGACCCTAAGAAACATGCTCAACACTTGAGAATTGTTTTGAATGTCCTCAGAGACAAAGAGTTGTATGCTAGATTCAGCAAGTGTGAATTCTGGTTGTCTGAGATTAAGTTTTTGGGTCACGTTATTTCTCAAGGAGGAGTAGCCGTCAATCCGTCCAAAGTTGAAGCCGTTCTCAATTGAGATAGACCCAAGAATGTGGCTGAAGTCAGGAGTTTCTTAGGCTTGGCAGGTTATTACCGAAGATTTATTATGAAGTTTTCTCAAATTGCCTTACCCTTGTCACGCCTCACCAGAAAGGATGTGCCCTTTATTTGGGACGAAGAATGTGAAAAGAGTTTCAGAATTTTAAAAAGGAAATTGACAAAAGCACCAGTGTTGGCAATACCAGATCCTGACAGGAGATACACTGTTTTCTGCGATGCATCCTCTAAAGGATTGGGTAGTGTACTTATGCAGGGGGAGAATGTGATAGCTTATGCGTCTAGACAGCTAAAGGCTCATGAAGAGAATTATCCCACCCATGATCTTGAGTTAGCAGCTATAGTCTTTGCATTGAAAGTGTGGAGACATCATTTCACAGTTTGATTTGTTCAGTGACCACAAAAGTTTGAAATATTTGTTTGATCAACGGGACCTAAACATGAGGCAGGGGCGATAGATGGAATACCTGAAAGATTTTGATTTTGATTTGAAATACCACCCAGGAAAGGCAAATGTGGTAGCAGATGCCTTAAGTCGAAAAGCTTTAGTTAAGGCTGAAGTAATGATGCATGCATGTGGTCTATATGAAAAGTTTAGGGATCTTAATCTTCATGTTACCGAGTTGGAAGGTGGAACCTTGTTGAACAAATTAGAGATTTCATGTGACCTACGGTCTAGAATTGCACAAGCCCAGAGTATGGATATGGACCTTCAAAGAAGAGTTGGTCAATCAGTTCTTTGGCACCAGATGGCACCCTACTATTTGAAGGAAGAATTTATGTTCCGAATAATGCGGAATTGAAAAGGTTGATTTTAGAAGAGGCGCACAAGAGCAGTTTTAGCATTCATCCAGGTACCAACAAGATGTATCAAGATTTGAGGAGAAATTATTGGTGGCCTGGCATGAAGAGGGACATTGCGGAATTTGTGTCACGATGCATTGTATGTCAGCAGGTAAAGATTGAACATCAGAGGCCTGCAGGAATGTTAGTACCCTTGGAAATTCCTCAATGGAAATGGGAAGAGATAACTATGGATTTTGTGAGTGGATTGCCTCGAACACAGTGAGGACATGACTCCATTTGGGTAATAGTGGACCGGTTAACCAAGTCTGCTCATTTCTTGCCAGTTAAGACTACTTACCGAGCCTCTCAGTATGCTGAAATGTTTATCTCGGAGATTGTAAAACTTCATGGTGTTCCTGCTAGTATTGTATCTGATAGGGATCCGATCTTCACATCCCACTTTTGGAAAGCTTTTCAAAGAGCTTTAGGAACGAGATTAAATATGAGCACGTCCCATCATCCTCAAACAGACGGTCAATCGGAGAGAACTATTCAGACGTTAGAGGATATGCTACGTGCGTGTATCCTAGAAGATGGAGGAAGTTGGAATGATCATTTGCCACTGATTGAATTCTCTTACAACAACGGTTACCATTCCAGTATTGGAATGGCACCTTATGAAGCCTTGTATGGTAGGAAGTGTAGGACCCCACTTTGTTGGGCTGAGGTCGGAGATAAGAGCATTTTGGGACCAGAGATCATTCAGGAGACTACTTTGGAAATTAAATCCATTCAGGATAAGATGAAAACGGCCCAAAGTCGCCAGAAAAGCTATGCAGATAAGAGACGAAGGCCTTTAGAGTTTGAAGTGGGAGATTGTAACACCCATACTAAATTATCTAGAATATTTAGCATGCGTATTAATCTGATATCGGATACATTAAAATTTACAATAATTAATATATACAAACCACTGAATGAGTACAATTTGCTCGTTTACATAAATATCCAAATGTCATATAATACACGTTTATATACATATATAAAATCTGTCAACCTCCTGAGCTTGCCTTGACGAGCATCTGCACTCCATCCAGCGTCTTCCTGAACATCTTCAAGGACATCACCTGTTAACCTATGAACCTGCACCAGAAGGATTGGGGTGAGACATAACGTCTCAGTGAGCTCCAACCCAACCTACTGTTGGCAACCACGGGGGAAACCTAGGGTCGCCGTGCCTACTCTTAGCGATCTTGGGAATACCTACGATCGCCGGCTTTCTCTACATATATCGCGATCAAGGGGAAAACCTAGGATCGCTTCATTGTCTTATCTCATGCATTTCATACTCTATTCTTATCTCAGTCTTATACGTAGTGATCTTGGGGACATCCTATGATCACATCGCGTTCACTAGGAACTAATCATCATGTCTCGTATTACATATGAAATATACATATTCATTTTCATATTCGTATTCATCTTTTCATATCATAAAGTTAGAAGTTAGCGTTGAACAAACAATACATTATCTTGGTTCATTTTACGGAGTGCATCCGGGTGGAGTAACCCCGAAGTACATCTCCCATCATACCGGTGAAATTCCTATCATATCAGGCTAACACCGGACTCCTCTTATCTTTGTGTAGGCAACCCTCTCGGTGAAGCCCCATCCGGCATAATCCGGAGCCTGCTGGACACAACTTTCATGTAGACAACCCTCTTGGAGAAGTCCCATCCGGCGTAACCCGGAGCCTGCTGGACATGCTTAAACTTTTAACATACGTGTGGACAATCCTCTCGGAAGAGTCCCATCCGGCGAAACCCGGAGTCTGATGAACACGTTTAATATCGTCTTATAACTTACGTGTGGATAACCCTTTCGGAGAAATCCCATCCGGCATAATCCGGAGTCTGATGAACATGTTATCGTATTCTTTATCATTAAGTTCTTACTTAAGTTCATAGACATATCTATTACGTTTCATATTCTTGTGCATATCTAATGCATTCTTATGTAATCATTTCTTAAATGCTTAACCTATCAAAGGTTCTTAACTATAAACATAGATTCATTCTTGTGCTTAGTACACGACGAGTACCATTCTAAATCTCTTTAACCTATAAAAGGTTCTTGACTTATCGTTCTCATAAGTCATTTCCTAAAGGTTGGGAACTAAGCCCCTTTATCTTACTTGATAACTTAGGGTTTAATCTACCCATTGTCATAATTGATTCTTGATTCCTAGTGAGGTTAAACCTCAAAGATATGTTAAGTTTCTAACCCCACTCTCATGCTAATACAAGGTATACTATGATCCATTCGTCCATTACTAAATGCATAAAGGCATACTGGCACTGTGCGGATGGTTTCTGGCATTAAAACAAGTTTCCAAAAATGGAGTGTCATTCTGTCTCCATCGTGGCACGACAGGATCCCATCGTGGCACGATGGCATGCTGATCCTTATGATCATGGCACGATGGGTGCCATCGTGGCACGATAAATCCAGGGGTGCCAGGCCCTGTAGCTGTTCCAGAAAGTTCAAAAACGAGTTTTCAATCCCAACACAGTCCAGCAAGCATTTATACATCAAAATCAAAGGTTTTTAACACATAAGATCATAGCATATCATGTATTAACAAAAGGGAACTAACTTATGCAAATCTAGCTTAAAATCATTCATGATTTCCTTTCCTCTCTAAACCACAAAACTACCCAAAAAGGGGTAAGATTCATAGGGAGCTCACCTTAATTTAGCTAGCTTTGATTCTTGTCAAGCTTCCAATCATCAAACCCTAGCTTGATCCATCTTCTTTCCTTAATTCCTTGCCAAACCCTAGCTTCCAATTCTTTCCTCCTTTCTTGTTTCCTTGACTCCCAATGGTTCAAGAGTTCCCAAAGTTAGTGCTTGCTCATGAATTGGCCATGAGGATGGATGATTAAGTGAAGATTGAGGTGAAGAGGAGGAGAGGATGGCGTGGGAGATGAGTAGAGAGAATGGGGAAAATGAATTGGAAAATATCTTGTTTTCCTATTTAAAACACATCTTCCATTTCAAATAATTTACATAATTGCCATTGCCACATAATTGCATAATTGCCAAGCTTGTTTAATAAGTTTCTACGCTGTTGACTTACATCTAAGCGAGATATTACACTTGCCATATAAATAAACCCATTAACTGACAATTTCCCAAATTGTCCTTTGCTCAAAACATTTCTGATACATCGTCTCAATATTAATAAATATTCGAGTCTTAGGCGGGATGTTACAATCTACCCCCCTTAAAGAAATTTCGTCCTCGAAATTTAGAATCCAATATCATATATGAATTAATCTCACATATTACTTCCTTCATTAGCCAAGACTCCAGTTCATCTTACTTATCGGAATCCCTTAGATTCCAACTCTATAAGTCGAATGTATCCGACAATCTTTTCGTTGGCTGGAATACTTGAGGTGCATTCCACAATTCTTGCGTAGCAGAATATGAGGTTATCCGAACCATCGCATCCAACTTGTTGACTATATCCTTGTTCATACACTTCTTGTAACCCAAACTAGAGTTATCCAATCCTAACACTTGTGTTGAATTCTTATAATCTCGTCCTAGTCCGCGTAATCTTACCTTGACGACATTGGACGTTCTTATTATCCTCGACGATTCCATTGAATTCTTATATTCGATCTTTGCCTTATACAACGGCATCCTACATATATGGTTTTACCATAATTATACCATTCTTTAATGAGAGTAAAATTACCGCACTACCTCCATTATACAAATACAAGGAGGAGGCATCCTGGTGTGCTACTTTCCATAGTTTTAATCATTGCTTCCACTACGGAATTCCTCAAGGGCTCGCGTAATCTTACTGATTACCCGCGTTCTGCTCCGATTGATCTATAACGTAACTTAGAAATCATTCTTCATACTAGGAGTTTGCCAATCTCCCATCATTCTTGTCACAACTTATTCTCGTTTTCTTGTCGTAGCATAAATGTTTTCTACACCGATAATCCCAAACTTATAGGAGTTTAGTCCAAGTGATGAGTGGCTTAAGTCGTCGCACATATCATTATACAATATATTTCATAGCATATAACTTACATACATAAGCAAGCACGTGTACACTATACATTATCTCATCTTTGTCCGACTAACGGGACATCATTCTTAACCTTAACATATTTGAAACACTACCACATCAATTGGGGTTCTTTTCTTACTCTTAACTCATTTCGTAACATCCGGGATTTGCCTTTCAACTGGCTTGCCAGGTTTGCCCCGCCAATGTTACTCAGGTTTATTCTTAAGTATACATCAACCTATAATGTAAATTTATGGTTACAATTCACCAGCATCACAAACTTATTTCTCGTTTTGGATGTCAAATTCAAGATTCTTATTTCCAACGGAAAACTCTACTCGATTGCTACCCAAATAGCACACTCAGTCTCTAATCCTTTAGTCATAACCTGAAATTACGTAGCCCTTTACCATGAACTACGAATAACTTTTAATCTGCGTAAAAGTTCTCCGTCCTTTACTGGTGAACATTAAGTTCAAGACTTTCCAAAATCTTCAGCTAAGATAGGTTAACATGACATGGGTACAACATGAAATTAAACTCATTCGCCACTGCATTGTCGTTTCTGATCAAGGCCTCATTTCGAATATTTTATCTTGCAAGCGCAACCTGTACCGTTATTGGCTCATGAATAATTCTTTCTTGGTTGAACTTACTCTTCGAGTCTACTTAAAATTATTGAGCTAAAAATAGTTAAACTACCCTTTCAGGGATAACTTCCAATGTTTTAAACTTAATGGGCTAGAATCACTTCCTTCTTATTCCTTACCGTATATTCTTAAACTATTTCGATATTCCATTTCTCATGAGTTCGAGGTTCGAAGTGTTCCTCAACTTAACTTCCGAAATCTTCCATTAGAGCTTGTGATATGTTCAAGTCGTCTCTACTTACTGCCATTCTATATTATAAGAATTAAGCACTTATCATCTTCTCGTTCCCTAAGCTTCAGCTTAGCATTGTTCATTAATTCATTCTTGGATTGCTACTCCGCTGCGCCACTCTGATTCTTAACAATTCTAGTTAGAATTGGAGCAAACACCACTATTGCCAAATAAAATTTCATCGACCAATTCTCTTACTTTATCACTTTGTAGCTACCGTAACAAACCACTTGACGTTATTGTTCTCTTGAGGCTTAAATCATCCGCTTAGCTTATGGATTGGTCTTCGCCTGACTTGGGTTTCCTTTTAAACCTAAAGAATATAATTGTTTTCGCGAAATTATGCCCAAACCTGTAAATAACTTTCAGCAACAACTACAAACCCAGCAGTGATTCCGTCAAAACAGCTCATACACTGGTTCTTACTTATTCTCCATGTTCTGATTCCTGTGACCATCTCATGGTCAATCCAACATGTATTATCGTTTTAACATTGCAGAAACCGACCTAAAAGTACACTTGGAGCAGCTTAAATTTCACACTTAAATCACTTGTGTCAACTTCCAAAACAACTTATGACTTCCGGAGGTTCATATCTTTTATATACTGAATCCACTAATAGTTTGAGTCTCGTTCCTATTCGTTCTAACTTTATCCGTAAGGATTTCATTTTCATAATCTTCCCGGGACAACTTTGGTCTCCTTAGCTCTATCATGTCCCTTAATTTACCCTTTGAGTGTCTACGGAACAATCCGTCCTAAAAAGTTCCGAATTCTTACCGGTTCTCCAAAACGCCCAACATAGGTTGCGTTTCTTTGAGTGCCCGATTAATCGATCTTAAACTTTTGCACATTATCATAATCTATTGGATTCCTCCAGTAACTCGTTATTGTATTCACAATTCAAATCTATACCTTATTACTGCCCTCGGAAACTTATCAACACGAGGTGATCTCTTTCTGTTATATAATATTTGTGGAAGGAACCTCTTCAATGGGGAGCATACAACTCCTTAACATTAACCTCAATCCTAAACTGTCATGTTCAAGACGATCCGCCGTATATTAAAATCTCAACATAATTTCTCGGCTGAAATCCCGATCATCCTTCAACACTGGTCTACTATAACCTTGTGTTATCTTGAACTTACCTTCTTTAACCAATCAGGGAAATTCAATACTGTTCGTCTAATCAAGAGTGTTCAACTTAATTCGTCCATCAGTATACTAAATTCCAGCAACTTATTATTTATTATCCAACCTTCATTAAGTAAAATTCCAGTCTAGCTTATCTTACTTCTAATCTTCTTACCATTAGGATACATCCAAAAATTTGATTCACGCTTTGAAATGCAACGAGTCTTATTGTTACTACTTATTCATCCATCTTAGTTCTTAGGCTGCATATAATCTCCTCTTCTTATTTCACAAATCTGGTTCAGGAGACGTGGCTGATCTGATGGGGTCAAACTTACTTGTGATTCATACTCAATAACCACACTTGAGTGGTTAGTTTCATCTGTCCAAATAACTCACGTAATCCATAATTAATTCTCTTAACTGTTCGGACATTAAAATCTCATCCGATTCAAGTTCGATTCTTCAACTCTGTACTCAGAATTGTTACTTAGTCCACACTTCACTTTAACTTCTCAAACTACGGTTTCCGTCAAGGTTCTACGTCATTCCCTAGAGCATTTCATGATTCCTCAATCCTTATGTCTTCCGCAGACGAGGCATCGTCCAACGATGCGTCCAACTGGGTTAAGGCTCTTCACCTTATCCTTAAATAGTTCTGACCTTCCTGAAACTCTGCCCTAAACAGACTTAGTCACTTCACTGTTCGATGGCCACCATTTGGCGTTGATTACTTCTTCGCTAAATCCGTCTTAGAATTCTGTCAGCTTAATCTTCGCCCTTCATACACTTCATTCCCCCTTGGTCACATTCAGCTCTCAGACATTTATCCTAACTGTCATATACTAGATTGAATTGATCAGGCTCAACTAGATGTGACCTTTAGAACAATATCCGGAACCCAATGGTCCCACTAATTTATATTGAAACTTTAATGACCCAAGGCACGGTCTGAATCGACCTGCTCTGATACCAATTGTAACACCCATACTAAATTATCTAGAATATTTAGCATGCGTATTAATCTGATATCGGATACATTAAAATTTACAATAATTAATATATACAAACCACTGAATGAGTACAATTTGCTCGTTTACATAAATATCCAAATGTCATATAATACACGTTTATATACATATATAAAATCTGTCAACCTCCTGAGCTTGCCTTGACGAGCATCTGCACTCCATCCAGCGTCTTCCTGAACATCTTCAAGGACATCACCTGTTAACCTATGAACCTGCACCAGAAGGATTGGGGTGAGACATAACGTCTCAGTGAGCTCCAACCCAACCTACTGTTGGCAACCACGGGGGAAACCTAGGGTCGCCGTGCCTACTCCTAGCGATCTTGGGAATACCTACAATCGCCGGCTTTCTCTACATATATCGCGATCAAGGGGAAAACCTAGGATCGCTTCATTGTCTTATCTCATGCATTTCATACTCTATTCTTATCTCAGTCTTATACGTAGTGATCTTGGGGACATCCTATGATCACATCGCGTTCACTAGGAACTAATCATCATGTCTCGTATTACATATGAAATATACATATTCATTTTCATATTCGTATTCATCTTTTCATATCATAAAGTTAGAAGTTAGCGTTGAACAAACAATACATTATCTTGGTTCATTTTACGGAGTGCATCCGGGTGGAGTAACCCCGAAGTACATCTCCCATCATACCGGTGAAATTCCTATCATATCAGGCTAACACCGGACTCCTCTTATCTTTGTGTAGGCAACCCTCTCGGTGAAGCCCCATCCGGCATAATCCGGAGCCTGCTGGACACAACTTGCATGTAGACAACCCTCTCGGAGAAGTCCCATCCGGCGTAACCCGGAGCCTGCTGGACATGCTTAAACTTTTAACATACGTGTGGACAATCCTCTCGGAAGAGTCCCATCCGGCGAAACCCGGAGTCTGATGAACACGTTTAATATTGTCTTATAACTTACGTGTGGATAGCCCTTTCGGAGAAATCCCATCCGGCATAATCCGGAGTCTGATGAACACGTTATCGTATTCTTTATCATTAAGTTCTTACTTAAGTTCATAGACATATCTATTACGTTTCATATTCTTGTGCATATCTAATGCATTCTTATGTAATCATTTCTTAAATGCTTAACCTATCAAAGGTTCTTAACTATAAACATAGATTCATTCTTGTGCTTAGTACACGACGAGTACCATTCTAAATCTCTTTAACCTATAAAAGGTTCTTGACTTATCGTTCTCATAAGTCATTTCCTAAAGGTTGGGAACTAAGCCCCTTTATCTTACTTGATAACTTAGGGTTTAATCTACCCATTGTCATAATTGATTCTTGATTCCTAGTGAGGTTAAACCTCAAAGATATGTTAAGTTTCTAACCCCACTCTCATGCTAATACAAGGTATACTATGATCCATTCGTCCATTACTAAATGCATAAAGGCATACTGGCACTGTGCGGATGGTTTCTGGCATTAAAACAAGTTTCCAAAAATGGAGTGTCATTCTGTCTCCATCGTGGCACGACAGGATCCCATCGTGGCACGATGGCATGCTCATCCTTATGATCATGGCACGATGGGTGCCATCGTGGCACGATAAATCCAGGGGTGCCAGGCCCTGTAGCTGTTCCAGAAAGTTCAAAAACGAGTTTTCAATCCCAACACAGTCCAGCAAGCATTTATACATCAAAATCAAAGGTTTTTAACACATAAGATCATAGCATATCATGTATTAACAAAAGGGAACTAACTTATGCAAATCTAGCTTAAAATCATTCATGATTTCCTTTCCTCTCTAAACCACAAAACTACCCAAAAAGGGGTAAGATTCATAGGGAGCTCACCTTAATTTAGCTAGCTTTGATTCTTGTCAAGCTTCCAATCATCAAACCCTAGCTTGATCCATCTTCTTTCCTTAATTCCTTGCCAAACCCTAGCTTCCAATTCTTTCCTCCTTTCTTGTTTCCTTGACTCCCAATGGTTCAAGAGTTCCCAAAGTTAGTGCTTGCTCATGAATTGGCCATGAGGATGGATGATTAAGTGAAGATTGAGGTGAAGAGGAGGAGAGGATGGCGTGGGAGATGAGTAGAGAGTAATGGGGAAAATGAATTGGAAAATATCTTGTTTTCCTATTTAAAACACATCTTCCATTTCAAATAATTTACATAATTGCCATTGCCACATAATTGCATAATTGCCAAGCTTGTTTAATAAGTTTCTACGCTGTTGACCGTTACATCTAAGCGAGATATTACACTTGCCATATAAATAAACCCATTAACTGACAATTTCCCAAATTGTCCTTTGCTCAAAACATTTCTGATACATCGTCTCAATATTAATAAATATTCGAGTCTTAGGCGGGATGTTACAATCTACCCCCCTTAAAGAAATTTCGTCCTCGAAATTTAGAATCCAATATCATATATGAATTAATCTCACATATTACTTCCTTCATTAGCCAAGACTCCAGTTCATCTTACTTATCGGAATCCCTTAGATTCCAACTCTATAAGTCGAATGTATCCGACAATCTTTTCGTTGGCTGGAATACTTGAGGTGCATTCCACAATTCTTGCGTAGCAGAATATGAGGTTATCCGAACCATCGCATCCAACTTGTTGACTATATCCTTGTTCATACACTTCTTGTAACCCAAACTAGAGTTATCCAATCCTAACACTTGTGTTGAATTCTTATAATCTCGTCCTAGTCCGCGTAATCTTACCTTGACGACATTGGACGTTCTTATTATCCTCGACGATTCCATTGAATTCTTATATTCGATCTTTGCCTTATACAACGGCATCCTACATATATGGTTTTACCATAATTATACCATTCTTTAATGAGAGTAAAATTACCGCACTACCTCCATTATACAAATACAAGGAGGAGGCATCCTGGTGTGCTACTTTCCATAGTTTTAATCATTGCTTCCACTACGGAATTCCTCAAGGGCTCGCGTAATCTTACTGATTACCCGCGTTCTGCTCCGATTGATCTATAACGTAACTTAGAAATCATTCTTCATACTAGGAGTTTGCCAATCTCCCATCATTCTTGTCACAACTTATTCTCGTTTTCTTGTCGTAGCATAAATGTTTTCTACACCGATAATCCCAAACTTATAGGAGTTTAGTCCAAGTGATGAGTGGCTTAAGTCGTCGCACATATCATTATACAATATATTTCATAGCATATAACTTACATACATAAGCAAGCACGTGTACACTATACATTATCTCATCTTTGTCCGACTAACGGGACATCATTCTTAACCTTAACATATTTGAAACACTACCACATCAATTGGGGTTCTTTTCTTACTCTTAACTCATTTCGTAACATCCGGGATTTGCCTTTCAACTGGCTTGCCAGGTTTGCCCCGCCAATGTTACTCAGGTTTATTCTTAAGTATACATCAACCTATAATGTAAATTTATGGTTACAATTCACCAGCATCACAAACTTATTTCTCGTTTTGGATGTCAAATTCAAGATTCTTATTTCCAACGGAAAACTCTACTCGATTGCTACCCAAATAGCACACTCAGTCTCTAATCCTTTAGTCATAACCTGAAATTACGTAGCCCTTTACCATGAACTACGAATAACTTTTAATCTGCGTAAAAGTTCTCCGTCCTTTACTGGTGAACATTAAGTTCAAGACTTTCCAAAATCTTCAGCTAAGATAGGTTAACATGACATGGGTACAACATGAAATTAAACTCATTCGCCACTGCATTGTCGTTTCTGATCAAGGCCTCATTTCGAATATTTTATCTTGCAAGCGCAACCTGTACCGTTATTGGCTCATGAATAATTCTTTCTTGGTTGAACTTACTCTTCGAGTCTACTTAAAATTATTGAGCTAAAAATAGTTAAACTACCCTTTCAGGGATAACTTCCAATGTTTTAAACTTAATGGGCTAGAATCACTTCCTTCTTATTCCTTACCGTATATTCTTAAACTATTTCGATATTCCATTTCTCATGAGTTCGAGGTTCGAAGTGTTCCTCAACTTAACTTCCGAAATCTTCCATTAGAGCTTGTGATATGTTCAAGTCGTCTCTACTTACTGCCATTCTATATTATAAGAATTAAGCACTTATCATCTTCTCGTTCCCTAAGCTTCAGCTTAGCATTGTTCATTAATTCATTCTTGGATTGCTACTCCGCTGCGCCACTCTGATTCTTAACAATTCTAGTTAGAATTGGAGCAAACACCACTATTGCCAAATAAAATTTCATCGACCAATTCTCTTACTTTATCACTTTGTAGCTACCGTAACAAACCACTTGACGTTATTGTTCTCTTGAGGCTTAAATCATCCGCTTAGCTTATGGATTGGTCTTCGCCTGACTTGGGTTTCCTTTTAAACCTAAAGAATATAATTGTTTTCGCGAAATTATGCCCAAACCTGTAAATAACTTTCAGCAACAACTACAAACCCAGCAGTGATTCCGTCAAAACAGCTCATACACTGGTTCTTACTTATTCTCCATGTTCTGATTCCTGTGACCATCTCATGGTCAATCCAACATGTATTATCGTTTTAACATTGCAGAAACCGACCTAAAAGTACACTTGGAGCAGCTTAAATTTCACACTTAAATCACTTGTGTCAACTTCCAAAACAACTTATGACTTCCGGAGGTTCATATCTTTTATATACTGAATCCACTAATAGTTTGAGTCTCGTTCCTATTCGTTCTAACTTTATCCGTAAGGATTTCATTTTCATAATCTTCCCGGGACAACTTTGGTCTCCTTAGCTCTATCATGTCCCTTAATTTACCCTTTGAGTGTCTACGGAACAATCCGTCCTAAAAAGTTCCGAATTCTTACCGGTTCTCCAAAACGCCCAACATAGGTTGCGTTTCTTCGAGTGCCCGATTAATCGATCTTAAACTTTTGCACATTATCATAATCTATTGGATTCCTCCAGTAACTCGTTATTGTATTCACAATTCAAATCTATACCTTATTACTGCCCTCGGAAACTTATCAACACGAGGTGATCTCTTTCTGTTATATAATATTTGTGGAAGGAACCTCTTCAATGGGGAGCATACAACTCCTTAACATTAACCTCAATCCTAAACTGTCATGTTCAAGACGATCCGCCGTATATTAAAATCTCAACATAATTTCTCGGCTGAAATCCCGATCATCCTTCAACACTGGTCTACTATAACCTTGTGTTATCTTGAACTTACCTTCTTTAACCAATCAGGGAAATTCAATACTGTTCGTCTAATCAAGAGTGTTCAACTTAATTCGTCCATCAGTATACTAAATTCCAGCAACTTATTATTTATTATCCAACCTTCATTAAGTAAAATTCCAGTCTAGCTTATCTTACTTCTAATCTTCTTACCATTAGGATACATCCAAAAATTTGATTCACGCTTTGAAATGCAACGAGTCTTATTGTTACTACTTATTCATCCATCTTAGTTCTTAGGCTGCATATAATCTCCTCTTCTTATTTCACAAATCTGGTTCAGGAGACGTGGCTGATCTGATGGGGTCAAACTTACTTGTGATTCATACTCAATAACCACACTTGAGTGGTTAGTTTCATCTGTCCAAATAACTCACGTAATCCATAATTAATTCTCTTAACTGTTCGGACATTAAAATCTCATCCGATTCAAGTTCGATTCTTCAACTCTGTACTCAGAATTGTTACTTAGTCCACACTTCACTTTAACTTCTCAAACTACGGTTTCCGTCAAGGTTCTACGTCATTCCCTAGAGCATTTCATGATTCCTCAATCCTTATGTCTTCCGCAGACGAGGCATCGTCCAACGATGCGTCCAACTGGGTTAAGGCTCTTCACCTTATCCTTAAATAGTTCTGACCTTCCTGAAACTCTGCCCTAAACAGACTTAGTCACTTCACTGTTCGATGGCCACCATTTGGCGTTGATTACTTCTTCGCTAAATCCGTCTTAGAATTCTGTCACCTTAATCTTCGCCCTTCATACACTTCATTCCCCCTTGGTCACATTCAGCTCTCAGACATTTATCCTAACTGTCATATACTAGATTGAATTGATCAGGCTCAACTAGATGTGACCTTTAGAACAATATCCGGAACCCAATGGTCCCACTAATTTATATTGAAACTTTAATGACCCAAGGCACGGTCTGAATCGACCTGCTCTGATACCAATTGTAACACCCATACTAAATTATCTAGAATATTTAGCATGCGTATTAATCTGATATCGGATACATTAAAATTTACAATAATTAATATATACAAACCACTGAATGAGTACAATTTGCTCGTTTACATAAATATCCAAATGTCATATAATACACGTTTATATACATATATAAAATCTGTCAACCTCCTGAGCTTGCCTTGACGAGCATCTGCACTCCATCCAGCGTCTTCCTGAACATCTTCAAGGACATCACCTGTTAACCTATGAACCTGCACCAGAAGGATTGGGGTGAGACATAACGTCTCAGTGAGCTCCAACCCAACCTACTGTTGGCAACCACGGGGGAAACCTAGGGTCGCCGTGCCTACTCTTAGCGATCTTGGGAATACCTACAATCGCCGGCTTTCTCTACATATATCGCGATCAAGGGGAAAACCTAGGATCGCTTCATTGTCTTATCTCATGCATTTCATACTCTATTCTTATCTCAGTCTTATACGTAGTGATCTTGGGGACATCCTATGATCACATCGCGTTCACTAGGAACTAATCATCATGTCTCGTATTACATATGAAATATACATATTCATTTTCATATTCGTATTCATCTTTTCATATCATAAAGTTAGAAGTTAGCGTTGAACAAACAATACATTATCTTGGTTCATTTTACGGAGTGCATCCGGGTGGAGTAACCCCGAAGTACATCTCCCATCATACCGGTGAAATTCCTATCATATCAGGCTAACACCGGACTCCTCTTATCTTTGTGTAGGCAACCCTCTCGGTGAAGCCCCATCCGGCATAATCCGGAGCCTGCTGGACACAACTTGCATGTAGACAACCCTCTCGGAGAAGTCCCATCCGGCGTAACCCGGAGCCTGCTGGACATGCTTAAACTTTTAACATACGTGTGGACAATCCTCTCGGAAGAGTCCCATCCGGCGAAACCCGGAGTCTGATGAACACGTTTAATATTGTCTTATAACTTACGTGTGGATAGCCCTTTCGGAGAAATCCCATCCGGCATAATCCGGAGTCTGATGAACACGTTATCGTATTCTTTATCATTAAGTTCTTACTTAAGTTCATAGACATATCTATTACGTTTCATATTCTTGTGCATATCTAATGCATTCTTATGTAATCATTTCTTAAATGCTTAACCTATCAAAGGTTCTTAACTATAAACATAGATTCATTCTTGTGCTTAGTACACGACGAGTACCATTCTAAATCTCTTTAACCTATAAAAGGTTCTTGACTTATCGTTCTCATAAGTCATTTCCTAAAGGTTGGGAACTAAGCCCCTTTATCTTACTTGATAACTTAGGGTTTAATCTACCCATTGTCATAATTGATTCTTGATTCCTAGTGAGGTTAAACCTCAAAGATATGTTAAGTTTCTAACCCCACTCTCATGCTAATACAAGGTATACTATGATCCATTCGTCCATTACTAAATGCATAAAGGCATACTGGCACTGTGCGGATGGTTTCTGGCATTAAAACAAGTTTCCAAAAATGGAGTGTCATTCTGTCTCCATCGTGGCACGACAGGATCCCATCGTGGCACGATGGCATGCTGATCCTTATGATCATGGCACGATGGGTGCCATCGTGGCACGATAAATCCAGGGGTGCCAGGCCCTGTAGCTGTTCCAGAAAGTTCAAAAACGAGTTTTCAATCCCAACACAGTCCAGCAAGCATTTATACATCAAAATCAAAGGTTTTTAACACATAAGATCATAGCATATCATGTATTAACAAAAGGGAACTAACTTATGCAAATCTAGCTTAAAATCATTCATGATTTCCTTTCCTCTCTAAACCACAAAACTACCCAAAAAGGGGTAAGATTCATAGGGAGCTCACCTTAATTTAGCTAGCTTTGATTCTTGTCAAGCTTCCAATCATCAAACCCTAGCTTGATCCATCTTCTTTCCTTAATTCCTTGCCAAACCCTAGCTTCCAATTCTTTCCTCCTTTCTTGTTTCCTTGACTCCCAATGGTTCAAGAGTTCCCAAAGTTAGTGCTTGCTCATGAATTGGCCATGAGGATGGATGATTAAGTGAAGATTGAGGTGAAGAGGAGGAGAGGATGGCGTGGGAGATGAGTAGAGAGAATGGGGAAAATGAATTGGAAAATATCTTGTTTTCCTATTTAAAACACATCTTCCATTTCAAATAATTTACATAATTGCCATTGCCACATAATTGCATAATTGCCAAGCTTGTTTAATAAGTTTCTACGCTGTTGACCGTTACATCTAAGCGAGATATTACACTTGCCATATAAATAAACCCATTAACTGACAATTTCCCAAATTGTCCTTTGCTCAAAACATTTCTGATACATCGTCTCAATATTAATAAATATTCGAGTCTTAGGCGGGATGTTACAATCTACCCCCCTTAAAGAAATTTCGTCCTCGAAATTTAGAATCCAATATCATATATGAATTAATCTCACATATTACTTCCTTCATTAGCCAAGACTCCAGTTCATCTTACTTATCGGAATCCCTTAGATTCCAACTCTATAAGTCGAATGTATCCGACAATCTTTTCGTTGGCTGGAATACTTGAGGTGCATTCCACAATTCTTGCGTAGCAGAATATGAGGTTATCCGAACCATCGCATCCAACTTGTTGACTATATCCTTGTTCATACACTTCTTGTAACCCAAACTAGAGTTATCCAATCCTAACACTTGTGTTGAATTCTTATAATCTCGTCCTAGTCCGCGTAATCTTACCTTGACGACATTGGACGTTCTTATTATCCTCGACGATTCCATTGAATTCTTATATTCGATCTTTGCCTTATACAACGGCATCCTACATATATGGTTTTACCATAATTATACCATTCTTTAATGAGAGTAAAATTACCGCACTACCTCCATTATACAAATACAAGGAGGAGGCATCCTGGTGTGCTACTTTCCATAGTTTTAATCATTGCTTCCACTACGGAATTCCTCAAGGGCTCGCGTAATCTTACTGATTACCCGCGTTCTGCTCCGATTGATCTATAACGTAACTTAGAAATCATTCTTCATACTAGGAGTTTGCCAATCTCCCATCATTCTTGTCACAACTTATTCTCGTTTTCTTGTCGTAGCATAAATGTTTTCTACACCGATAATCCCAAACTTATAGGAGTTTAGTCCAAGTGATGAGTGGCTTAAGTCGTCGCACATATCATTATACAATATATTTCATAGCATATAACTTACATACATAAGCAAGCACGTGTACACTATACATTATCTCATCTTTGTCCGACTAACGGGACATCATTCTTAACCTTAACATATTTGAAACACTACCACATCAATTGGGGTTCTTTTCTTACTCTTAACTCATTTCGTAACATCCGGGATTTGCCTTTCAACTGGCTTGCCAGGTTTGCCCCGCCAATGTTACTCAGGTTTATTCTTAAGTATACATCAACCTATAATGTAAATTTATGGTTACAATTCACCAGCATCACAAACTTATTTCTCGTTTTGGATGTCAAATTCAAGATTCTTATTTCCAACGGAAAACTCTACTCGATTGCTACCCAAATAGCACACTCAGTCTCTAATCCTTTAGTCATAACCTGAAATTACGTAGCCCTTTACCATGAACTACGAATAACTTTTAATCTGCGTAAAAGTTCTCCGTCCTTTACTGGTGAACATTAAGTTCAAGACTTTCCAAAATCTTCAGCTAAGATAGGTTAACATGACATGGGTACAACATGAAATTAAACTCATTCGCCACTGCATTGTCGTTTCTGATCAAGGCCTCATTTCGAATATTTTATCTTGCAAGCGCAACCTGTACCGTTATTGGCTCATGAATAATTCTTTCTTGGTTGAACTTACTCTTCGAGTCTACTTAAAATTATTGAGCTAAAAATAGTTAAACTACCCTTTCAGGGATAACTTCCAATGTTTTAAACTTAATGGGCTAGAATCACTTCCTTCTTATTCCTTACCGTATATTCTTAAACTATTTCGATATTCCATTTCTCATGAGTTCGAGGTTCGAAGTGTTCCTCAACTTAACTTCCGAAATCTTCCATTAGAGCTTGTGATATGTTCAAGTCGTCTCTACTTACTGCCATTCTATATTATAAGAATTAAGCACTTATCATCTTCTCGTTCCCTAAGCTTCAGCTTAGCATTGTTCATTAATTCATTCTTGGATTGCTACTCCGCTGCGCCACTCTGATTCTTAACAATTCTAGTTAGAATTGGAGCAAACACCACTATTGCCAAATAAAATTTCATCGACCAATTCTCTTACTTTATCACTTTGTAGCTACCGTAACAAACCACTTGACGTTATTGTTCTCTTGAGGCTTAAATCATCCGCTTAGCTTATGGATTGGTCTTCGCCTGACTTGGGTTTCCTTTTAAACCTAAAGAATATAATTGTTTTCGCGAAATTATGCCCAAACCTGTAAATAACTTTCAGCAACAACTACAAACCCAGCAGTGATTCCGTCAAAACAGCTCATACACTGGTTCTTACTTATTCTCCATGTTCTGATTCCTGTGACCATCTCATGGTCAATCCAACATGTATTATCGTTTTAACATTGCAGAAACCGACCTAAAAGTACACTTGGAGCAGCTTAAATTTCACACTTAAATCACTTGTGTCAACTTCCAAAACAACTTATGACTTCCGGAGGTTCATATCTTTTATATACTGAATCCACTAATAGTTTGAGTCTCGTTCCTATTCGTTCTAACTTTATCCGTAAGGATTTCATTTTCATAATCTTCCCGGGACAACTTTGGTCTCCTTAGCTCTATCATGTCCCTTAATTTACCCTTTGAGTGTCTACGGAACAATCCGTCCTAAAAAGTTCCGAATTCTTACCGGTTCTCCAAAACGCCCAACATAGGTTGCGTTTCTTCGAGTGCCCGATTAATCGATCTTAAACTTTTGCACATTATCATAATCTATTGGATTCCTCCAGTAACTCGTTATTGTATTCACAATTCAAATCTATACCTTATTACTGCCCTCGGAAACTTATCAACACGAGGTGATCTCTTTCTGTTATATAATATTTGTGGAAGGAACCTCTTCAATGGGGAGCATACAACTCCTTAACATTAACCTCAATCCTAAACTGTCATGTTCAAGACGATCCGCCGTATATTAAAATCTCAACATAATTTCTCGGCTGAAATCCCGATCATCCTTCAACACTGGTCTACTATAACCTTGTGTTATCTTGAACTTACCTTCTTTAACCAATCAGGGAAATTCAATACTGTTCGTCTAATCAAGAGTGTTCAACTTAATTCGTCCATCAGTATACTAAATTCCAGCAACTTATTATTTATTATCCAACCTTCATTAAGTAAAATTCCAGTCTAGCTTATCTTACTTCTAATCTTCTTACCATTAGGATACATCCAAAAATTTGATTCACGCTTTGAAATGCAACGAGTCTTATTGTTACTACTTATTCATCCATCTTAGTTCTTAGGCTGCATATAATCTCCTCTTCTTATTTCACAAATCTGGTTCAGGAGACGTGGCTGATCTGATGGGGTCAAACTTACTTGTGATTCATACTCAATAACCACACTTGAGTGGTTAGTTTCATCTGTCCAAATAACTCACGTAATCCATAATTAATTCTCTTAACTGTTCGGACATTAAAATCTCATCCGATTCAAGTTCGATTCTTCAACTCTGTACTCAGAATTGTTACTTAGTCCACACTTCACTTTAACTTCTCAAACTACGGTTTCCGTCAAGGTTCTACGTCATTCCCTAGAGCATTTCATGATTCCTCAATCCTTATGTCTTCCGCAGACGAGGCATCGTCCAACGATGCGTCCAACTGGGTTAAGGCTCTTCACCTTATCCTTAAATAGTTCTGACCTTCCTGAAACTCTGCCCTAAACAGACTTAGTCACTTCACTGTTCGATGGCCACCATTTGGCGTTGATTACTTCTTCGCTAAATCCGTCTTAGAATTCTGTCACCTTAATCTTCGCCCTTCATACACTTCATTCCCCCTTGGTCACATTCAGCTCTCAGACATTTATCCTAACTGTCATATACTAGATTGAATTGATCAGGCTCAACTAGATGTGACCTTTAGAACAATATCCGGAACCCAATGGTCCCACTAATTTATATTGAAACTTTAATGACCCAAGGCACGGTCTGAATCGACCTGCTCTGATACCAATTGTAACACCCATACTAAATTATCTAGAATATTTAGCATGCGTATTAATCTGATATCAGATACATTAAAATTTACAATAATTAATATATACAAACCACTGAATGAGTACAATTTGCTCGTTTACATAAATATCCAAATGTCATATAATACACGTTTATATACATATATAAAATCTGTCAACCTCCTGAGCTTGCCTTGACGAGCATCTGCACTCCATCCAGCGTCTTCCTGAACATCTTCAAGGACATCACCTGTTAACCTATGAACCTGCACCAGAAGGATTGGGGTGAGACATAACGTCTCAGTGAGCTCCAACCCAACCTACTGTTGGCAACCACGGGGGAAACCTAGGGTCGCCGTGCCTACTCTTAGCGATCTTGGGAATACCTACAATCGCCGGCTTTCTCTACATATATCGCGATCAAGGGGAAAACCTAGGATCGCTTCATTGTCTTATCTCATGCATTTCATACTCTATTCTTATCTCAGTCTTATACGTAGTGATCTTGGGGACATCCTATGATCACATCGCGTTCACTAGGAACTAATCATCATGTCTCGTATTACATATGAAATATACATATTCATTTTCATATTCGTATTCATCTTTTCATATCATAAAGTTAGAAGTTAGCGTTGAACAAACAATACATTATCTTGGTTCATTTTACGGAGTGCATCCGGGTGGAGTAACCCCGAAGTACATCTCCCATCATACCGGTGAAATTCCTATCATATCAGGCTAACACCGGACTCCTCTTATCTTTGTGTAGGCAACCCTCTCGGTGAAGCCCCATCCGGCATAATCCGGAGCCTGCTGGACACAACTTGCATGTAGACAACCCTCTCGGAGAAGTCCCATCCGGCGTAACCCGGAGCCTGCTGGACATGCTTAAACTTTTAACATACGTGTGGACAATCCTCTCGGAAGAGTCCCATCCGGCGAAACCCGGAGTCTGATGAACACGTTTAATATTGTCTTATAACTTACGTGTGGATAGCCCTTTTGGAGAAATCCCATCCGGCATAATCCGGAGTCTGATGAACACGTTATCGTATTCTTTATCATTAAGTTCTTACTTAAGTTCATAGACATATCTATTACGTTTCATATTCTTGTGCATATCTAATGCATTCTTATGTAATCATTTCTTAAATGCTTAACCTATCAAAGGTTCTTAACTATAAACATAGATTCATTCTTGTGCTTAGTACACGACGAGTACCATTCTAAATCTCTTTAACCTATAAAAGGTTCTTGACTTATCGTTCTCATAAGTCATTTCCTAAAGGTTGGGAACTAAGCCCCTTTATCTTACTTGATAACTTAGGGTTTAATCTACCCATTGTCATAATTGATTCTTGATTCCTAGTGAGGTTAAACCTCAAAGATATGTTAAGTTTCTAACCCCACTCTCATGCTAATACAAGGTATACTATGATCCATTCGTCCATTACTAAATGCATAAAGGCATACTGGCACTGTGCGGATGGTTTCTGGCATTAAAACAAGTTTCCAAAAATGGAGTGTCATTCTGTCTCCATCGTGGCACGACAGGATCCCATCGTGGCACGATGGCATGCTGATCCTTATGATCATGGCACGATGGGTGCCATCGTGGCACGATAAATCCAGGGGTGCCAGGCCCTGTAGCTGTTCCAGAAAGTTCAAAAACGAGTTTTCAATCCCAACACAGTCCAGCAAGCATTTATACATCAAAATCAAAGGTTTTTAACACATAAGATCATAGCATATCATGTATTAACAAAAGGGAACTAACTTATGCAAATCTAGCTTAAAATCATTCATGATTTCCTTTCCTCTCTAAACCACAAAACTACCCAAAAAGGGGTAAGATTCATAGGGAGCTCACCTTAATTTAGCTAGCTTTGATTCTTGTCAAGCTTCCAATCATCAAACCCTAGCTTGATCCATCTTCTTTCCTTAATTCCTTGCCAAACCCTAGCTTCCAATTCTTTCCTCCTTTCTTGTTTCCTTGACTCCCAATGGTTCAAGAGTTCCCAAAGTTAGTGCTTGCTCATGAATTGGCCATGAGGATGGATGATTAAGTGAAGATTGAGGTGAAGAGGAGGAGAGGATGGCGTGGGAGATGAGTAGAGAGAATGGGGAAAATGAATTGGAAAATATCTTGTTTTCCTATTTAAAACACATCTTCCATTTCAAATAATTTACATAATTGCCATTGCCACATAATTGCATAATTGCCAAGCTTGTTTAATAAGTTTCTACGCTGTTGACCGTTACATCTAAGCGAGATATTACACTTGCCATATAAATAAACCCATTAACTGACAATTTCCCAAATTGTCCTTTGCTCAAAACATTTCTGATACATCGTCTCAATATTAATAAATATTCGAGTCTTAGGCGGGATGTTACAATCTACCCCCCTTAAAGAAATTTCGTCCTCGAAATTTAGAATCCAATATCATATATGAATTAATCTCACATATTACTTCCTTCATTAGCCAAGACTCCAGTTCATCTTACTTATCGGAATCCCTTAGATTCCAACTCTATAAGTCGAATGTATCCGACAATCTTTTCGTTGGCTGGAATACTTGAGGTGCATTCCACAATTCTTGCGTAGCAGAATATGAGGTTATCCGAACCATCGCATCCAACTTGTTGACTATATCCTTGTTCATACACTTCTTGTAACCCAAACTAGAGTTATCCAATCCTAACACTTGTGTTGAATTCTTATAATCTCGTCCTAGTCCGCGTAATCTTACCTTGACGACATTGGACGTTCTTATTATCCTCGACGATTCCATTGAATTCTTATATTCGATCTTTGCCTTATACAACGGCATCCTACATATATGGTTTTACCATAATTATACCATTCTTTAATGAGAGTAAAATTACCGCACTACCTCCATTATACAAATACAAGGAGGAGGCATCCTGGTGTGCTACTTTCCATAGTTTTAATCATTGCTTCCACTACGGAATTCCTCAAGGGCTCGCGTAATCTTACTGATTACCCGCGTTCTGCTCCGATTGATCTATAACGTAACTTAGAAATCATTCTTCATACTAGGAGTTTGCCAATCTCCCATCATTCTTGTCACAACTTATTCTCGTTTTCTTGTCGTAGCATAAATGTTTTCTACACCGATAATCCCAAACTTATAGGAGTTTAGTCCAAGTGATGAGTGGCTTAAGTCGTCGCACATATCATTATACAATATATTTCATAGCATATAACTTACATACATAAGCAAGCACGTGTACACTATACATTATCTCATCTTTGTCCGACTAACGGGACATCATTCTTAACCTTAACATATTTGAAACACTACCACATCAATTGGGGTTCTTTTCTTACTCTTAACTCATTTCGTAACATCCGGGATTTGCCTTTCAACTGGCTTGCCAGGTTTGCCCCGCCAATGTTACTCAGGTTTATTCTTAAGTATACATCAACCTATAATGTAAATTTATGGTTACAATTCACCAGCATCACAAACTTATTTCTCGTTTTGGATGTCAAATTCAAGATTCTTATTTCCAACGGAAAACTCTACTCGATTGCTACCCAAATAGCACACTCAGTCTCTAATCCTTTAGTCATAACCTGAAATTACGTAGCCCTTTACCATGAACTACGAATAACTTTTAATCTGCGTAAAAGTTCTCCGTCCTTTACTGGTGAACATTAAGTTCAAGACTTTCCAAAATCTTCAGCTAAGATAGGTTAACATGACATGGGTACAACATGAAATTAAACTCATTCGCCACTGCATTGTCGTTTCTGATCAAGGCCTCATTTCGAATATTTTATCTTGCAAGCGCAACCTGTACCGTTATTGGCTCATGAATAATTCTTTCTTGGTTGAACTTACTCTTCGAGTCTACTTAAAATTATTGAGCTAAAAATAGTTAAACTACCCTTTCAGGGATAACTTCCAATGTTTTAAACTTAATGGGCTAGAATCACTTCCTTCTTATTCCTTACCGTATATTCTTAAACTATTTCGATATTCCATTTCTCATGAGTTCGAGGTTCGAAGTGTTCCTCAACTTAACTTCCGAAATCTTCCATTAGAGCTTGTGATATGTTCAAGTCGTCTCTACTTACTGCCATTCTATATTATAAGAATTAAGCACTTATCATCTTCTCGTTCCCTAAGCTTCAGCTTAGCATTGTTCATTAATTCATTCTTGGATTGCTACTCCGCTGCGCCACTCTGATTCTTAACAATTCTAGTTAGAATTGGAGCAAACACCACTATTGCCAAATAAAATTTCATCGACCAATTCTCTTACTTTATCACTTTGTAGCTACCGTAACAAACCACTTGACGTTATTGTTCTCTTGAGGCTTAAATCATCCGCTTAGCTTATGGATTGGTCTTCGCCTGACTTGGGTTTCCTTTTAAACCTAAAGAATATAATTGTTTTCGCGAAATTATGCCCAAACCTGTAAATAACTTTCAGCAACAACTACAAACCCAGCAGTGATTCCGTCAAAACAGCTCATACACTGGTTCTTACTTATTCTCCATGTTCTGATTCCTGTGACCATCTCATGGTCAATCCAACATGTATTATCGTTTTAACATTGCAGAAACCGACCTAAAAGTACACTTGGAGCAGCTTAAATTTCACACTTAAATCACTTGTGTCAACTTCCAAAACAACTTATGACTTCCGGAGGTTCATATCTTTTATATACTGAATCCACTAATAGTTTGAGTCTCGTTCCTATTCGTTCTAACTTTATCCGTAAGGATTTCATTTTCATAATCTTCCCGGGACAACTTTGGTCTCCTTAGCTCTATCATGTCCCTTAATTTACCCTTTGAGTGTCTACGGAACAATCCGTCCTAAAAAGTTCCGAATTCTTACCGGTTCTCCAAAACGCCCAACATAGGTTGCGTTTCTTCGAGTGCCCGATTAATCGATCTTAAACTTTTGCACATTATCATAATCTATTGGATTCCTCCAGTAACTCGTTATTGTATTCACAATTCAAATCTATACCTTATTACTGCCCTCGGAAACTTATCAACACGAGGTGATCTCTTTCTGTTATATAATATTTGTGGAAGGAACCTCTTCAATGGGGAGCATACAACTCCTTAACATTAACCTCAATCCTAAACTGTCATGTTCAAGACGATCCGCCGTATATTAAAATCTCAACATAATTTCTCGGCTGAAATCCCGATCATCCTTCAACACTGGTCTACTATAACCTTGTGTTATCTTGAACTTACCTTCTTTAACCAATCAGGGAAATTCAATACTGTTCGTCTAATCAAGAGTGTTCAACTTAATTCGTCCATCAGTATACTAAATTCCAGCAACTTATTATTTATTATCCAACCTTCATTAAGTAAAATTCCAGTCTAGCTTATCTTACTTCTAATCTTCTTACCATTAGGATACATCCAAAAATTTGATTCACGCTTTGAAATGCAACGAGTCTTATTGTTACTACTTATTCATCCATCTTAGTTCTTAGGCTGCATATAATCTCCTCTTCTTATTTCACAAATCTGGTTCAGGAGACGTGGCTGATCTGATGGGGTCAAACTTACTTGTGATTCATACTCAATAACCACACTTGAGTGGTTAGTTTCATCTGTCCAAATAACTCACGTAATCCATAATTAATTCTCTTAACTGTTCGGACATTAAAATCTCATCCGATTCAAGTTCGATTCTTCAACTCTGTACTCAGAATTGTTACTTAGTCCACACTTCACTTTAACTTCTCAAACTACGGTTTCCGTCAAGGTTCTACGTCATTCCCTAGAGCATTTCATGATTCCTCAATCCTTATGTCTTCCGCAGACGAGGCATCGTCCAACGATGCGTCCAACTGGGTTAAGGCTCTTCACCTTATCCTTAAATAGTTCTGACCTTCCTGAAACTCTGCCCTAAACAGACTTAGTCACTTCACTGTTCGATGGCCACCATTTGGCGTTGATTACTTCTTCGCTAAATCCGTCTTAGAATTCTGTCACCTTAATCTTCGCCCTTCATACACTTCATTCCCCCTTGGTCACATTCAGCTCTCAGACATTTATCCTAACTGTCATATACTAGATTGAATTGATCAGGCTCAACTAGATGTGACCTTTAGAACAATATCCGGAACCCAATGGTCCCACTAATTTATATTGAAACTTTAATGACCCAAGGCACGGTCTGAATCGACCTGCTCTGATACCAATTGTAACACCCATACTAAATTATCTAGAATATTTAGCATGCGTATTAATCTGATATCGGATACATTAAAATTTACAATAATTAATATATACAAACCACTGAATGAGTACAATTTGCTCGTTTACATAAATATCCAAATGTCATATAATACACGTTTATATACATATATAAAATCTGTCAACCTCCTGAGCTTGCCTTGACGAGCATCTGCACTCCATCCAGCGTCTTCCTGAACATCTTCAAGGACATCACCTGTTAACCTATGAACCTGCACCAGAAGGATTGGGGTGAGACATAACGTCTCAGTGAGCTCCAACCCAACCTACTGTTGGCAACCACGGGGGAAACCTAGGGTCGCCGTGCCTACTCTTAGCGATCTTGGGAATACCTACAATCGCCGGCTTTCTCTACATATATCGCGATCAAGGGGAAAACCTAGGATCGCTTCATTGTCTTATCTCATGCATTTCATACTCTATTCTTATCTCAGTCTTATACGTAGTGATCTTGGGGACATCCTATGATCACATCGCGTTCACTAGGAACTAATCATCATGTCTCGTATTACATATGAAATATACATATTCATTTTCATATTCGTATTCATCTTTTCATATCATAAAGTTAGAAGTTAGCGTTGAACAAACAATACATTATCTTGGTTCATTTTACGGAGTGCATCCGGGTGGAGTAACCCCGAAGTACATCTCCCATCATACCGGTGAAATTCCTATCATATCAGGCTAACACCGGACTCCTCTTATCTTTGTGTAGGCAACCCTCTCGGTGAAGCCCCATCCGGCATAATCCGGAGCCTGCTGGACACAACTTGCATGTAGACAACCCTCTCGGAGAAGTCCCATCCGGCGTAACCCGGAGCCTGCTGGACATGCTTAAACTTTTAACATACGTGTGGACAATCCTCTCGAAAGAGTCCCATCTGGCGAAACCCGGAGTCTGATGAACACGTTTAATATTGTCTTATAACTTACGTGTGGATAGCCCTTTCGGAGAAATCCCATCCGGCATAATCCGGAGTCTGATGAACACGTTATCGTATTCTTTATCATTAAGTTCTTACTTAAGTTCATAGACATATCTATTACGTTTCATATTCTTGTGCATATCTAATGCATTCTTATGTAATCATTTCTTAAATGCTTAACCTATCAAAGGTTCTTAACTATAAACATAGATTCATTCTTGTGCTTAGTACACGACGAGTACCATTCTAAATCTCTTTAACCTATAAAAGGTTCTTGACTTATCGTTCTCATAAGTCATTTCCTAAAGGTTGGGAACTAAGCCCCTTTATCTTACTTGATAACTTAGGGTTTAATCTACCCATTGTCATAATTGATTCTTGATTCCTAGTGAGGTTAAACCTCAAAGATATGTTAAGTTTCTAACCCCACTCTCATGCTAATACAAGGTATACTATGATCCATTCGTCCATTACTAAATGCATAAAGGCATACTGGCACTGTGCGGATGGTTTCTGGCATTAAAACAAGTTTCCAAAAATGGAGTGTCATTCTGTCTCCATCGTGGCACGACAGGATCCCATCGTGGCACGATGGCATGCTGATCCTTATGATCATGGCACGATGGGTGCCATCGTGGCACGATAAATCCAGGGGTGCCAGGCCCTGTAGCTGTTCCAGAAAGTTCAAAAACGAGTTTTCAATCCCAACACAGTCCAGCAAGCATTTATACATCAAAATCAAAGGTTTTTAACACATAAGATCATAGCATATCATGTATTAACAAAAGGGGACTAACTTATGCAAATCTAGCTTAAAATCATTCATGATTTCCTTTCCTCTCTAAACCACAAAACTACCCAAAAAGGGGGTAAGATTCATAGGGAGCTCACCTTAATTTAGCTAGCTTTGATCCTTGTCAAGCTTCCAATCATCAAACCCTAGCTTGATCCATCTTCTTTCCTTAATTCCTTGCCAAACCCTAGCTTCCAATTCTTTCCTCCTTTCTTGTTTCCTTGACTCCCAATGGTTCAAGAGTTCCCAAAGTTAGTGCTTGCTCATGAATTGGCCATGAGGATGGATGATTAAGTGAAGATTGAGGTGAAGAGGAGAAGAGGATGGCGTGGGAGATGAGTAGAGAGAATGGGGAAAATGAATTGGAAAATATCTTGTTTTCCTATTTAAAACACATCTTCCATTTCAAATAATTTACATAATTGCCATTGCCACATAATTGCATAATTGCCAAGCTTGCTTAATAAGTTTCTACGCTGTTGACCGTTACATCTAAGCGAGATATTACACTTGCCATATAAATAAACCCATTAACTGACAATTTCCCAAATTGTCCTTTGCTCAAAACATTTCTGATACATCGTCTCAATATTAATAAATATTCGAGTCTTAGGCGGGATGTTACAGAGATCATGTATTCCTCAAAGTTACACCTAAGTTGGGCTTAAGAGGAGCTTTCAGAACCAAGAAACTTTGTCCAAGATATGTTGGGCCATTTCAGATACTTAAACGTGTCGGTCCAGCAGCTTATCAGTTAGCTTTGCCACCGGCCATGTCAGGTTTGCATGATGTCTTCCATGTCTCTCAACTGAGGAAGTTCATTCTCGATCCTTTTCAATCAGAAGAGTTGGACACTATTGATTTAAGGTCAGATTTGACGTTTCAACCTGAACCGGAGCAGATTGTTGATCGTGATGTTAGGTCCTTGAGGAACAAATAGATTCCAATTGTTAAGGTTGTTTAGAAAGGCTCTCCTGATGGCGAAGCTACATGGGAGCTAGAATCAGAGATGCAAGAGAATTATCCGCATCTATTCTCAGGTAAATTCTAAATTTCGAGGACGAAATTTCTTTAAGGGGGTAGATTGTAATATCCCGCTCAGATGTAACTTTAATTAATGTTAGAGGATTAAGGAGTAAGTAGTGGCAAACATGTAAATATGGATGAGAAGATTTTTAAATAAGGAAAACATGAGATATTTTCTCATAATTCCTCATCCTTTCTCTCTCAAAAACCAGCTGATTTCCTCCTCCCTCTCTCTAATTTTCGAGCATCATCATCAGCACCACCATCCTTCTAATCATCATCCAATCTTGTGGGATCTTGGCTAGCAAGTTTAATTTAAGAAGTTAGAACAAGAAAAAGTTAAGAAAAAGCAAGAAAGGATCAAGAGATCAAGCTAGGGTTTTGAAGTTAAAGCTTAACCAGCACCAAACAAGTTCTGAGGTGAGCTCCACAGGGTTTTAGAACCCACTATGAGTGAGGATTACAACTGATTTTATAAGTTATTAAAGAATTAATAGTTAGTTGCCCCTATTTTAATTCTATCCTTGATCCTGTTTATTCCTTGTGTTCAATATGTTTTAGAGTCTTAAAATGAGTCCATGTTGTGCTATCAAAGATCATTGGGTAGTGGGTATTAAGCTTTAAAACTGAAAACATGTTTTTCTAGAAAATTATGTGTTCTGCTACAGTCGCAGAGCGACGCCAGGGTCACAAAGCGAAGTAGCTGAACCCAGCCACTGCCTAGCCATCGCCTAGACCTTCGTTCTGCGAAGTGTTCAGAAGCTGAGTTCGTAGTGCGAAGTATTCCACGCTCTGCGAAGCTTCAGACTCAGAAACACCAGGTTCTGAAGGTTCAGACTCTAAACTTTAGAGTCTGAAGGTTCAGACGCAGAACTTCGCAGAGCGAGGCCTGGGGGTCGCAGAGCGAACTCACCCAGAATGACATTTTATTTTCAAACAACTGAGCCATGCTATGATCTTTGATATGCTTTGGGGCAAGAATACTTATGAACTTTCAAGGACTAATATAGGATGAGGATAGACATATTAATGAGAGATGAATATCTTGATTTATAAGTTAATATAGAGAAGTTAAGGGGCTAGTTTTGGGTTTATCCCTTACTAAGCAATTTTATGCACTCATTTAAGTATGTGCAAGCCCAAGAATGATACAGTATTCAAGATCAGAACCTTTTATAGGTTAAGCACTTAAGAACTACTAACTTAAAGAATAGGTACAAGTTAAGAATATTGTATAAGATTATGTTGACGTGTTCATCAGACTCCGGGATACGCCGGATGGGATTTCTCCGAAAGGGCTATCCACACGTAAGTTAAAAGATTAAGCATGTCCAGCAGGCTCTGGATTATGCCGGATGGGACTTCTTCGAGAGGGTTGTCCACACAATGATAAGAGGAGTTCGATGTTAGCCTGATACGATAGGAATTTTCACCGGTATGATGGGAGATGTACTTTGGGGTTACTCCACCCGAATGCACTCCGTAAAATGAACCAAGATAATGTAATGTTTGTTCAACGCTAACTTCTAACTTAAAGATTAAGAAAATGAATACGTAAATGTATATTATGTTAAGAGGAAAGACATGAAGCGATCCTAGTTTTCCCTTGATCGCGAGATATGTAGAGAATGACGGCGATCATAGGTATCCCCAAGATTGCCAAAGTTAGTGCATGGCGACCCTAGGTTTCCCCGAGGTTGCCAACAGTAGGTAGGGTCGGAGCTCACTGAGACATTATGTCTCATCCCTTTCCTTCTAGTGCAGGTTCACAGGTAGCACGACGCAAAGGTAAAGAGCAAGTTTTGGATTGATCGTGCTGACTTCTTTGTTTATGTATATTTGTATACAGATGGTGTAATATGATGTATATTATCGAGAATTTGTTGTATCAGATTTCAGATTGTATTAATGACTCGAGCTATGTATAATTAAATGTAAACTTTCTGTATTGTATTTAATGTATCCAGTACGAAATTTTAATACTCGTAGGAGATCCTAGGCAATCTCTATATGGGTGTTACAACAACACTCCAAAAGATCTCCTCTAGGTGAGGTTTTCATGCTAACCCTACAAGACATACGTCAGGAAGGTCAACACTACGCGACCATCGACTCTTGTTCTAACCGAAGGTCCCTAATAACATGTTTATAGGTTCTAGACTGGTTCAAAAAGGTCCCCGGAGTCATGGATCCCACAAGAGACTATCGCTGCCATTGCAAATACTCGCAAGACAACAACGCCTCCAAGAGAATCTACTCTAGGCGGAGTTTTCATGCCAACCTTGCAAGACATACGTCAGGAAGATCAACACTACACGACCACCATCTTATCTTAAGTTTTTTCTCAAAGCTCGGGTATAGAGCTTCACTCATGCGACAACCCACAGTTGACATATATATATATGAATATAAAGCATAATGAAGCATAGATATCGAGGCGGGAGAAAAAATGAAGATAAAGACATAAGACAAAAACATGCAAGCAAACAAAAAAAACTTAACCTAAGGGCTAACTAGGATAGGCTTGACTCGCTAGTGAGAAACAAAGTTTCCCCAGCGGAGTCGCCAGCTGTCGCGCCGCTAAAAACGCTCAAGCGTGCTAACGCTCGGAATAACTACGGAGTCGCCACCAAAGTTTTATTTTTAAAGGGAAACGTTGATAAAACACTTGACGATTTGGAAGGATGGTCATCGCAACCATTAACGGGTTCGGGAGTCGATTATGCAAGGGGAAGGTATTAGCACCCCTCGCATCCGTTGTACCCAACGGGAACCTCCTAATTAATTTAGGGTTAAAAGGTGTTGTTTAAGGGTTGCTTGCAACATTTTAACATTTCAAAGAAAAAAAGGAAAGGGGAAAAAAAGGTTTTTATATTAGTGTGCTTGACAAGAGTTTGATCCTGCTCCTACATATCTCCTGGTGCGATGGAGAATTCAAAGCTACGTAGTTCTTGGTAGAAAATATTTGTTTGTTGGTTGATTTTAAAGAACGATGTTTTTGATCATATTCTAGCGGTTAAACGTAGCTTGTACGCTCGCGCGTGGGAGGCTTAAGCGTTTGTTTGTATCACGTTAGAATTGATAAAACATCGTTCGTTTGTGAAAAGAGATTTGATTTTTATTTGACTGCGAGAGGGCCGAAAATTAGTTTGGTGTGTTGAATTTGTTTTTTATGTTTTTGTATTTTGAAAATAGAATGACGATTGTTCGAACAACGAGACATACGTCAAGTGCTCGTGCAACCGCGGAATGGAAAGACATACGTCGGACCACTCCTTTTTTCATTCAAGTTTATTATCGAAAATTGATATATCATTTTTTTTGAAATAGAATGACGATTGTCCAAACAACGAGACATACGTCAAGTGCTCGTGCAACCGGGGAATGGAAAGACATACGTCGGACCATTCCCTTTTTCATTCAAGTTTATATCGAAAATTAATCGTCATAAACTACAACTAAAAGTGTTAACACTTGTTATATTTTTTAATCTTTTAATCAATTAAAATGAGTTACAGCCCCTTTTAAAATTAACTCAACGATAAGACTTCCTTTATCATTTTTTTTACGCGTGGCTACGCGAGTAAAAAAGGCGATTAAGGGGTAAAATGGTCAAAAACTAACCTCAGGGGTAAAACGGTAAAAAACCGTAAGGAAAAAAATTTATTTTTGTTCTGGTGATTTTTTATAATTTTGTGATTTTTTTGGATTTTTCTATGATTTTATTTAATGTAAAAATGAGTTAAAATGACTAAAAATGATAACAGGGGCAAAACGGTAAATTAACACACAGGAAAAAATGTAGGAACAGTATGAACACATTTTTTATGATTTTCTCAACTTATCAGATTGATTTCCCACTCAATATTGAACCAAATACGAAAATAAAACTATCATGATAAAGCTTGCCATGAATACTACATCCTAGTGGTCTTAGATCTACCAAAAGATGTCCTAAAACTAACTATATTTCGACCACAAGTCATGCTCATGAACTTGTGAAAAATGCATTATTTATGAAAAAACTACAAATCTTTAGACTATGCGAAAAATGAAATAGTAAATGAGCAAAGATACTTACAAACTCCTAACAAAGCTATAGATGCACGAAAATGAAAGGGTTTTTGAGCGGTTGTAGTTTTTTTTTTTTTTTGGAGGTAGTAGTGAAGGAAATGAATAGTAGCAAAAATGGTATTTGCTACTATCTTCTTCTCTTTGTGTGATGTTTTTTTTTTCTGTGGATTGGTTGCTGTTTTTCACTCTTGTTCAAGATTCAAACTCTTGTTCTCTCCTCTCTCACTTTAGGGTTTTTTTTTCTTTCCTTTCTCCTCACTTAAGAGGGGTATTTATAGAGGGGGAGATTAGGGGTTTTTGAAGACTTTGAGAGGATAAGAATGACACAAGAATCTGAAAAATGGCAGATCTGAAAAATGGCAGCCTGAAAAATGGCAGCCCTTTGTCTTATTAGGCATGCCTTGGCAATGGTGAGCTTGCATGGAAATGGTATGAAAAATTCAAAAGTTCAAAAAGGAGTAAAAAGATGTCGCATACAAAAAGAAAAAAGGCATCTTTCACTAGGTTTTATTTGTATTTAAAACCATAAGAATGCTTAATTATTATCAGTAAATAAATAAAAATAATAAATAAGGGTTTTTGAGCGGTTGTAGTTTTTTTTTTTTTTGGAGGTAGTAGTGAAGGAAATGAATAGTAGCAAAAATGGTATTTGCTACTATCTTCTTCTCTTTGTGTGATGTTTTTTTTCTGTGGATTGGTTGCTGTTTTTCACTCTTGTTCAAGATTCAAACTCTTGTTCTCTCCTCTCTCACTTTAGGGTTTTTTTTTCTTTCCTTTCTCCTCACTTAAGAGGGGTATTTATAGAGGGGGAGATTAGGGGTTTTTGAAGACTTTGAGAGGATAAGAATGACACAAGAATCTGAAAAATGGCAGATCTGAAAAATGGCAGCCTGAAAAATGGCAGCCCTTTGTCTTATTAGGCATGCCTTGGCAATGGTGAGCTTGCATGGAAATGGTATGAAAAATTCAAAAGTTCAAAAAGGAGTAAAAAGATGTCGCATACAAAAAGAAAAAAGGCATCTTTCACTAGGTTTTATTTGTATTTAAAACCATAAGAATGCTTAATTATTATCAGTAAATAAATAAAAATAATAAATAAGAAACTCTTTTTTTTAAAAAAAAAAAAAGGCTCGGACAAAAATTAGGGTGCAACATTCAGGATCTGGAGATCAGAGTATGAAGACATTCAAGATCTGAAGATCAGCGTCTGAAGAACAGTGTCTGAAGATCAGAGTCTGCAGATCAGAGTCTGAAGATCAGCGTCTGAAGAACAGCGTCTGAATGTCAGAGTCTGAGGATCAGAGTTTGAAGATCAGCGTCTGAAGAACAGCGTCTGAAGGTCAGCGTCTGAAGGTCAGAGTCTGAAGATCAGAGTCTGAAGATCAGCGTCTGAAGAACAGCGTCTGAGATCAGAGTCTGAAGATCAGCATCTGAAGAACAGTGTCTGAGGTCAGTGTCTGAAGAACAACGTCTGAAGATCAGAGTCTGAGGATCAGAGTCTGAAGATCATGATTTTTTTTAAGATTTGGACAAAATTAGGGTGCAACAGCTCAAGCACAAAGCAAGAGACTTCCTATGCTCAAACACAAAGTAAGAGACTTCCAAATGCACAAACACAAAGTAAGAGACTTCCTATGCTCAAACACAAAGTAAGAGACTTCCAAATGCTCAAACACAAAGTAAGAGACTTTCTATACTCAAACACAAAGTAAGAGACTTCCAAATGCTCAAACACAAAGTAAGAGACTTTCTAATCAAACAGATTTACAAAAGAATATGTTTAAGGTAAACACTTGATATACTATCAGTGGTGTTCACAGAATACAACACAGTTTCAGACTCTATACTTAAGAAATTCTAAGATAAGAAAGTTTGTAAGAATTTCTAAGTTATTGATGAGTTTCGAATTTGACAGAGTATTGGCGCTTTCAGAATTGCAGAGTCTTGTTCTTTTCTTCTTCAAATCTTCAGTCCTTTATAGAGGAATAAAGAGCCGTTGAGAAGGTGCCAGGTCATCAATAGAGTCGTTTGAATTTGAAGCTTCATCCATCGTTGATTTCATCCTTGATATGGATTGTGTGTTTCGTCCAGGGAGACAAACTTGCAGAGAGCGGTTCTGACTCTGAGATTTTTGCAGAGGTCTTGTCGTACTGTACTTTTGACAGTGACAGCAGTTGACTTCTGAGTTTCCTTCAGACTTCATACTCTCAGTCTTCAGACGCTGATCTTCAGACGCTGATCTTCAGACGCTATTCTTCAGACGCTGATCTTCAGACGCTAATCTTCAGACCCTGAATGTCTTCAGACTTGCAACACAAGCTTCAAAGTTTTTCTTCGCTCTTAACTTGATCTTTCAGAACCACTATTAGATACATAATCTTTAAGTATATGGTCCTGCACACTGGAACAAGTATTAGCGTATCCAATTTTCTTTTTAACACTTTGTTATCATCAAAACTCAAAAGGGACTTGTTCGTACATTTTGTTTCAACAAAGTTAATTTCTGCAATCTACTTTTTATACTGCAATTTCTTGTCGAAAAGTTCAAGCAACCGAACTTGGAGATATTCTATTTTCTACTTCTATTCGAAATACACAAAAATACCTAAAAAATGTGAAGATATTCAAATAAACTTGACACACAATGGCCTGAGATTACTGGTTGATCTCGCAAGCAATAAATCTATAACCAGCGGTTGTTTACCAAAAACCAGGGTAAACAACAGTCAACCACTTCACACATGCCAAGACACAATATGACCATGAATATATTTAATTTTCTATAATTAAAAATTATAAAAAATTGATATTTTGAAAATATTCATTGAAACAAATCGAACAACTTCATATATTTTAGCATTTTCATTTATATATTAGTTAAAAAATATGGTCAAAGTAAGGTATGTGAAAAGTGCACATTGTCAAAATGTGACATGTATTTTAAAACGAATGTAGTATTTTTTTAGATTTATTAGATCAATTATATATTTAAGCTATAATATACAACAATTATTAAATGAATTTAAAAACTAGATCGGGAACCAGTGGGGTGATTGGTTCGATTTTTCTATCAGATCGGTACTCATGCATTCAAATCGGCATGAACCAGTGTGACTCGGTCAAAACCGACGAACTGCCGGCTTTGAAAAACCAGACCGATTTGACACACTAGAAAATTTATAATTAATTAAATTAAATTTATAGAAAGATGACAAAGGTGAGGATTGAACACATGTTCCTTTTGTTACATTAATGCTTCCTATATATTTATATACAATAAACATAGTCTAAATTATGATAAATATCCACCATGAACTATCACATTAAAAATGAAAATGTTTAGTTAACAAAATTCCTCAAATATTTTATTTATCCACAAAATATTTTAGAATGTAATTTTTTTTAAATAAAAGTATATAATACTCCAATAAGATAAATATATTTTTTCACATTTTATAAGAATTAAATTGTTTAGAACGTTTTTAGAGAATTGTCTTTTGATTCAATCTAATTTAATACAAAGATGATTTTTTCATACAAACCGAGTTATATAGTCGAGTCAATCAATTCAATCCGGTTTAGTCATGCGGTTCGATCGATAGTCAAGTGGTTCGACCACTGAACCAGTGACTCAGTACCCTTACCGGGTCGATCACCGATCCGGTTTTTAAAACATCTTCTTTCTCTAATTCTAATTATGAAAGTTAATGATAAAAAAAATACAATTTTGCTCCATCTTAATCATTTGACACATCAACATATTTTAACTTTTTGGGTCTTTTGTAACAAAAGATCCTATTTAGAAGAGAAGGGAAATAACTGTAAAAAGATTGAGAAGATTTTGCAACAAAAAAAAAATCTTTTATATAGTTTTTTAACAAAAAACTATATAAAAGAATTTTTTTGGTTGCAAATTCATCTCAATAACTGTAAAAGAAATTCCTTTTATAGAGTTGTATCTAAACAAACTAGATTATTATTATTTTAAATGTTTTGGTTACAATAAACAAACGCAAAATAGATATTAAATGAAAATTATGAGTATTAATGTAATGTTTCTATTAATTTTTTTTTCTCTTATATAAATAAAAATTTGTTATATAGTTGAGTCACACCATTTATGAATTTTATTTGCTTATATATGCAAAAACAAATTTTTATTTACATAAAATTTTGAAAACTCGTGACTATTTTCAAAATCAAAATTAGTGTAGTGTTTCTATTAAATAATTTTTTATTTTATATGCAAAACACTGTTCAATATTTGCACCGCACCCGTTGCAGATTTTATGTACTTATATCTAAATAAACAAATTTTTATATACATGTATGAGAAAGTCGATATAATAAAATTTTGGAAACACATGACTATTTTCAAAATATCAACATTAATGTAGTGTGTCTATTAAATAAATTTTTATTTTAGATTTAAAACACTGTTAAATATTTAAATCGCACTCGTTGAGCAATTTATATGCTTATATATACAAAAGAAAATTTGTATGTATCGATATGTGATAGTCGATATGATAAAATTTTGAAAACTCGTGATTATTTTCAAAATATCAACATTAATGCAGTGTTTATATTGATTAAATTTTATTTTATATGTAAAACATTGTTCAATGTTTGCACCGCTCCCATTGCAGATTTTAAATGTTTATATCTGGAGAAACAAATTTTTATATACATATATGAGAAAGTCGATATGATAAAATTTTGAAAACTCATGACTATTTTTAAAATATCAACATTAATGTAGTGTGTCTATTAAATAAAATTTATTTTATATGCAAAACATTATTCAATGTTTGCACCGCTCCCGTTGCAGATTTTAAATGTTTATATCTGCAGAAACAAATTTTTATATACATATATGAGAAAGTTGATTGATAAAATTTTGAAAACTCGTGACTATTTTCAAAATATCAACATTAATGTAGTGTGTCTATTAAATATATTTTTATGTTATATTTAAAACACCATTAAATATTTACCACATTCATTGAGAATTTTATATTCTTACATATGCAGAAGAAATTTTTTATGTACCGATATGTGATAATCGATATGATAAATTTTGAAAACTCGTGATTATTTTCAAAATATCGACATTAAAGAGATCATGAGTTTTAATAAAGACGATTATAAAATTTTGTTGTACTTTGATTTTTATATATTGTTAGTAGATGTCAGTAGATATGAACATTATCAGTAATTAATTTTTTAAAAAACAAATAAATTAGTTTCATAGTTATCCGTGAAAATTGATTACACTTGTGATGAACATTATCCATAATTAATTTTTTAAAAAACAAATAAATTAAATTTTGCAAAATGACCATTATGCACATAAAATTAAGAAGATCATGAGTGTTAATAAGGACGATTATGTAATTTTGTTGTACTTCAATTTTTATATATTGTTATTAGATATATTGTTACTAGATAGATAACAGTAACTAGATAGTTGTTGTACTAGAGTTTTTTCTTTGTATATATATATATATATATATATATATATATATATATATATATATATTAAAATTAAAATAAATTTCTGATACAACCAAATTATTCGGTTTAATCCGGTTCAGTCATACGGTTCAACCAATAACTCACTGGTTAAACCAGCAACCCAATAACCCGATAATCTTACCAGGTCGATGACCAGTTCAATTTTTAAAACGCCTGGATGTTGTCCTAGTTGGTTAAATTCGAAATTCGAAATACACGAAATGACGAATAGTATATCGTACGCCATGGCATTCACGTAATAACAAGGGCAAATTAACTTTCACCTTTTCTTCCCTTTCACGTTTACTTAGCCTCTAAGCCAGCAAATACAAACACACTTCACATTTATTTCCTTTTTCTCTTTTCGTTCAACACTTTCTGTTACTACAAAATTAAAAAAACCCTACTCATTCAGTTCTTCTTCATCGCTTTCGCTCTCTCTCTCTCTCTCTCTACAACCGGCATTGTCATTCTCTGCTCGAGACGATGGGACAACAATCGTTGATCTACAGCTTCGTTGCACGCGGCACCGTCATTCTCGCTGAATACACCGAGTTCACCGGTAACTTCACCGCAGTCGCAGCCCAGTGTCTCCAGAAACTTCCTTCTTCGTCGAACAATAAGTTCAATTACAACTGCGATGGTCATACCTTCAATTACCTCGTCGATAGCGGATTCAGTAACTCACTCTTTTTGTGTTTTTCTTGTTTCTTTTTTTAGATTTGAATGTGCGTTAGTTGTTAATCCTTGATCTGTCAACAGTAGAATGGAAATAACATTTTGTATTCGGTGTGTGCATTGCTTGATAATTGATTTTATTAACATTTTTTTAAATCTGAGGCACCACATTGATTGACAGTAGACACCCATAATAATTTAAGAAAATAAAAGTGAGTAATTGAACATAACTATATGCTATGAAGCACCGACACGGATACTGGACACAACACTAGTAGTAATTTAAGAAAATGATGTAATTGAATGTAATCGCATGTGTTAGTGTTAGACATCACACACACCTTCGATCAGAAATGCTGTGTTACAAATACTACATGGTCGATGTCATATCCATTGAACATGAGACACACCTTCAATCTGAAGTGTTGGTGGCTAAATAGGTTGTATTCGGTGTAGCTGTTCCAATACTTATTAACTTCAAGAGCAACATCTAAAAATTTTGTAGTAAAATTATTTGTTGATAAAATGGAAAATTAAGGGGAAGTTTCTTTTTAAAGCTATATAGAATGAAAACTAAGGGTGAAAGAAAACATTTGGTCAAAATTTTACTATAGCAAATGTAAACGGTGAATTAAATCTGGTTCTATTGTTAATAACTTGATTGTTTTTGGATATTTTGTTTTCTCTTTGTGAAGTTTGGTTTTCCTTTTTCTGTTGAGGTTTAAAATGTTATGGGTTTGGAACTGACCTGAAATCTGCTGAATGTTGTAGCTTATTGTGTTGTTGCTGTTGAGTCTGCTGGACGGCAGATTCCAATTGCTTTCCTTGAACGTATCAAGGAAGATTTTAGCAAGAAATATGCTGGAGGAAAAGCTGAAAATGCAGCTGCTAAGAGTCTCAACAAAGAGTTCGGGTATTTGCATATCCTGAAATTTTTATTTTGTTAATTTGCTAGTGGCATACATTTATTTTGAAATCTTTGTTCTTCATGGTGTAGATCTAAGTTGAAGGAGCAGATGCAGTACTGTGTTGATCACCCAGAGGAGATTAGCAAGCTTTCTAAAGTGCAAGCTCAGGTTTCAGAGGTCAAAGGAGTTATGATGGAGAATATTGAGAAGGTATACCACTTACATCCTTATCATATTCCCTTCTCTATTGCCAGGAAAATTGTTTGCAGAAACTATACTTTCTCATGATTATAATTGTTGTTGTCTCTATTATTTTTTATCAAGTGGCCATATTTAAAGTTGTTTAATTTATTGAATGTGAGTGTGACATATGGAATTCTCTATAATATTTATCCATTTTGGCAGGTTCTGGACCGTGGGGAGAAAATTGAGCTTTTAGTAGACAAGACAGAGAACCTTCGCTCTCAGGTCTGTTGGTTTCTCTAATTACATTTTTTATATTAATAACCTTTTAGCACAGCAGTCTTATAAAAGTGTAGGGTGATAGCTTGTTATAGATGGAACAAAATCGTCCCCTACTCTCTCCTGCACAACTCAATATTGTGTTTTTAGTTTTCAATATTGAAGTAATTATTATTGTAAGCATAGGCATCTACAATCTGAAATTTGAAACTAAATACACAACTCAATGTTTAAGTGTTTTTAGTAGTCAATATTGAAGTAATTATCATTGTAAGCATAGGCATCTACAATCTGAAATTTGAATACTAAATTACTAATATCCAATCTATACTCTTGAGTAATCTTCAATCATAATAATGGTTTTGGACAGATGCAACAAAGACCCATATAGTTAATAGGCAAGAGGATTTTCATGAGCAATTAGCAAACATTATATCTAATGATAAATGTCATGGTTACATGGAATGGAATGTTGTAATAGGTATGTGATTCATGTGGGTTTGCATTTTGCCACTTTTTCGTTTTACGTTATCACAATAAGACTTTTTTTTTTAAAGATTTATCACAATAAGACTTAAAAGGTATATCTGGTATGTTGTACACAATATTGTTGAGTGTTAGTAACATTAGGAAACCAAATTTGCTCAAGTACCTTTTGATGTGTGTATGTTTGTAAAAACAAATCATCAGTAAGGCAAGCATGTCTATATCTATTACACGATTCATAGTATCAATTAATTTTTTGAGATGGTGTAAAACTCTAGTATATTTCAGACATGGTATTGCCTTTCTTCGTTTTTTTACCTTCAAACATGGAATTTGATTCACATTGTACCTGCAGTGACCTTTCGTAATCGAGAGCACTTAAATCTTGAAAGATCGATGTCTCTGTTTTATTTTTACTTTTTTGAAAAAATTCCATATTTTTGGCTATCATTTTTGTGACTCTCAATTCATATATGATTTTGCAGGCACAAGATTTTAGGCAACATGGAACCAAGCTTAGGAGAAATATGTGGTTCCAAAATATGAAGATAAAGCTAATTGTTCTGGGTATCATAATTGCCATAATTCTCATTATTGTTCTTTCAATCTGTGGTGGCTTCAACTGTACTAAATGAATGAACCTTTCCATTGGCGGCTCCAACTGTGTCAAAGTGTCTCCTCACTCTATAAGATTTTCACAAGCTGATTGCCATTGCATCTACTATCCACAATGCTTTTAACCTTCTGAGATTTACATTCTTCCTACATCTATGATATTCATCAGTTTTATGACATTATTTGTATAGTGTGCAGTGCTTTAGTCTTCACTTCACCATTTTGTCTCCCATAGTTTAGTGCTAATTTGTCGTTCTCTATATAGTTTAGGTGGGATTTTCAGCATTTTGTGTGAGGATTATGATGTTTTCTCTATTAGAAACCAGCCATTGCTTAGTTAAGTTTCATATTGCCTATTTTTCTTTACACTGCATATGTGATTTTTTTGTATTTACATTGTCCATCTACGGCAAACCTTGTATTGTGATATTCTTAAACGTTGACAGTCTGAGACTCTGGGTTTTAACTTTTGTTAATGAAGAATGAAGGTGGAGAAAATTAACCCTCCATAAAAAAGTAACTACCCTTACCTTATCAATTGATGCTTTCATTCCCAAACCATGTCTCACCAATTTCATCTTCTCCAGCTCAAAAAATCTGTCAATGAAGTTGGCTTCACACAATCGTTACAATGAATCCTTCCTGTAGACCATTCAAATTACGCAATCTGAACTCCAAGCTGTTTGCAAGCCCCACTGCAATTACACTCCTGACAAGCCAACATAAAACTTTCCAACCTCGGCTAGTAACCAGCTCCAACATTGCCAATCCGAATAACTTCACCATCACGACCAAGTTCCTTCCCTAAAACTGATGAGCGGTCAAAGGTGCTCATTAGCATAGAGAAGCATGTTTCAGATATGGTGCTTCAGTTGTTATTGAAATGGGCAATTTTTCTCTTCAGAGTGTGGGTTTAGAATACGGAAATCCTTGTTTTGCCACCACTGCCATTGTCGCGGTTCACCGAAGAGTCAAGATAATGCTCTCACAGTGATATCAAGGCAACCATATGACTAGACACCCCTGTTTTGTGGATGGCATCACCCCTCAAATAGAAGAATCATTCAACTTATTGAACCCAAACTAGCCATAGGAGCATATGTCATTGAACTTATCACATTTGTAGTTCACGTAGAAGAAATTATTATCACATTTGTAGTTGACGTAGAAGAATTATCATAATCTTGCGGTTGATAAGCCATCTTCTATGTGCAAAATTTGGTGTACTCTTTTGTTGAATGATATTATCAGCCTACAATGTTTTAATAATAATAATAAAGATTCTAAATAACATTTTGAAATTTGAATAACGATCAAGGCTTTTAATAATTTACATGCGTGCTTGAGTGTTATACTAGATAGCAGGTTTTGTCCAAATGATGATCCGGATCATACTTGATTGAAGAATGATAAACAAATATATCTATTCATATTGAAGTGTGTTAAGAGTTGTTGCCATCCTAGCTATAAGTATTTATTCTCAAAGCCAATCTTTAGACAGGGGTCAAGCGCCTAAAAGTATGTAATTAAAATCACATTAGCATAGTGAAGAAGGTTCAGAATCCAAATATATCATTCTTGCCATAAATTCTCACTTATATATAATTGTGAATGCCAAATTTTCAGAAAATAATGTTATCAGTCAAAATTTGCCAAATATTGGTAAATATGAAAGAACTAAAAATCATGGTTGAGAAGAGCTTAAGTCTAGCAAGAAAGACAGTGCCCCTTGCTTGCCCCGGCATATGCTTTGCACCTTGTACTACTCCTTTGTGCTTGACATAGTGTTGCTAGAACAAAGCCATAGCTACAAAAGTAATCTTGAATAATCAATTAGGATACAAATACCAGTCCAAATTATTCCATTCCACATTTTGCAGTCACCAAACTTCAATCCTCCTCTCCACTTTCATGGAGTTGTTATTCAGCATATAGTTGAACTCTTCTTATAAATAATATATGCAAGTGTAAGTGTTTTTTGTCCAGTAAAGGAAAAAGACCAGCTCACCGATTCCTACCAGTTACATAGGTAGCAGCTCTCCCAAAATTTTGTAAGCCGGTACAATGCATTTCATACATGGATTGTAGAAAAATATCTCTATATCCTATACTCCATTGACAACTATCCCATGAACTACTAACCAACAACTGAGATGACACAAGGTTAGATTAAATTATAACAGCCATTTACAAGTTGATTTCCATGTTGTCTATAAGCCTGACTTTCCCAAAAAAGGCAGCAACACAGAACACAACAGGACCTTTGATAAATTCAACTTTCTCTAAGCTCTGTTGATCAACAATCTGCACGAAAAAAGTATCAAGTTAGTAGTTAGCATTGAAAAATACCTTTATTTATTCATAACCTTCTAATTCCCTATTGCTTTGGCTTGATTAAGGCTTTGTTTGGTGCAAACATATTTCAGATGGCATACATACATCAATAAAATAAGTTTTACATTCATGAATTTAGTCCTCATATGTTGAAAATAAATTATGGAGACAGTGTAAATAATGTAGGAGGGTTGTAAAATTGTGCATGGACTAGACTACCAACAGGCCAACCACAGAACTGGACGCTTTTATAGGAAGTTTAAGTGAAGGTTTCATTACACTCAAAATAAATAAATTAAATTAACATCTAACCTCAGCATAATCAATTCTTCCCCCAGCTTCAGTAATACATTGGATGACTAAATTCCTCAATTTCTCACAATCCACCTGACCATCTTCTGCCGCTGACTTGGCTCTTGTTAATGATTTGCTTATAGACAGCGCCTGCAAAAGGATTAAAAAGTGTTACCAAGGTGTAGATGGAAGACAGATAATACGAAAAAATGGATTAAGGGGTTTGTAGTTTTTAAAGCCAGAAATGAAGAGGATAGCACATCAGAAAGCTTTATCTTGTCAACAGTGCATGATCAAAATTATTTTTATTATTAGACTAATATTAAATATCATGGCAAGTTTCGGATAATCAAAGGATTATGAATAAAATAAGACCTTTTCCCTCTCTTCAAGTGAAAGATGTACATTGCGCGAACTCATTGCTAAGCCATCATTTTCCCTTGTTATTTCACAACCTATCACTTTTATGGAAAAATCAAGATCTCGAACCTGCAAAAAATAATCACTCAGTCAATTAAAACCAACATCATCCCACAACAATAATAGGTATAGCTTTTAAGGAAAATATTCTACTACATGTTTCCTTTATATATTCACCATTTTCCCTTTAATTTCTTAATCTTCCCTCCCTCACCCGATTTGCCCTCCAGTTGATTCTATTATTTATTTTACCCGCTAGCCCCACTTTCATCTTAGCCCATCTGAAAAGCTTAAGGTAATGTGCATTGATGGTGATGAAAGAATCTGATAGGGTACTAGGACCTCCTATTAGGAAGGCTCACAGTAGGAGGTATAGGAGGGAAAACAGGGGATAATGACCTGGTGTAAATAACTACAATAGCTGATGGCAGTTGGTGAGTTATAGCAGTAAGGAGGTTGTTGTGTAAGGTTTTCTATATAAGGGAGCCTCGTAAGGTTAGTAGAGGGTATGCATTAAGATCATGCTTTAGGGATTTACAGTAGTATATATCTACAATATTCTGGCGGTTTCAGCCCAGCCTCGTGCAAAAGTCCTGCAAGATTATGCCAAGCCTCCAATAGACCAACACATGGAGGGGTTGAGTTCGGGATGACTGGCTACTACCAGATGTTTGTAAATCCTCCATTAGACCAACACTAGAAGATTGCAGGCTTAGTATTTTGGGAAGGGATGAAGATAGATATTATGAAGTTTGCGGCAAACTGTCAGCTTGATACAGATGTCAGTGTCACAAAGACCTTTTCTTAATGGATTTTTTGGAAGTTTATCTAAGGTTGAAAGTATAGGTACTATGCTGTTAGTCATTGATCACATTGAATTACAAAATATCTCTATTATTCATGATCAACATTCGACATCAACTTAAATAAAATAAAATGAGCTTATAGGCAGATTTGTAAAATAAAATGAAGGATTAGGCAAAAAAAATAATACAGAAGTGATGTTGGTTATCAACTCGGGAAATTTGTCTATGTAAAGATAAAACGTTTACAAACCCAGATCTTTAGGCAAGAAGGTTAATGAGAATTTGAGCTTGTGATTCTATAGCCTATTTAATTCTGGAGACAATTGGGTAGGTTTCCTATAATCTGAAGCTCCCAGAGTAAAGCTACGTCCAATCTTTATTTCATGTTTTATGCTAAAGGAAACAACAGTATAAACTTTCATCATCCAACCATTGCCAACCTCACTTTTAGAAGCTTGGGGAATAAGGGTATAAGTATAACCAGCTGATGTAATAAGAATGAGAATAACACACAACATAACTTAGGTACTCATTTGATAGTTAAATTGATTTAATATAAGTTATAAGTTCTTTTCATAAAATATCCTAAAAAGCATAATAAAATACGTCGAAAACCATTTATAAATAAATCATAAGTTATTTACATAAGCAACTTACAAACATTTAGGCCTTGTTTAGATAAACAACTCAATTAAGTGCTTATAGCAACAAAAGATAAAATAAAGTCAAATTGTTTTCATATAAGCTTTAAACTATTTACATAAACTATCCTAAAGAGCTTATGAAAATAAGCTGAAAATAGCAACCAGACATGTTAAAAGTTGTTTTCATAAGCTCTCACAAACATTTTCACAAGTGTTTATGCAGGTAGATAAACTAAAATAAATAAATCAAAACAAACAATTAGTTATCTCTGCAACACCGATACTTCAGATCGAAGATGTGTCTGATGTTCAACACGTGTCAGCATCCAACACCGGCATGACACCAACACATGATTACACTAAATTGCGTCATTTTCTCAAATTATTATCAGTATGTGTCTCAGTGTCCGTGTCGTGTTCGATGTCTATGTATGTGCTTCATAGCTAGTTATGTTAGAAGATAAACCCAAATAAAATAAGCCACTCAAATGCATCCTAAACATTTCTCAGCGGGTTATGAGGAGTAAATTTAATAAGGTGATTATTAAATTTTTTGTGGGGGCAGCTGCCCCCAATTGGATGTGTCCCTGCATATAACCTTTCTTGGAGAACTTACGAAAAAAATAAGCTCAAAACAACTTATGAACACGTCATAACTTATTTCCATAAACTGTTAAAACAATCTCACATTTGTTTATATGACTAGATAAACAAATTCAAACAAGCCTCAAAACTAAAGGAAAAAGTAGGAAAAAAAATTACCATTCTCTGAATAACTCTCCACTGCTGATAATCCTTTTTCCCAAACACAGCAAAATCAGGCTCAACAATATTAAACAACTTAGTAACAATAGTAGCAACGCCTCTAAAGAAAATAGGTCTACTCATCCCACAAAGACCCTTTTCAAGCCTCTCAACTCTAACCCAACTCTCATGTCCAAAACCACACTTTTCAACACAAGAAACCACCCCATCACCCTTTTCACCATCACTTTCACCATAATCATACAAATTCTTTGGATTAAAAACAACATCAACACCACCAGGAACATTCATAAGCTTTTTCATATCACCTTGAAAATCAGAAGGGTAAGTGGAAAGATCTTCATTAGGTGAAAACTGACCCGGGTTAACGTAGATTGAAACAGCAATGACATTGGCGTGTTTGTGAGCTTGTGTGATGAGAGAAAGATGACCTTGATGAAGGTAACCCATGGTGGGAACAAGTGCAATGAGTTTGGATTGGGATCTCATTGTTCTTGACCAGTTTCTCATTTGGGTTTTGTCTCTGATTATAAGAGGTTCTTTTTGTGCCATTAGAATCAAAATTCAAAAGGGTTTTGTTATTGTGTATCGAAAAATGGGTTAAAATTGTTGTAGTTTTTGTGCAGTGCAACGTGATGGTGAGATTTTGGTGAGTTCACGGCCGAGGAATGAGAATGCCCTTAACAACAAGGTGAGAGATGGCGGTTGGTTGAGGGAGATACAACCAATGACTTTCTTCGAATTTTTTTTTTGACCCTCTTACCAAAAAAAAATATTTTTTTTTACCCCTTTGAAAAATATTTACACAAATAACTCAATTTCTTTTTTTTGTCAGGTAGTGCCAGGACCGCCGTTCCAATTGGCGGTAATGGCATGTTGTTGCAAGGGGTACAGTAACAGCGCAGGGATGTGCAGAGCTGCAGCTTTTTTTTTATTATTTTTTTCCCAACCTTTTTTTTCGTTTTTTTTTTACTTTTCCCACCCATTTATTTTGCTAATAAAATAAAAAAAACCAAAATAATAAAAAAATTATTAATTTAAAATAAAATAATTACATCGTTTAGATCATGCTATTTTTTTTCTTCTAAACCAGTTACCCCAATGTAAATTATGACTTCCCGTAGCACAAAATTTATTTTTTTGAGTTCGTACGGGTCGTTGTGGTAGTTGTTGGTCTTCCTCTTCCACTTCCTCATCGTTTATTTCAGCTTCATTGTTTCCAAATTCGCCTCATTTTGCACTTGTGGTGGGACAGAGTTTGTCCAAATATCATTTACAAAATCGTCGTCGTTAAACCCCGCAGCCAGTGTTTCTATGGGATTGATTTGTGTTTGTGGCCATTGTGGGGTGTAGTTTGTTTCTGGATAGTTTACAATGTTTGGAGGGGTTGGTAGGTTGAAAGAGGAGTATTCTGGGTAACTGTTGTGGGGTGTGTTTTGGGTTGGATTAAAGTCATCGATGGAATAGTTTGATGTTCGGGAGCTTTCTCCATGATGACTATGTTGGTAGTAGCTTGGATATGGTATTGGGGAGTGTTGTGGGAACTGATTTGTGGGTTGTGGTGGGGATTGGTAGGTTTGGCTGTAGTTGTAGTCGGTGGATTGGTTGAAGCTTGGGTCAAAGTAAGTAGGTGTAGGTGTAATGAATTGGCTAAAGGGTGGAGGGGCATCTGACCAGATGTTTGCATTTGGCACAAAATAGGGGTCTGGTGATATTTGATAGGTTGTTGGTGCTGTGGGATATTCTGACGGCAATTGTTGTAAAATTCTAGAACATTCTACCATTGGGTTTCGCAATAGCGCTTCTCTAGAAATCCACATATAATCTCTAAAAAAGGTCTAATATCATTCAAAATATTGACGGTTTGGATAAACCAAATGGTTATATCGAACTCCGTCAAGTGCAAACTGATGAAGATGGTTCCAATGTTGGTTTTGAAGCTGAAATTTATCTCCCCACGAGCCTTTTATTTTTGTATTCGCCAAAGATATCTTGTGGAAATCCTTCATATCTTCTGGCATGGCAGGTGGAAGTTGAGGTAAGCCAAATTGAGGTCTTACTCTATCTGTATGATGTCTTTCGACTATCTCAAAACAGATGAGATACGTGTTTACATACCATATCTGGCTTTCCTCTTCGTTGCTGTAATGGAAGTGGAGATAGGGCCTCCAACAGAACTATTTAAAAAGAGGAATGTTAGTATTCTAATGTTGATTAAAAAGTAACCACGAAAATAAAAAGTTTAATACCTGATCGTATGTCATATTGTCGATTTTTGAACGTGTTGAAAGGAGATTATGTCGAGGATGTTCCATAAATTTACTTCCACATTCTAGCCATCTAATTAATATTATTAAAATGTCATAATTAATATACCTGATAATTGAATTTAAAAATTAATAAGAAATAATATATTTATTTAACTTACATAGTTGCCAAAGGAGGTTGTCTTTCAGCTTGTGGTGGGTTCTTTGGCACGGGAGATATGCATGACATTCTTGACCAAGCCCAGGTCTGTAGGAGTATTGTGCACCCAGACACGTCGTTGACGCCATGTATTGCGGCATCACACATAGGATGGATGGAGTTTTTTCCTTAAAAGGCATGTCACACGAGAAATTGTCGTCTGCATGATCTCCGACATACATGAATCGATTAAAAGCGCATTCAACGACCCATGGAATGGTTGGCAAGAAACTGGTTCAACTCATGTGTACTGCATCTGGCACATCAAGCAAAACTTCATAAGGACAATCAAGGATAGAGATCTAAAGGATGTAGTAAATAATATGGGTATAAATATTTTTTTACACTTTTTTTTATTCGTTTTTATTAGCTTCACTATCTGACTAATTTTTTCCATCATATACAGGATATGCCCTAAACATACCCTTGTTCGAATACTACTGCGGTATAATCCATGAGGCAAATCAGCGTGCGTTAGATTGGGTGGACAATATCCCAAAAGAAAAATGGACTCAAGCATATGACGGGTGTCGACGATGGGGCCACATGACAAGCAACATCGTTGAGTCATGGAACTCTGTGTTTAAGGGAACTCGCAACCTACCTATTACACCTATAGTTCAATCAACCTACTATAGGTTGGCATGTCTTTTTGCCGAAAGGGCTCAAAGTGCGTTTGCAAGGGTAGGTTCTGGAGATGTGTTCAGCGAATATTGTCAGAATGTGATTAAGGATGACATTGGTAAGTCCAACACCCATCAAGTCGAATAGTTTGACCGAGAGAGGTATACCTTCTCTGTCCGTGAGACCGTCAACTACAGGGAGGGAAGGGCAATGGGAACTTTCATGGTGGACTTACAAGCAGGGTGGTATGATTGTGAGAAATATCAAGCTTTGCATTTGCATTGTTCCCATGTCATAGCCGCGTGTTCTTCATTTCACCATGACTACACAACCCTTATTCCAGATGCGTTTAAAAACAAGAGTGTTTATGCCATTTACAACACTTCATTTAAGGTTGTCCACGACAAGAGTTATTGGCCCCCATACAACGGTCCCAAGCTTTGCCATAATCCAGATATGCGAAGACTAAAGAAAAATTGACCCAATAGTACTCGCATTAGGACTGAAATGGACGAGGAGGTGGAAGAAAGAAGACCGACACCGAGACTGTGTGGGTTGTGTCAGCATTCCGGACATATTCGGAGAAATTGTCCGACCCTAAATAACCAGTAGTTAATTTCATTATCAATTATGTGTTCAACCAAGCTTTTATAATTATTTGTGACTTTTTTTTAATCTTTAATCAAATTTTGTCGCTTAAAAAATATCCATGTATTATGATTTTAATGTTTATTTTAATTATGTTAATTAAATAATATAATAGACGAGAAAAAACAAACGCGAAAAATAATAATTAATCAAAACACTACTCAAATCAAATTACATTAACTTAAAAAAGTAAACAAACAACATTAAAACAATTGACTCTCCACATATCGACTATTTTGACTTAACGTCAAGATACCATGAACCTTCTGCATTTTCTTCAGACGAAAACATCTCTTGAACATCAACATCATTCTTCAGAAGTTTATATTCGTAATAGTAATCAAAGTCTTTATGGGATCCCAAATTGATAAACCGCTCTCCGTAATAAATCTTGCTGACTTTTCGTAAAGGCTCATTAGCTAGACGAAAAATATGATTGAGATAATTTTTGAACTCCACTAAAGTCATACATGGAGTTACTACCATTTCAAAAGATCGTATATAATGATCAAATTTAACAGTGACCAATCTTAAAGGAGGAGGAGGAGAAGGAAGAGGAGGAGAAGGATGAGAAATTAAATCTGAACCAGAATCAGACATAATGTGGAAGAAGTGAAAAATGTAAGAAAAAATTTGAGTGAATTTGGATGAAAGAGTGTGGTGTGGTGTATTTATAGGGGTCAAGGTAAGAAAAAACGAAAAAAAAAATAAAAAGCCCATTACGGCCGTTTGTTTTGGCGGTAATGGGGAAAATTTAAAAAAAAGCATGTTTCTGTCTGCACCCCCTGTGCTATTACTGTACCCCCTGCAACAACCTATCATTACCACCAATTGGAACGGCGGTAATGGCACTACATGACAAAAAAAAAACCCAAAAAAAGAAAGTGGGTCATTTTTGTAAATTTTTTTCAAAGGGGGTCAAAATAATATTTTTTTTTGGGAAGAGGGTCAGAAAAAAAAATTCATTTTCTTCCGGTCAAATTGTTCCTTATTTTTGTAAGCTATTAGTCATTTCTTTCTGTTAATATTTCAAATTAGTTTTTTTCTTTGTTAAAAGTTTTTCAATTAAGTTTTGTCTTTACATTTTTGTTTTATGACGAGGGATTTAATTGAGAACTTTCGACAAAGATAAAAACTTTTGAAATAGTAATAGAGTCAAGGACTAATATAATAATAACTTACAAAGACATATATCAATTTAGTGGTTTACTTGACTTTCTTCTCCTATTTTATTTTTTATTTTTTTATTTTATTGAGGTGACACTTTTTTATTGGGTGTTTTTTTGACAAATTTATTGGGTGTTCTTAAATTTGATTTATATACTTTGAAAATGTTAATTTTTCTACTCATTGATTCAATCAAATCACGTCCTATAAACATGTGTGAAGATATTTTATCAATCAGTTTATAAAAATGGTGGCATTGTAATCTACCGTTTGATTTGATTGGATGTATGTGTAAAAACAATTTACATTATTAATGCATAGAAATTAATTTTTATAATATTTATGCCTTAATTTAATTATCACTTATGAATATCAATTAAGTATATCTTTTTACTAATATACATTTATTTATTGTATTTTAATTTATCTAAGTACTTTACTAATTACAAATAATAAGAATATTTAGCTAAATGAAACTAATTTTATTATTGAAATTAACATAATTAATATTTTTTTATTGTGCACAAGTGTTTATTAAGTAATTATGGGCCCATTTGAATTGACTTATTTTTTTAGTTTATGAAAAAATCCTACTATACTATAAGAAATTAAGTTGTGCACACTTCCTATGAGCATGCCATTTGACTTCTTGTATGGAGGACAATTGGCTTTCTATTTGTTTGACATTTGGCGTGTTGTATGTTTGACAAATGTGCAAGATTTTGGATGCAATTTGAATATCTTGCTTGGTCCTACTTGCTGAAGTGAAAAAGGGCATTTCTGTCCTTACCGAAATACAAGTTGGAGACACTTCCCCCTAAGTTGTCATTTCAGTACAAGCTTTTCATCTTTCTTCTCAACCAAGGGTGAGATATTTCCAATTTCACCTCTCTTCCAAACACTACCAAGTAAGTTTCTCTCACTACTTTCCTCTATTTTTCTTCCTTTCTTTATTTTTTTCTTTACAGTTTGGATTCATCTTCTATTTTTTTCCTCTTTTAGGGTACTACCTTCATCTGTTTTTATGGTATGTTTTTCGATTTTTGTCCAATTTTTTTCCACTTTTTCAATGTCCGTTTTGTTTCCCAGTTTAATCAGCTTTTTTCGCTGATGTTTGTGACTGTTGGTTTTGTTTTGCATTTTTTGGTTTTTCCTGTTAGTTTTGCTTGCATGAATATGTTTTTTTTTTCAAATTTTGTGAAGTGGGTTAGTGCTGGATTTGATTTTCAGTTTTCCTTTTCATCATTTCTGCTTGCATGAATGGATTTATCCTTATATATCATATTATATTATATGGTTTAGTGTTTGTTTGTTTTTTATATTTAGAAAAAATTCATCTTTGAAAATTTCCATGAATATATTTATCATTCAAGTTCATTTTTTTAATAATGGGGATTATTATTGTGTTGTTTATTGTTTTTTCATTTTTATTATTTTTGCTACAATAACTAAAAATGTGACATCTTAGATTTATCCTCATAGATCATATTATATTATGTGGTTTAGTGCTGGTTTGTTTTTTATATTTAGAAAAATTTCATTGATTTTTTTTTATAATGTCGATTATTATTAATTTTGTTTATTGTTTTTTCATTTTTTTTTGCTACAATAACCGAAAATGTGACATCTTAGATTGATCCTCATATATCATATTATATATTATATTACGTGGTTTAGTGTTGGTTTATTTTTTATATTTAAAAAAATATCATCTTTGAAAATTTCCATGAATATATTTTTCATTAAAGTTAATATTTTTATAATGTGGATTAGCATTGTGTTTTACTACTCCGTTCCAAAATATAAGCAAAAATGAGTCAACATAAGTTGATGTATTTGGTACAAATTTTGAACCAAATACATTAACTTTTGTTGACCACTTTTTGCTTATATTTTGGGACGGAGGGAGTATTTTGTTTTATCATTTTTTTATTAATTATGCTTCTATAACTTCAAGGTTACATCTTATAAAATCTATGTATGTTTGTGTTTTTACCATATTGAACCTTTATTTTGTGAATAGGTTCATTTTATTTGGATTAGTAATAAATTGTTTGTCAATGACTTTCTCAATATGTTCTTTTCAGCAACAATGACAAGGCCTTTGGAACAAATCAAGAACCTCAATGATTCAAAATCTTTGTGGAAAATTGGTGTTAGAGTTGTTGATTTGTGGACTGTTGTAAATTCCAAGAACAAACAACATCTCGAGATGGTGTTGTGTGACAAAGAGATGTTGTTAATATAACTTTTCATAAATTTTGTGTTTAGTTCATACCATTGTAATTTGTATAATTTTTATTTTATTTATTCCTTGCATCTCAAAACACAGTTCATTGACTAATGTAATCAGTCATGTATTTTTTAGGGTGATCGTATTCAAGTCATTGTGCCAACTGAATTGAAGGATCAGTTTAAGGGTAGAATTACCAAGAAAAATATTTTTACTCTGCAGAACTTTGAAGTAGAGTGTAACATCCCGCTTATAAGTATCAGTTATTAGCGTTAGAAGTTAATTAAGAAGCATGGCAAACTTGTAAATAAGTGGCATGGCATTATGGTAAATAAGTGGAATGGGAAGATTGTTTTAAAAATATGAAGTAAGATATTTCTTACTATCTTTCCCCATATTTCTTACTATCTTTCCCCATATTTCTACACCCTTCCATTTTCAGCCCCTCTCCCGCTCTTCCTCAACTCACACGCCCTCATCCCCCTCTCCCTAAACCCATCATTTCTTAATTCAATTCTTGGGAGAAACTTTACAAGCAAGTTTGGTTTGTGAAGCTAGAACAAAGGAAAGAAACAAGGAGAATCAAGGAAGGATTTAAGAGAAGTGGTAGCTTGAAGCTAAGGCTTTGGGAATCAGAGTTAGCAAGCACCAATAGGAGGTTTAAGGTGAGCTCCACAGGGTTTTAGAACCCGTTTGAGTAAGTTTATGAGTTTTAGCACTATGATCAAAGTTATGAACTTTTGAGCCCTAATTCTATTTTGCTAGTAATTCTTGATCATACATGTTGTAACCTGTTGATATGCATTAGAATTTATCCTTTAAAGTTGTATGATGTTTGGGCATGATTGGATAAGCCAAAATGGTGGAAAACATGTTTTAAACTTGCCTTATGCTGTCTAACTGCAGGTAAAATCGTGTCACGATTTTACCACCGTGTCACGATTTTACAGGCAGGAACGAACATGATTTCTGGGTAGGAAATCGTGACACGATTTCCAAATCGTGTCACGATCCCACAGTGACAGCACCATCTTGTTTTCTTCCTCAAAGCTTGCACCATTTCGGCTATCCAGCATTACTTCAAACTCAAGGAACATCATGAAATGATTAAGAGTCACTATAAGCAATATAAGACCTGTCCTTAGAGAATGTATAATTGTATAGCATGAGGAATAGGTTCATATGTTATGTATTGGGAGAATGTTCTCCCTATGTGATGCATTTTATGCACAAAGTATAGTAGAGGAAAGGAACACTTACAAGTACGTAAGACGAGAATCGATGAGAATGATTCCATATTCTAAGTTAAGAACCTCTCATAGGTTATGTATTGGGAGATTAGTTCCCTTAAGAACGCATTAAGTATGCAAAAGCTTATAGCAATTATTAGACGCACCTTCAAGTGCTAAGGTTAAGAATGAATGAGAATAAGAATGATCTAATGGTCAAAGTTTAGAACCTTTTATAGGTCAAGTATTCAAGAATTATTAAGACATTTAGCCGTGGCCTTCGTTGTTCACGCCAGTGGGACACGAATGGTTCATGCAAAGTAAAGATTAAGATTAACATTATTAAGTTGTGACTTTCATCGTTCACGCCAGTGGGACATGAAAGGTTCATGCATAAGTTTAAAGAATATTAATTCGCGTCTTCCGTCGTTCACGCCAGTGGGACACAGGAGGTATACGCGCAAGTTAAGACTATTATAAGTCGTGTCTTCTGTTGTTCACGCCAGTGGGACACAGGAGGTTCACGCTAGTGGGACGTGTTATTCCGCAAGGATGACCGCACGACGACAAGAGGAGTCCGGTGTTAGCCTGATATGATAGGAATTTTCACCGGTTATCAGGGGAATGTGCTTCGGGGTTACTCCACCCGGGGGCATTCCGTAAAATGAACTCAGATAATAATGCTTGTTCAACGCTAACAGCTAACATAATGTATCAGTTAATATTCTATTACATTATCAGTCAGGAAATATTTATCAGACAGTTATCAGATATCAGGAATCAGTTATCAGACGGTGATCCTAGGTTTCCCCTCGATCACCCAGTTATCAGGATATAGTTTAGATCTCATGACTATTCAGTATCAGACTCAGACAGTGATCCTAGGTTCCCCTTGATCACTAGATTAGCATAATGTAGTCTAGTCATGACTACCCAATTTTAGCAGGAACAGTCAGGTAGCCCTTTATGGGTAAGGATAAGACTTGGCGATCATAGGTATCCCCAAGATTGCCGAGAGTAGGCACGGTGACCCTAGGTTTCCCCCGTGGTTTCCAACAGTAGGTTGGGCTGGAGCTCACTGAGACGTAATGTCTCACCCCAATCCTTCTGGTGCAGGTTTTCAGGTTATCAAGAGATGTTCATGATGATGATCTTCGAGAAGACGCTGGATGGAGTGCAGTTGCTCGTTGTGGACAAGCTCAGGAGGTTGTCAGATTATATATATATATATATATATATATATATATATATATATATATGTCTATGAAAGTGTATATCACGTTATTTGGATAACTGTATAAACGAGTTAACTTGTACTCATTCAGATGTATGTCTTATTATTATTGAAAATTTTAATGTACCCAGTATCAGATTAATATACATGCTAAATATTCTAGATAATTTAGTATGGGTTACATAGAGAAGAATGAGATAACCATCAAAACAACTGATCATAGGTTTAGGTTAGTGTTTAATGGTGGAACAATCACCGATGATATTGAGAAACATGAGACTCCAAAGCCTACCTTCAACTTTAAGGAGTTTGCTGATATCAAGAAGGGAGATGTCAGGCCAGATGTCCTAATAGGTTAGTTGTCATAATTTCTTAAAACTAAATGTTTATTTCATTATATAAATTTCAATTTTAGTCATGTATCAATATTTCATTGACATTTGTTTTGTGTTGGACAAATGTTATTGGTGTTTTTCATGAGCTAGGATACAATCAAACTGTGTCTGAGAGTAGAAAAATACAAATCAACTTCTGGATGAAAGACCTTAAGTAAATGTTCCAATACTATTCAAAATGTTGTAAATTATGTGTTAATTGCTATCATCTTATTCAGTTTCTATGTGTGTACAAGGGAACATTACTAAGCTGTACATTGTGGGAAGACTTTGGTGTTCAGTTTCTAAACTACAGCAAGAGCAAATCTGATTCTGGACCTACTATCATTCTTCTGCACAATGCTAAGATTAAGGAAGCCACATGTTTCAATGACCTAAGTATCATTTCAATATGTATGTACTAATTAATTATTTCTTCTAACTATTGTATTGTACATCCATTTTATAGAAAAGTATGAACTTGGTGTCTCTAATGCATGGAATGCTACCAAGTTGTTCATAAATGCTGAAATTCCAGAAGTTCTTGAATTCAAAAAAGGGTAACTGCTATTTAATATGTCTAATCCAAAATCCTGAATGGAATATTATATATGGCTGATTGAAAACATTTTCTATTAAATGTGTTTAGATTACGTGTTGTAGAAGCAATTGATTCACAGAGTCTTTCAATAAGTGTTTAATCTCAAATGTTGACCCAATCTTCATCTCTGTTACAATACTCCTCTATTGAAAGATTCATTGGTAGTGCTATTGTTATGCCACTACATGAGATTCTGCAACTTAGGGAGGTATATCGTAAAAATAATAATGTCTTGAATCCTTTATTAGGAATGTTGAAAAATAATTATTTTGTTTTTTTTTTATAATTTAGACAACTCTATGTGTCGCTGTTGTGAAAATCAATCAAGTTAAACCATCGAAGAATGGTTGGTACTACAAAGCATGCAGCAGGTGTTCGAGGGCAGCAAAGGGTGATACTTTACCTCTTTTGTGTTCTGAAAAGCATGAAACAAATGCTATCAACTTCAGGTATTTAGTAACATATTTGCGAGACTGGTTGGATTTAATAGTTTCAAATTTAAGCTTATTATTAATTTATTGCTTATTTTATATCGCTCAATATATTTATACTTATTAGCAAACCAAATTGCTTTGATAATAGTGAGATTGAATATATACAATTTCAAAAAAGATAAATATCAAAATATTCATTTAGAAGTTGGATACAATCAACATCTGTTACTTGATTTATATGTTGATGAAATAAATCATACGAAATAAATATTAAAAATAATACTCTTGATATTGTATATCTCATTGAATTTAAGTTGGAATCAATAAGTTATTAATACACACCACTCAAAAAAGTATACACGTTAATTTATAAATAAGTTGCAATTACAATGATAATAGTTATATGTTATTGCTACTTTCATGGTTATCAAAAAATAGTTTTGGTGGAATTAATAATCATTGGTTGTTTTTTATCATGAATTATTAGCTCTAACTTCATCCTAACTATTCCAACTATATCAGTTGTGTTGTAACATTATGTTAGCAGATTATTGTAAACATGTTGTAGACAAATTATGACATTGGATAGTGTAATAAACCACACTTACAACATATCAAATCAAAGATATGTATAAGTATGAAAATAATAGTACATATGTTTATCAAATCACCAACTCCAATAGTTGTGTCTAATCCAATGCTCTCCTATACTACCTAATTATAGTCTACAATACTATTCTTTTCTTTTATTTTTAATAGTCAAATATAGTACCATTATTTATATTATTATATTAGTTATGTGCAAATAAATTGATCTTCTTTTCAAATTTGTTTTTCAATCACAAAAAAGGTGGGAAAGCTAAAACCTACACAAACAACATACACTCCATCTTAAAACTTTATCGCTTCAACATATCCCCACCCTAATTCATTACCAATTTACTATTGGAGGATCTTCAAGCTACTCAACAAGAAAATGTTGCAAGATCAAGAGATAAAAGGAAAAAATTATTAAAAGGAAAAAAAGTTGGAACAACATCCAAGGGTCGTAGAGTTACTTCTTCTAAAATAGTGAATCCCAAAATCACTAAAACTCTTCTGAGAAATTTACCAAGTAATCAACAAGCAAATACAGCAACACAAAGAGAGAACAGGAAAAAGATTCTTGACCAAAAGAATTTACCACCAACCTGCAAAAAAAGTTGTGTTCCTTCTCAAAAAAAAATCATTCCATTACCATACAACCTCTCAAAGGATAAATAAGCTATTGCAGCTGGATGTACAGAAAAAAAAAAAAGAATTGTTGAAGTCAATAAGTGGACTGGACCATCATCAAGTTCTGGTGTCTCTTCCTCTAAAACTTCCACACCATTGCAGTCCAAAGTGCTAGAAGTTCAAAAAGAAAATGCATTCAGATCAAGAGAGAATAGAAGAAGAGTTATTATTGAAAAGAGAGCTTCAACATCTTCTTCCACATCCATTACTCCCAATTCATTCAAACTTATCAATGCCTACACTACACCATTTTCTGATATTACTAACACTATAGACACAAGTTTGCTTAAACATCATCATGTTAGCAATCATTCACAAGCCAAACAATATACTCAACCCAATGAGAATAATCATTTTAGCATTCCTCGACAACTTAAGACTGACATTAACCTTCTCACCAAATTTTCAGCAATAATTCAACCTATTTCAACCACAGCTGACACTCCAAATGTTAATGACATGGATGAAACTCAAGCAACCAATATTGAATCAACTTCATCAGAAAGAACCTCTGGACATGAATCATTTGAAGATACTGATAGTGACTCAGCTACAGATGACGAGGATGAAAATCATCAACAATCAGAGTCTGAGACTGATTCTAAAGATGAGATATTGCAACAAGATACAAATCCCACAAGTAGTCAAATAGGACAACCAATATTAGAAGGTAATAGCAGTGTTGATTGTTTACACACATTGTTAACATTTAATTTATTTTATATACTGATGTTGTTTTTCAATTGTAGAGTATTTTGATATTGGAGATCCTGAGTATGTGGGCCAACGATGTGGAGCAGCAATGTGGTATCTAGAGAGGAAACATAAGTCCAAGTGTGATGCAACACCCTTATTTCAATTGTGTTGTGGGAATGGAAAAGTGCAACTTCCTCTTTTAAAACCACCTCCTCCTGTTCTTCAACATTTACTATTTAATTCTCAGGCTGCATAATTTTCAACAAAATACTAGATTGTACAATGCAATGTTTGCATTCAGTTCTCTAGGAATGAAATTTGACAATAATATTGGTCCAGGTAGAGGTCCACCAACTATGAGGATACAAGGACAAACATGTCACAGAATGGGTAGCATGTTACCACCAGAAGGAGAACTACCAAAGTATGCCCAACTTTACATATGTGATACTGAAAATGAAATACAAAATAGAATTCAAGGATTCATGTACATGTTTCTTTTAATTTTGAGTAATTATATTATCATGTATAATATTTAAAAGAAGATACTTGCCATATCATATCGTAATGATTATTATTTTCACTTAAATATAAGAACACCAAAGATATTTCAGAAGAGATTGTTGCACAATTGTGCAAAATGTTAGATGAAGATAACGTTCATGCAAAACTTTTAGAATGGAACGTGATATCTTAAAGGGAGGACAAGTTAATGATTTGAAGTTAAAACTTATTTCAGAAAGATCCACTGATGACTGAATTTACAACCAGCCTACCGTATCAGAAGTTGTCGCTTTGATAGTAGGTGATGTGGATACAACAGATAAAAGAGACATCATTTTGCATTAAAGGAATGGTCATCTTCAGAGGATTGATGAATTCCATGCTGCTTATTTGAGTTGCCAATATCCCCTAATATTTCTATATGGTGAAGATGGTTACATGAAAGGTATATTGCATAGATATAGAGCTGAAGCGGTAGTCACAGGTAGAAATCGTCTTACTATCAAAGATTGGTTCTCATTCAGGATCCAAAACAGGAAAGGAGAGGCTCGAACTTTGTTGTGTATTAGGATATTACTACAATAATTCTTGGTTGATGGTTTCACAATGATGGAATCAGAAAGGCTAACATGGTTGAAAAAAACCAATCAAAACTTAGAGTGTCCAAATATCATCGGTTAACTAATCAAACTAACAATAATGGACAAACCTCTCAAACAAAAAGAGGTAAGTGGATTGTTCTTCCAATTACCTTTGTTGGTAGTCGAAGATATTTTGATCAGTTGTATTTTGATGGTATAGCTATATCCAGCAATGTTGGTTTTCCTAATATATTTATAACATTCACTTGCAATCCAAACTGGCCAGAAATTCAAAGGTGTCTTTTAAATGATAATCTGAAACCTCATGATAGACCAGATATCATAACTAGAGTTTGCAAGATGAAATTTGTTGCTCTTATAAAGGACTTAACAAAGAAACACATTCTTGGCAAAGTATTGACATGTAAGTTTTATATACGATAAATACATGATTCATAATACCTAACGTCAATGTCCCATCTTACAAAATCTGTTTATGTTTGTGTCTTTCCCATATTCCATATTTTGTGATTATGGGACATTTTATTTGGATCAATAATATGTTTATGAATGACTTTCTCAATATGTTTATTTGACCATTTATCGTATTTCTTCCCAGATTTGTATACTATTGAATTTCAGAAGAGAGGTTTACCACATGCTCACATTCTTATATTTTTACATCCATCTAGCAAGTATCCAAACCCTCAAGATATTAACTGTATCATATCATCTGAAATACCAAATCCAGAAACTGATAAAGAGTTGTATGGTTTGGTGAAAAATCATATGATGCATGGTCCGTGTGGATTATCTAAGTTGTCGTCCCCTTGCATGAAAAAAGGAAAATGTTCTAAATATTTTCCGAAGAAATGGCAAAAAGATACAATTGTTGACCATGAAAGTTTCCCTATTTATAGAAGAAGAAGTGCAAATGGTCACACTGTTATAAAAAATGGAATCACTCTAGACAACAGACATGTCGTACCTTACAATCTAATATTGTTGCTCAAGTACCAAGCTCATATCAATATGGAGTGGTGTAACCAGCGTACATCAATAAAATACTTATTTAAGTACATCCATAAAGGTTATAATCGAATAACTGCCAGGGTTGTTTCATGCAATGATAACCAACAAACACAAGATGTTGAAATTGATGAGATTAAGCAATATTTAGATTGTAGATATATATATCTCCAAGTGAAGCATGTTGGAGAATGTTTTCTTTTCCAATTCATGGCAGAAAATCAGTTGTGGAACACATGTTCTTTCATCTTATTGGTGAAAATCCAGTTGTCTTCACAGATAATCAGAGAATGGAACATGTACTTGAAAAGCCAAGTGTTACCTAATCAATGTTCACTACATGGTTTAAGGCAGATGCTAACTACTCTGAAGCAAGGAAACTAGTGTATGGCCAATTTGTTTCTAAATTTGTGTATCACAAGAAAAACATATGTTGGTCTCCAAGAAAAAGATGTTTTACAATTGGTAGATTAATTTGGGTTCCTCCATGTACTAGAAAGCTGTACTCTTTAAGAATGATGCTCACCATTGTCAAAGGTCCACTCAGCTATGACCTTATAAAAAATGTTGTTGGTATACAATTAAAGACTTTCAGAGAAGCTTGCTTTGCACTTGGATTTTTAGGAGATGAGCAAGAATTCATATCAGCTATTAGAGAGACTAAAGATTGGGGGTCGGGTTATTGTTTGCGAATGTTATTTGTGGTGTTGTTATTGTCTGATATAATGGATAGACCATTATATGTGTGGCAGCAGACATGGCATTGGTTGGCTGATGGAATACTGTATATTCAAAGAAGGATATCGAATAATCCAAGTAAGTTTTATTACTTAACATTTGATACTATCTTGGTTAAATTTTACCGTTGGTACTACCATATAATGAATATTACAATACAGATTTGCAGTTAACTGGGGAAGAGTTAATGAACTTGACTCTTCTTGAAATTGAGAAGATTTTGGAGTTAAACAGAAGGAGCTTGACAAAATTCAAACCTATGCCTTATCCAAAGGATTATGTAACAGCTCAATTAGGCAACAAACTTATATATGATGAGAGAAACTATAATGTTCAAAGTCTGAAACAAGAATTTGAAAATTTGTTCAAATCTTTGACATGTTACTTTATAAATATATTTAAATTACACTTTTAGTGCATATCTCTAATAATAATCTTATGGAATTAGATGAAAAAAAATGTTATATTTGAGAAGATAATGAAAGTTGTATCAGACCAAAAAGGTGGAGTATTCTTTCTTCATGGTTATGGTGGAACAAGAAAGACGTTCATGTGGAAAACTCTTGCAAGTGCATTGAGATGCAAACTTAAAATTGTTTTAATAGTGGCATCGAGCGAAGTAGCATCACTTCTACTCCTAGGAGATAGAACCGCCCATTCAAAGTTTAAAATTCATGTACCAGCAGAAGACAGTTCAACTTGCAATATAGAATTTGATAGCGATCATTCTGAGTTACTTCAACAAACAAAATTGGTTATATGGGATGAAGCTCCAATGGTTCTCAAATATTGCTTTGAAGCTTTGGACAGAACTTTGAAGGATGTTATAAGTGATTATAGCAACTCAGATAAGATATTTGGTGGCAAAGTTTGTCTTTGGAGGCGGCTTCCGTCAAATATTACCTGTCATTCCAAGAGGAACACGATCTGAAATTGTTCATGCTTCCATTGATGCTTCATACATATGGGATCATTGTCAAGTACTCACTTTAACAAAAAACATGTGTTTGCAATGTGGATCAACTGAGTTGGAGAAGCAGGAAATGGCTGAATTCTCGAAATGGACTTTAAAAGTAGGGGAAAGAAAACTAGGTGATCCTACTGATGGTATTGCTGAAATTGAAATTCCAGATGATTGTTAATAAAAGATTTTGACGATCCAATTACTTCAATTGTTAACAGTACATACCCAAATTTATTAGATCATTACCAAGATTATGACTTTTTGAGTAGCCGAGCAATTTTAGCATCAACTATTGAAGTTGTGGAACAAATCAATGAATATGTGCTTGGACTAATACCAGGTATATTTTAGATTTTTTTTTGTATTATAACATTGTCAATTAGATTAAACAAATAATTGATTAAAATAATTATCATTGTTCTAGGGGAGGAAAGAGAATATTTGAGTGCAGATTCGGTCGATAGATCAGAAGCTAATGATGGTAATTTATATGAAGTAATTACACCAGAATTTTTAAATTCACTTCGTACTTTAGGATTACCAAATCATAGAATCAAACTAAAAGTTGGAGCTTCAATTATGCTTATGAGGAATATAGACCAAACACAAGGGTTATGCAATGGTACCAGATTAATTGTAGCCAAACTCGGCAAACATGTGTTAGCTGTAAAAGTCACGTCTGGTAAACAAAGGGGAAATTTGATCTATATTCCACGTATGGAATTGTCTCCTTCACAATCTCCATGGCCTTTTAAATTAATTAGGAGACAGTTCCCCATTATTGCATAGGAAACAATAATGGGGAACACATGTTTCATCTGTCCAAATAATTCGCCTAATCCATAATTGATTTTCTTAACTGTTTGAATTTTAAAATCTCGCCCGGTTCAATTGTGCGAGTACTTCGAATCTTACATACTCTATCTTTACTGGGAGTCTAGAGGTTCCGATAATCGGCTGATAATTCCTCATTCCGAGCTTCTGGGTGTGGTACTGTAATTCTTTAACTCTGCACCCGGAATTATTACTTTAGTCTACACTTCACCTTCACTTCTCAACTACGGTTCCCGTTAAGGTTCCAAATCATTCCTTAGAGTATTCCATAATTCCTTACTTCTCACGTCTTCCACAGACGAGGCATCGCTCAACGACACGTCCAACGATGTTGAGGTACTTCGCCTTGTTCTTAAATACCTGCAATGCCCTTGAAACTCGCCATCAACAGACTTCATTGCTCCATTATTTAATAGCCACCATTTGGCTTTAAGCACTTCTTCGTCAATTTTCCGTCTTATAAATCCGACATCTTAACCTTCGCTCTTCTTATGCTTCATTCCTCCACGATCCCATTCATCTCTCAGACATTTGTCCTAACTGTCATATACCAGATTAAGTTGATCAGGCTCAACTAGATGTGACATTTAGAACAATATCCGGAACCCAACGGTCCCACTACGTCTATTGAATTTTTAATGACCCAAGGCACGGTCTGAATCGACCTGCTCTGATACCAATTGTAACACCCATACTAAATTTATCTAGAAAATTTAGCATGCGTATTAAATTTGATACTGGATACATTAAAATTTTCAATAACAACACAGTACAACTGAATGAATACAAATTTGCTCGTTTACACAAATAATCAAGTACCACTAAATATACTTATACAAAATTTCTGATAAACTCCTGAGCTGGTACATGACGAGCAATTGCACTCCACTCAGTGTCTCCCGGATATCTTCATCACGAACCTCTTGCTTACCTGAGTACCTGCATTAGAAGGATTGGGATGAGACATAATGTCTCAGTGAGCTCCACCCAACCTACTATTGGCAACCTCAGGGAAACCTAGGGTCGCCATGCACTAAACTGTTGGCAATCTCGGGGAACCTATGATCGCCAAGCACTAAACTCATCCCATATCGGGTTTATACCTGCATGTGACTGCTATACTGTGTAGTCGTGAATACCAGACTACGTTCTGCTAACTTAGTGCGAGGGTAATCTAGGATCACTGTCTGGTAACTGATATCTGCCTGAACATAATAAAGTATTTTCCTGATATTATTATGTTAGTTTGTTAGCGTGTAACAAACATTATTATCTGAGTTAATTTTACGGAATGTCTCCGAGTGGAGTAATCCCGAAGCACATGAGGCTAATCACCGGACTCCTCTTATCGTTGTGTGGACAGCCCTCTCGAAGAAGTCCCATCCGGCATAATCTGGAGCCTGCTGGACATGTTTAACCTTTTAACATACATGTGGACAACCCTTTCGGAGGAGTCCCATCCGGCATAATCCGGAGCCTGCTGGACATGTTTAATTTTATAGTCTGATAATCTGATTCTTGTCTTAATTATTCCTATGAATATCTGATACATTATTCTAATCATATGCATATCTAATGCACTCATCAAGTAGTTAATCATGTGATACTTAACCTATAATATAAGGTTTTAAGCTTATCGTTCTCATAAGCCACTTACTTGGTTGTTCGAAATCTGAACCCTTAAACTTATCTGAAGCTTTGAATGTTGAAACATTCCTTGTACTTTCGTACCCTTACCTGAATACATATCTATTTTTGCTAACCTATTATAAGTTCTAGAGATATCGTTGTCATATGTCATACTTAAGGGATTATTATCCCGTCTGTAATAATTTCCTACTCATCTAACCCTTACCCTTGCACTCCCAATGCATTGCCTATTCCTTGCTCCCTTATAATTTCATCCGTTGTAAACCTTGTGGATGAGTTAAAATGGTGTTATTTGATTCTTTAAGGTTTTTGGGGAAAACGGTTGTGAAACGCCTCGCATAAACGCGTCAAATCACCCGAAACAGATCAGCAAGCTAAGCTGTTTCTGACGAGTGTGCTGTAGCGAGAAATCATGCGCTATAGCGAGCTGTACTAGAACCAGAAAATGGTTTGCTCACTGCAGCGAGCTCCAGCGCGTTGTAGCGAGCTTGACAGTTCATAAATTGCTCAAAAACGTATTTTTCACCATTTTGACCCATTCCAACTTACCCAAGCTTCCCAACATTGTTAGGGATGATTTTCTATTGCAAATTGACTGATTAAAATATGAATAAGTAAGGAATTGACAAGCAATAGGAATTAGGGCACAAAATCACTAAACTTAGCTCAAGGTAAATTCACACCCAAACTCACTCATGGTGGGTTCTAAAACCCTGGGAACTCACCTAGTAATTGCTTTGATCCTTGCCAAGATTTTTCATCAAAACCCTAGCTTGAAATCTTTCTTCCTTTCTTGATCCTCTTTGCTTCCTTTGGCTCAAATTCACAAACTTTGCTTGCTTGCATAAGAATTGAGAGATAGAGATGAAGTTTGATGAATTTTGGAGGGAAGGGGAGAGGGTGGCGTGAGTCTAGAGAGAGAGGGAGAGGATTTGTGAATGTTAGAGAGAAAAGGGAATAAGAAAATGAAGAAGTTATGGGGTTTTTCCCCTTTTATAAAAATCCTGGCACGACAATTACCAAATTGCCCTTCCTTAAAAATATCTCTGATACACCGTCTCACCACTGATAAATACTTGAGTCTAAAGCGGGATGTTACACTCTACCCCCTTAAAGAAATTTCGTCCTCGAAATTTAGAATTCTCTTAAGATCATATACGAATAAATTCTTCATACCTCTATCTTGGTTACTTCCAGACATTCTCTACTAGCCGATTCTTCCATTCCAACTGACTATCGGGATTTCATGGCTACTCTAAGGTCTGACATGTAGACTATACATACATCTCGATTAAACCTGACTGGTTAAAACTGTTTTGTGGCCATGGTTTTCAATTCTATAAGTCGAAAATACTCGACAATCTCTTCCTTAACTGAAAAGCTTGAAGTACAATACATAATTCCTCACATAATAGGACGTGTGGTTGTCTGAACCAATATACTCGTCTCACTGGACTATGTCCCTTGTTCGACACTTCTTGCCATCCTACTTAAGGTTATTAAGTCTTGGATACTCTTACTGAATTATATAAGTTTTCTTTCATTGTCCGCATAATCTTACCCTGACGACATCGGGTCGATCTTATCTTCCTCAACTATTTCTACTTTTCAAGAGATTTATACACCACAAATATTTCCAATGAATTCTTATCTTTGTCTTTCGCCTCGTATGACGGCGTCTTACATATATATTTATATCATACTCCAACTTCCTTTAATATTCAAGGTACAAGCAGGAGGCATCACTTCCAGCACCTGCTCCTTTCTTTCCGACATCTTGGTGTGCTACTTATCACAACCATAAACATTGCTTCCACTCCCACTGCGGAATCCTTAATGGCTCGAGAGATTTTATAAGCTACTCGCGCTCCACCTTAACTAGTCGACGGCAACGCGTATCTAAATGACTTAGGAATTTTTCTTCCTTACTAGGATTCTGACAATTTGCATCCTTCAAGATACTTCTTGATCGTATCGGGGTGAGTAGAACTGGCTTCACAATCCCGTCTACAACTTAACTTATGTCGTTCAAAAGATACTCCTTCTTTTCGAAAAGAAAACTCTACTCTGACCGCTACCAAAATAGCACACTTAATCTCACCAGTCTCTTAGTTCTTTGTTTATAATCTGAACTTGCGTAGCCCTTTACTGTAGACTACGAGTAATTTCTGATCTGCGTAAAAATGTTCTTCTTCCTCTATCTGCGAACATTAAGTTCAAGAATTTCCGAACTCCTCAGCTAAGATATGTTTGATATCAACAAACTTGTTCTGATTAATACTTTCCCACTTAAACATTACTGACCGCGTACAACGGTTACTGATACATGTCACATAACTGAAAAATATGTTACACTACTGTCTGAGTAGCATAAACACTGCCTGATAAGTATACATTACTAAACATATTCTGGTATATGAGACATGTTGACATAACATGGGTACACAGTGAAATAAACTCATATGCCACTATATTGTCGTTCCTGATAGATGCTTCAAATTCAAAATATCCTCTTGCAAGTGCAACCTTTACTGTTGTTACCTCATGCATAGTTCTCTTTTGACTAAACTTACTCTTCAAGCCCACTTGAAGTTATTGAGCTAAATAGCTAGATTACTATACCAGCGGAGACTTCAATTACTTTAGACTTAACGTGGTAGGAAAACATCTTCCATGTTCTTACCACATACTCTTAAACTACTTCAATTTCCATTTCTCATGAGTTTCGAGGTTTGAAGTATCCCTCAGCTTAACTTTAAAGATTTTCTGTTAGAACTTATGATATGTCCAAGTCGTCACTGCTTACTGCTATTCTATGTTTTAAGAATTGGGCACTTATTGCCTTTCCTGCGGTTCATCTGGCAAGGGCTTCACAAATATTCCGGTTCCCTAAGCTTCAGCTTAGAATTGTTCGTTAACTCATTCTTGAATTACTTCTCCGCTGCGCAACTCTGATTCTAATAACTCACTTTAGAATAGGAGTAATACACCACCATTACCATATTAAATCTCCTGACCAATCTTACTCCTTTATAACTTTGTGGTTACTCTAGTAAAATATTCCTATGTTCGTTATTTTCCTTATGGCTTAGACCACTGGTTACCTTACTGATTGGTCATCTCCTGCTTTGTGTTTTCCTTCAGACGTAACAATATACTTGTCCTCGCGAACTGGTCTCCTGAATACTCGTACAGATTCACGTCTTTCGTATATTAAACCCACTGATGGCTCGGGTCTCGTTCTCATTCATCGTATTCTTATCCGTAAGGATTTCATACTCATAATCTTTTCCGAGACAACTTCGGTCTCCATAACTCTATCATGTCCATTAGGTTACTCCTTGAGTTTCTCCGAGAACAATCCATCTTGAATAAGTTCAACTCTTATCGGCTCTCTGTAAGTTTAAATCATAGGTTACGTCTCTTCAAGTACCCGACTAAATAATATTAAACTTCAACACCTATTGGATTTCTCCAGTAACTCGTTACTGCATTAACAACTCAAAATCTGATTCTATTATCTGAATGATCCTCTATTTATAATAAGTAATTCCATAGGTCTTCTTCATATGGTTTTGAACAATCTAAGGTCTATACCTTCTACCACCTTCGGAAGCTTACCAACACAAGGTTATCGCTTTCAGTTTTCCAGAATGATTACATAAGGAAATCTATCAATTTAAAACGTAACACTCCTTAACATTAACCACAATCTTAAATTTTCGTACTAGCGACGATCTTCCATATAATAAAGCCTTAAAATAATTTCTCAGCTAAAATTCCGATTAATCCTCAACATACTGGCCCACTATAATCCTGTGTTATCTTAAACTTGCCTTATACATCAAATCTAGGAAGTTCGATACTGTTCGTCCACCAGATCACTAGATTCCAACAACTTATCATTCAATATCCTTTTCCTCGATTTCACTAAAATTTACGTCTCGTCTCTTGCCCTTTCTGGGGACTCATTACTTGTTGCTAAGCTTGCGTTTCTCATCTGAAACATCTCAACGACTCATGTTAAAGGAGTGTAATCTAATCAACTTGTCACTATGTAAAATTCCAGTTTGAGCTTATCTTATTTCCAGTCTTCTTGCCAATAAAAGCATGTCTGATTCACACTTCGATACGCAATAGGCCTTATCACTACTACTTACCCATCCATCTTGGTTCCTAGATTGCATACCATCTTCTCTTCTTAATTCACAAATTTGGCACTTAAGTTCGGGAGATGTGACTGATCTGACAGGGTTTAACTTACTTGCGCTTCACGCTCGATGACCACATTTGAGGGTTAGCTTCATCTGTCCAAATAATTCGCCTAATCCATAATTGATTTTCTTAACTGTTTGAATATTAAAATCTCGTCCGTTCAAGTGTGTGAGTACTTCGATTCTTACATACTCTATCTTTGCTGGGAGTCTAGAGGTTCCGATAATTGACTGATAATTCCACATTCCGAGCTTCTGGGTGTGGTACTGTAATTCTTTAACTCTGCACCCGGAATTATTACTTTAGTCTACACTTCACCTTCACTTCTCAACTACGGTTCCCGTTAAGGTTCCAAATCATTCCTTAGAGTATTCCATAATTCCTTACTTCTCACGTCTTCCACAGACGAGGCATCGCACAACGACACGTCCAACGATGTTGAGGTACTTCACCTTGTTCTTAAATACCTGCAATGCCCTTGAAACTCGCCATCAACAGGCTTCGTTACTCCATTATTTAATAGCCACCATTTGGCTTTAAGCACTTCTTTGTCAATTTTCCGTCTTGTAAATCTGACATCTTAACCTTCGTTCATCTTATGCTTCATTCCTCCACGATCCCATTCAGCTCTCAGACATTTGTCTTAACTGTCATATACCAGATTGAGTTGATCAGGCTCAATTAGATGTGACATTTAGAATAATATCCGGAACCCAACGGTCCCACTACGTCTATTGAATTTTTAATGACCCAAGGCACGGTTTGAATCGACCTGCTCTGATACAAATTGTAACACCCATACTAAATTTATCTAGAATATTTAGCATGCGTATTAAATCTGATACTGGATACATTAAAATTTTCAATAACAACACAGTACAACTGAATGAATACAAATTTGCTCGTTTACACAAATAATCAAGTACCACTAAATATACTTATACAAAATTTCTGATAAACTCCTGAGCTGGTACATGACGAGCAATTGCACTCCACTTAGCGTCTCCCGGATATCTTCATCACGAACCTCTTGCTTACCTGAGTACCTGCATCAAAAGGATTGGGATGAGACATAATGTCTCAGTGAGCTCCACCCAACCTACTGTTGGCAACCTCGGGGAAACCTAAGGTCGCCATGCACTAAACTGTTGGCAATCTCGGGGAACCTATGATCGCCAAGCACTAAACTCATCCCATATCGGGTTTATACCTGCCTGTGACTGCTATACTATGTAGTCATGAATACCAGACTATGTTCTGCTAACTTAGTGATCGAGGGGAATCTAGGATCACTGTCTGGTAACTGATATCTGCCTCAACATAATAAAGTATTTTCCTGATATTATTATGTTAGTATGTTAGCGTGTAACAAACATTATTATCTGAGTTGATTTTACGGAATCTCTCCGAGTGGAGTAATCCCGAAGCACATTCCCCTGATAACCCGTGAAAATTCCTATATGAGGCTAATCACCGGACTCCTCTTATCGTTGTGTGGATAGCCATCTCGAAGAAGTCCCATCCGGCATAATCCGGAGCCTGCTGGACACAACTTAAACTTACATGTGGACAACCCTCTCGGTGAAGTCCCATCCGGCATAATCCGGAGCCTGCTGGACATGTTTAACCTTTTAACATACATGTGGACAACCCTTTCGGAGGAGTCCCATCCGGCATAATCCGGAGCCTGTTGGACATGTTTAATCTTATAGTCTGATAATCTGATTCTTGTCTTAATTATTCCTATGAATATCTGATACATTATTCTAATCATATGCATATCTAATGCACTCATCAAGTAGTTAATCATGTGATACTTAACCTATAATATAAGGTTTTAAGCTTATCGTTCTCATAAGCCACTTACTTGGTTGTTCGAAATCTGAACCCTTAAACTTATCTGAAGCTTTGAATGTTGAAACATTCCTTGTACTTTCGTACCCTTACCTGAATACATATCTATTCTTGCTAACCTATTATAAATTCTAGAGATATCGTTGTCATATGTCATACTTAAGGGATTATTATCCCGTCTGTAATAATTTCCTGCTCATCTAACCCTTACCCTTGCACTCCCAATGCATTGCCTATTCCTTGCTCCCTAAACCCTAAACCCTTATAATTTCATCCGTTGTAAACCTTGTGGATGAGTTAAAATGGTGTTCTTTGATTCTTTAAGGTTTTTGGGGAAAACGACTGTGAAATGCCTCACATAAACGCGTCAAATCACCCGAAACAGCTAAACAAGCTAAGCTGTTTCTGACGAGCGCGCTGTAGTGAGAAATCCTGCGCTAGAGCGAGCTGTACTAGAACCAGAAAATGGTCTGCTCGCTGTAGCGAGCTTGACAGTTCAGAAATGGCTCAAAAACGTATTTTTCACCATTTTGACCCATTCCAACTTACCCAAGCTTCCCAACATTGTAAGGGATGATTTTCTATTGCAAATTGACTTATTAAAACATGAATAAGCAAGGAATTGACAAGAAATAGGAATTAGGGCACAAAATCACTAAACTTAGCTCAAGGTAAATTCACACCCAAACTCACTCATGGTGGGTTCTAAAACCCTGGGAACTCACCTAGTAATTGCTTTGATCCTTGCCAAGCTTTTTCATCAAAACCCTAGCTTGAAATCTTTCTTCCTTTCATGATCCTCTTTGCTTCCTTTGGCTCAAATTCACAAACTTTGCTTGCTTGCATAAGAATTGAGAGATAGAGATGAAGTTTGATGAATTTTGGAGGGAAGGGGAGAGGGTGGCGTGAGTCTAGAGAGAGAGGGAGAGGGTTTGTGAATGTTAGAGAGAAGGGAATGAGAAAATGAGGAAGTTATGGGGTTTTGCCCCTTTTATAAAAATCCTGGCGCGGCAATTACCAAATTACCCTTCCTTAAAAATATCTCTGATACACCGTCTCACCACTGATAAATACTTGAGTCTAAAGCGGGATGTTACACATGCCAATCTTATTGCTACTTTCTTTTAGTTAGTTATCAACTACCAGATTCCTTTTCTAATGCCAACAAGCTCTTACATTGTAGTTTTTAAGTTCCAATATATTCCTAAATTATCTAGAGCTTCAATGGTCATGTCAATTAGACTAGGCTATGAAGACTTATTCTTTACTTAAAGTAGATACCCCAAATCTATAAAGACTATGATGCTGCTACATTGAGAAGAACATCTAATAAAGGTACAAATTAAGCACTATCACCATGATAAATATAATGTCTTCCAAATCATATTACAAAACTTTAATGCTATTAATTATGTAATATCAAAATGGGTAATAGTCAATTTGGTCCCAATATTTTTCAATCGTTAATTAATGTTTGTCAGATATTAAAAAACGATATTAGTTTTGTCATATTAGTCCTTATATGTTTTTACTTATTATCATTTTTGTCCCTATATAACAAAATTTATCGTCAGTATTTATCGTCACTATTTTTATTAACTGTGTACACAGTCAGATATTATTTAAAAAAATTGATACATTGAAAGACTATAATGACTACTATTGACATATTTAATGACCAATGTAACTAATACAACAATAAAACAATATCTAACAAGCATAGGATCCAATACCATGAATATGTAAGTATAACCGAAAAAATCCAAATTGAACACATGTAAGCAACTATTTTTATATATATAACCTTGAAAGTACAAAACTATTATTCAATTGTCTCTCCTAATAGTATAACAAGCATATGTCAATTTTTTTTACTATATATACAACCATTGGTGTGTGACCTTAAGTGTTATATATATATATATATATATATATATAATATACAAGCACTCCCCCATTTTTTAACCTCTAATCCTATGTGTCATCCTCCCAACCCCCTAATGCCACCTCATCATTAAAAACTAATTTTTTTTTGCCATTTTAATCATTCACACAATTCAAACAATAAAATAACATTATCACACATTTTCCCTCTTCAATTCAAAATTCAAATTTCAAAATTTTTAAATCCTCATTTCCCTCCTACTTTTTCTCTTATCCCAACAAATATCACTTTCTATATCCTTTATCTCTCATTCACTCTAAACTTTTTTCCTTTTTTTCCTCACTTTCTCTCTCCCACACACACAAACTCAACACCACTCTCTCTTCCTCCCACTCTATCACGTATCTTTCACCCTCCCTCCATGAAAACATTTTTCCTCTAACCTTCTTTCTTCATTTCCGATCAACTCCGGCCGCCAATCCTCAAAAATAAAACCACCATAATCTTTTGATTTCGAAACCCTAACCCATTTTTTCCTCAAATCCGAAAATACCCATGTTTGGGATCAGAATTTCAGTCGATAGTTTTTCTTCTTCCTTTTTTGCATTTAGTTTATGATGTTTTGAGTTAATTCGTTTGTGTACAGGTTCTTTCAAGAAGAAATATTTCAAGAAGAAATACAAGAAGAAGAATAAGCAAGGTGAAGTTTGAATTTCAAAACCCTAACCCGTTTTTTTATCAGATCCGAAAATACCCATCTTTGGGAAGAAATTTGTTTTCGTTTGTTATTTAATTATCATGTCATTCATCTCTCTGAGTATTGATATTGTTTGGTTTTGCAGTTTGAATTTTGAATATGTTGTTAACTGATGGATGATATTGTTTCCCATAAATTTACAGAATGAGACAGCAACACAAACTTCTACTGCGGAGGTAATGAATCATCCATTTTTTTTTTTAGATTTACAGAACCATTGTGTTTTGAAATTTGACAAAAAAAATTTCAAGTCAAATTCTATTTATCGTTGTACTGACAGCTTTAACTTTGATTAATTTGTTGTACTGTACTTATAGCTTTAATTCTGACTATTTAGTTGGCCTGTACTTACATCATAAATAAATAATTGAGATAATTTTCTCCTTTTGTTTGTTTTGAATTTTGGTTCATTTCAAACTCATGAATCAATCATGTTTACTCAGACATTTTTTTTTTCTCTGTATAGGTAGCAAAGAGGAAGCATTTTTTGATTCCAAAGCTTGGATAGACTCAGATTGTGAAGATGATTTCTATAGTGTCAATGGTGGTAAGCATTTCTGGCATTTCTCTTTTTAGCAGAGGATTCTAATTTCTTCAATTGTCCATTTTCTATGCTTAAATTATAATGCGTAAGAGAGACTTTATAGATAATAATATTTGAAGAAAAACATTAGTATAGAAACATAGTATTGTCATGATTTATTCTAATATATGTAGTTTGTCACTGACATTGTATCATTCTCAAGCTTCTTCATAATGTCAATTTACGAAGAAGGCATAACCCGTTTTCAAAAAAGTTAAACATATTTTTTCAAGTTTAATAACTATATAATGATAGTGTAAAATATTTTACACAAATGTTCAATCATATTTTACCGTATTTTCACATTATAATATTATTTCGTAAAACACCTGCACAAACACCCTACTGTTGTGAAACATAATTGGGCGCATGTTCAAAACTTGACACGAGATGTGTATAATTTTTACAGTTATTTTTAAAGGATATAAATTGACAGTATAAAGTAAGTTTGCACTGACATTCAATGAAAATCTTTTCTTTAGCCGCATCACATATCCTTTGTAACTGTCTTCTAAAATCAATATTATGACAGAAAAATGGAAGACTCCTATTGAATATTAGTGTAAAACTAATTTACAATGTCAGTGTATGCTTATTAAACTCTAATTATATGGATTTAAAGGATATACACAATCAGCATAAACACACCGACATTGATTGAGAATCTACTGTTTTGCCACATCCTAATTTGTTGATTTGTACACTGAATTGTATGATTTTCTCAAATTATTAGCGGTTTCGGCGTTTCAGTGTCGTGTCGTGCTTCATAGGCCACATCACATCTCTTTTGTAACTCTGCCTTTTCAAATTGATGTTCTGAAATGAAAGAAATGAAGGACCCTTATTGAATATTACACTGTAAAACCGATATACACCGACAGTGCATGAGACTGCATTAAACTCTTTCAATTGTATGATTTTAGAAACAGGATAAATAATTCCCTTGATTGCAATGGATTTTTAAATTTATAGTTGCTTGATTTTTGATCTATGCTATAGTTTTTTATTTACTATAACCACTCTCCGATGATATTGACGACGACATGTAGACTGAGTGACACAACTTGCATTCGAAGTCCGAATCGCGTCCAAATCAGGTGATAAATTTAGACAACGTTTTATCCTCTCATAATTTCTGTTTTTTTTCTGATAAATAATTTTTGAAATTGGTAGTTATGAATCGATTAATTGTGTAGTTTTTGAATGATAGTTTATAGGGAATTATTGAATTTCTTGCTTCTTTTTCCAGGGATAATACGGTGCAGTTCTGGGCTATGAATGTTTTGGTACAAAATAATGGCTATGATTCTTACAATTTACCTTTTGTTATTCATACTTTTTCAGGTAATATGTTTTCTTCATTTTCTTTTTTGTGCTTTGAATTTCAGAATACAAAAAAGTTCACGGTGATATACATACTGAGTTTGTTTTTGCCTTTTTTTTAGTTGCATGTGTAGGGAGAAGCACAAAAAACATGCTTCTCAACTTAAGAGTATGTCAGAAACCAACATCCTTTTTAAGTCTTTATTTGATTTTGTTGAAGTTTCGAATTTTTTGAAGAAACAATTCTGGGTGTTTTGTTAATTTAGAACTAGAGGTGGAGTGTTGGGGTTGTACGGTTCATAGATCTTTGTGAGTAACACTTCATTTTGTGTTGTTTTGTTAATTTTTGTGTTCAATTTTTTCTGATTTTTTATGTTTATAGTTTGATGAGTTCCTTTTTATCAAGTTTTGGTATTGTTAGTTTTGATATTGATATAGAACGATTGTCGTTTTTTGTGTGCAGTAAAAGGTGGACAAATCATGAATATTGAAGTTAGCTTTGATTAATAAATACTGGAGCAGCTTTGAGGGCATTGCTGATGAGAGGTAGCTTTGATTCACCAAATCTGATTTCTTTAGTTCTTTGTAATTGTTTAGTTTCATTACATCTTATTTTTAATTTGTTTATCAAATTTTTTTTTTGTCCAAATCATTTGGGCTTTTAGATGATTGATGCATTTGCTGAATTACAAGGGATTTTCAACAAAACTACACCTTTCAGGTATAATTTTCCATTCAAATGCTTTCTGTTATGACCTTATAAATTTTGTAAATGTATTGTTGTTGAGTTGTTCATTACGTCTTTTTTGTAATTTGTTTGTCAAAGCTATAAAGCTCATAGAATAGCTATGTCTTTTTTATGCTATCAACTAGGATTATGTTTGGATGATTTTCCTCTAAAAGCAAATCTGATGCAAAAATTGGTGTGAATTTTTTAACCTATTAGTGACTTTCTCTTGAAACAAAATAGTTATGACTCTAATTCATTTATATCCACTTTTTTGTTTGTCAATATTGCATGTGTTGTTGATGGATAAACATACGACAAGACAACAGTTTTGAACACTATTCTTAGATATGATTCTATTAGTGACTTACATGAATTTTGAACAGTGTTTACCAATTATATGTAACGCTGTTTTATTATTCTTGGCTTCATGGATAGGTAAAGTGGAACACTGTTTTACTAATTATCTGGAACAGTTTAACCAAGGACTTCATTTTAAAGTGATTTCCCTTCTATTGTTCTTTGATCAATTGAGCTATTGTAAACAATATGTATGTGTTTCTCTTAGTATTTGATTTTTTTTATATGTACTGTTGCAGAGTATCTCTTCCAACTCATGGAGCCCATGTTTGCAAATTTACCCTCTATCTTTATGCCTACTTTTTAAATCTGGTGAGACATCATGGATAATACACAAATTTTTGTGGTGCAAATTGGACTAAATTTTACCTTAGTTTTTTATTTAGCATTCTTGATACGGATTCTATGAATCACCATTGTCGCCCCTTTTTATAATTTCATTTGCTTGAACTCATTATCCACGATAAAGTAATATTTAATCTAAAAAGTGCGTGAATATGAAACCAAACATAGATATGCCCAATTCAAATCGAAGCTTGAAGTAGTATTACTTTGCTAATGTGTTACTTAGAATTTGCTCTCTTTTGTGCCCGATGATGTCGCTTCTTTATGATATTTGGGATTTGGAATTTTAATCATGTTTAACTTTCATTAGAAGCAACTCAGACTTATCTGAATTCTTAAAAGTGACTTTGAAGTTGAAGTGTCAATTGCTCTTCTTTTAACTGATACTTGCACATCCTTTAGGTCATACGTTCACATGATTTTTTTTTAGAGTTTTGGTTTGATTATTTGCCTCAACTGTATTGTAAGATTATAAGTTAGGATATGTGGGGCTCTGGGTGTAGTGCTAGATCTGTTTCAATTTCAAAATGTATATGGGTTGTAAATATGAATTTAACTCGCTGATTATATTTTATTGAAACAGGTTTTCATGAATTCATTTGCATTAAGGTTGATGGTTATGATGTTAAATCGATGATTAAGGATTTCATGGAAATCAAACACAAGGTCACCTACATTAGCCTTCAAAACTATAAATACACGTCATATTGATCCATGATTACACTCAGCATAATTTTAGTATAATTTAGAGGACATAATTTTTATATATTGACATTGTTTTTTCAGGGGTTTTATCTTGATGGCTGGTTCCAGGGGTATACTCATTGAATTGTGCTCATTTTGCAAGCATATATTTTTTCAGTTACTTAACTTGGTATGTTCCTTCTCTATTCAAACATTCATTTATATATAGATGACTCTGATGAGAAAGACGAAGTCTCAAGTTAAGGACAAAGCTATATTGAGTTTCTACCTATATTTGACGTTTTCTTTTATTATCATTGACTTTCTAAATATATCATGAGTTTCTCAATATATTTGATGGTTTCTAAATATATTGTAATCAACACAAACTGAACTATTTTGTTGTTCTGAGACATGGTCGACAAAAGGAAAACAACAGTCCATTCAAGAAACATGTATTCATGTTGGTCTAGCTATAAATCAAACAATCATTATAATTATAATTATGAAGGATTATGAGATGATTAAAGAAATTTTTGTAATATGGTTTTCACTTTTAGTCATTTGGATTTTTTAATTCCATCTCAATTAAGGTCGTTGTCTATTATTGGTGAGACTTCTATCTCAATTTCACCCACATATATGATAAAACAAAACATATGAGCACTACCATATTTCGATAAACTTATATATGTATGCAGGTTTACCTATATCTTCTATTTGCCACAATTTCATTTTAGAAGCTATCATTGACATGAAGTGAAACACTTGCACCTCCTTTTGTGGCTTTGTTATGCTAATGTTTTTGATTTCTCATTTTATCATGACTAACACTTTTTATTCCATCTCTGACGTGGTTCTAGATTTTCAATTGATATTCCATTCCAGATGTTTGAAACATTGGTTTTATTTGCTGTCTTTTTCATTATTAATTATATCTTTTCAAAATTGTTTGCAACAACTGAGCAAATAATTGTTTCTTTTGTTGTTATAAGTCATACGATCAAAGTTTTTTTTTCGTAATTGATTTTAAAGTGAGTCTGGTGTTTATGCATTTTATTTATTAATGTTGATTCTGTTTAAAACTTGACATTTTAGTTCTTGGTGTCTCTACGCATTTTATTAGAGATGCATTTTTACTAGACATTTTTACCTGAGTTATTTCCTTAACTGTGTAGACAATTTTATTTTTATTTTTTTCTTCACAAGTTTGAATTCTGAAGAATTTATAGAACATGCATTCAAATGTCACGTTCTAAAGGATTTGGTAATTTTTTAGATTTATTTTTTGTTGAATGTGTACTTTTATCTTTCAATAAGTTATTGAATGGTGAACCTTTATGCACATCATTGAGTCGCCATTTCCTGATTTTTATTTTATTTTTTTACTTTTGGGGTTGTCTACTATAGGTGGAATATTTATTTGTTCATAAAGCCTAATAACTTTGGATTTTAATGGGTTCTTAAAAGAACATCGTGTCAATCTATTTTTCCTCAAAACTGCAAGTCTGCTTATTGCAGATAGTTAGAATTCATAAGATATATTTAAGTTATTTTTTAGCTGGAGTTATGTAACACCCATACTAACTTTAACTAGTATATTAGCATGTGCGTTAAACTGATACTGGATACATTTAAAAATTTCAATAACAATAATACATCACAGATGAATGAATACAAATTTACTCGTTCGTACAAATAAATCCAATACTGTTACAATGCTTTTACAAATGTCCATAAAGCTTCTGAGCTGGTACACAACGAGCAACTGTACTCCATCCAGTACCTCTATGAAGATCTTCGTCACGAACCTCTGACTAACCTGTAAACCTGCACCAGAAGGAATGGGATGAGACATAATGTCTCAGTGAGCTCTACCCAACCTACTGTTGGCAACCACAGGGAACCTAGGGTCGCCATGCCTACCTTGGCAATCTTGGGGATATCCTATGATCGCCAAGTCTTTACTTTAACCACAAGGGTGAATCTCTTCCTATGACTATGAAACTGTCTGTAATTGTATCTCTAACTATGACTTTAACTGTAATCCACCTATAACTGTAACTATAACTCGGTGATCAAGGGGAAACCTAGGACCACCTCCTGTTAACTGTCTATAACTATATCTATAACTGTAACTTTGACTTTAACTGTGAAACATAAAACATATAACAGTTCTATAGCAGTTTTATGTTAGCTGTTAGCGTTGAACAAACAATTAATCTGAGTTCATTTTACGGAGTGCGGCCCGGGTGGAGTAACCCCGAGGACAGCTCCCTATGAACCGGTGAAACTCCTATCATATCAGGCTATCACCGGACTCCCTATGAAATTGCATGTGGATAACCCTCTCGGAGAAATCCCATCCGGCGAATCCCGGAGTCTGCTGAACATGCCTTTGACTTTGAATTGTTATTATTCTTTGACTTTGATAAATGAGTGTATAAATACATATACATGTCTATTACTTTGATCATATAAACAATTCCTGTAATTCTTAATCTATGACATATGGTACTTGGCTTATCGTTCTCATAAGCCTACTATAATTGTTAAACCTTTCCTATTACCTTGTATACTAAAGTGGATAAAACTATGAACTTGATCTTCAACCTATAACTCTTATTTTCCTATCAAGGAAATCGGCATATCGTTGTCATATGCCGTCTTAGGCCTATCTATCCAAAATCCCTTAAGCATCCATTGCGTCGCTAAACCCTTGTTCATTCATTCCGTATACGTCATATGCCCTTGGATATGCTCTCAATGGTGTTTTTCTCATAAAATAAGGTTTTCATTTAAAAAGGTTATTGAAAGCCTTGCCTAACGCGTAAACAGTGCACAGAACGAAGCAGAACAGCCATGAAATGTCTGTTCAACTTCGCTCTGCGAAGTCTACTTCGCTTTGCGAAGGGTAGGCAGTGAGGCCTCGCCAAACAGTAACTCTGAGTTCGCACTGCGAACTTGTCAGCACAGGAATGGCTCAAAACTTGCTTTTTTCACTATTTTTGACATATTAAGGCATACCCAATCATCATAACAGTATAAGGAATGAATTACAACTATAAATTGAATGATTAACATGTGATTGAACAAGGAATTAGCAAACACAAGAAATTAGGGGAAAAACCTATTATTTTCTTTAACTTAGAAATTAAGCCATAAAACTCACACAACACTACCCACAAGGGATAACTATTATTCTAGTGAACTCACTTTGAGACTTCTGAAATAGCTTAAGCTTATCCCACATCAGCTTGTCCAAAAGTAGCTTGTTTCCGGAAAATCCTCGTCAAATTCGTAAGGGATTCTCCAGCATGAACGTCCAACTTCAAACGTATTTTCCGACTTCGTTCCTAATCCGAATAACGCAAAATCTATATCCAAACTGAAGGGAATTGCGTGTAGAATCCAAAAATCCACTTTTCTTTTCTGTTCAGATTCGCTCTGCGATGCTCATGCTCGCTCTGCGAGTCTTCGTAGAAAAACCCAGATTTTTGCAGAAACTCAGCTTCTGCCTCCTTACTTCAAATTCGTACCCAGACCTCAATACTTAGCCAAAATTCACGAAACTGGTATCAAAACGTAGATAATTTTGTTAGCTTTCCATAGCATCAAAGATCACTTGATTCGGAGTTATAGAGAGAGAGTTCTTACCATTTAAATGGAGCCCTGTCCCCAAATACGGGTTTCTCCAACTTCCTCCAATTCAACTCCAAATCTCTACCCATAACTTCTTCTTCTTCAGGAATCATCATGCAAGATAAAATAGAGGTTTAGGCTCAAACAATAGGCACGAAAATTGAAGTGAGAAAGGAAGATTGAAGTGATTCTTACCTCTTCCTAACTCTTTCTTGTTATACTCTTCCAACTTAAGCTTACTAGCCAAAAATCCACAAGATTGGATGATGATTAAGAGGATGGTGGTGATGATTGTTGAGGGGCGAAAATCTAGAGGGAGAGGAGGGGAAAAATCTGATTTTTGCTTGCAAGAGAGAGTGAAGATAAACATGATAATTTCATATTTATCCAATTAATCATTTCCCTCAAATTACAACTTTGCCATTGCCACTTATTTACATAATTGCCATTCCTTTCGTTTAATTCCTATAACACTGTTAAAGTCACGTTTAAGCGGGATATTACACTCTACCCCCCTTAAAAGAAATTTCGTCCTCGAAATTTAGAAAATCCTTCTGAGATCCTGAAAAGATAAATCCTTTCTACCTCTTTCTCTACTATGAAAATTTCCAATTCTTTTACACATTGGGATTCCATGGCAACTTTAGTGTCTGACATGTAGATTAGTCACGCACCTCAATTAAACCATATTGATTAAAACTTGGTCTTTAGCTATGATTCCCATCTCTGTAAATCAAAACATATGACAATCTCTTTCCAGCCGGAAGGTCTGATGCATATTACATAACTATCACTTGTTAGAACGTATGGTTATCTGAACCAACATTTCCATATTACCCTGAAGATGTCGAGCCATTCTGTTTTTTCCTCAATTATTTCAACTTTCCGAGGAATCTATTACATTACTTTTAGTTCAAAGAACTTTTGTCTATAACTTTCGCCTCACAAACGACCTTTTACTGTTACACTCGTAACATTCTTCATATAAATTATTCTTACACTGAAAGGTATCTGATATTGAATATTCTCAAATGGAAGTAAACTCTATTACAATTACCTTCACGATTCAATTTCAAAGTGGTGGCTGAACTTATGGTACAAGTTCCTCTTCTTTCTGTTACCCTGGTGTAGCTATCATCACAACCATAAGCATTGCTCACATTCCCACGGCGGGAATCCTTAAAGCTCGAGAAATCACACAAGTCGGTTATGCTCCGATTAATAATCAACAATAACATGTAGCCAAAGGTCTTAGGAACCTTCTTCTTTACCAATACTTTCAAACTTATGAAAATCCAGTATAAGTGACGTGTGGCATAAACCGTCTCACATATCATCATATAATATAATCCATAGCACATAGCTTCCATACATGATCGAGTACGTGTTCACTACTATCGGGTACACAGTACGCCGCATCATCATTGTCCAACTAACGGGACATCATACTTAGTCAAAATATACTTGAGACAAAGCCACGCCAACTAAGGTCACTCTTCTTGCTCTTAACTCATGTGTGCACTCTTTGAGTAACTACAATCCCGTATGTAACTATGATTACGTCCCATAGACGTTATAACTTATTTTGTTCAAGAACATTCTCCGTTTTCTAAAAGAAAACTCTATTCTGTTCGCTATTCAAAATAGCACTTTAAAACTCTTAATCCTTTAATACATAACTTGAATTCACGTAGCCTTTTACTATAAACTATGAGTAATCCTCTGATCTGTGTAATACATTTCATTCCTTTAACTATGAACATTAAGTTCCAGAATTCCGAACTCCTTAACTGAGACTTATTCGGCAACAACAAACCTGTTATGCATATGACTTTTCTGTTAAAACATTACCGACTGCGTACCACGATTACTAACACATGTCTCATGACTATAAAAATGTTACACTACTATCTAAGTAGCATAAACTCTGCCTGATCAGTATACATAATACTAATCATAACCTGTTACATGCCTGTTACATGCGACATGCTAGCATAACGTGGATACGATGCGGAATAACTGCATGCCACTGAATAATTCCTCTTTGATTAAACTTACTATTCAAGTTAACTTTAAATTACTGAGCTAAACAGCTAGATCATCGTATGAAATGTGGCCTCCTTCGCTATGAACTCATTTTGCTGTAAACACATTCTTTTAAGTTATCAAACTGCTTCGATTCTCTTAAAATTTCCTGTTAGAACTAATGATAAGTTCAAATCATCACTACTTACAATCATTCTGTAACTTGAGAATTAATCTCTGAATACCTTTCCTGTAATTCATCTGGCAAGGACTTCACAAACGTCCTTTTCTCTAAACTTCAGCTTTGATTTATCTGTTAACTCATAATTGGATTTCTTCTCCGCTGCGCAACTCTGATTTAAACAATTCGCTTTGGGATCACTATTACCATATAAAATCTCCTTGACCAATCCTTTGACCTTATAACTTTGTAGTTACCATACGTAACCATCTTACATTATAATTCCTCTTATGGTTTAAACCACTTGTCAAACTTACTGATTGCTCGACGCTTGACTTTGCGTTTCCTTTCAAACATAAACGAAATTCTTACTTTCACGAAACACGCCGAAACCTGTAAATAGTCTTTAACAATAATACGAGCCCAACGATGCTCCTGTTAAAACAACTTAAGTTCATACTTTATTTACTTGTGGTAACTTCCAGAAACATTCTATGACTCCCGGAAATTCTTGTCTTTCATATACTTAATCGATTAATGAATCGAGTCTCATTCTATAATTATCCGTAAGGATTTCACATCCACAACCTTTTTCCAAGACACTTCGGTCCACATAACTCTAACAAAACTCTTGGTTACTCCTCGGGTTTCTCCGGAAGTAATCCGTCTGGATAAAACCCAACTTTTACCGGCTCTCCTATAAATTCAAACACATGATACACCTCTTCGAGTACTCGATTAATAAATCTGTAAGCTTCAACTCTTATTATTTCCCATTGGATCCTTCCTGTAACTTGTTACCATATTCACCATTCCATTCTAATCTTGTTATCTGTATAATATTCCATATGTCTACTCGACCGTTGCCCTCTTTATGGGTTCGAACAATCCAAGGTATATATATATCTACCATCTTTAACATCTACCAACATAAGGTGATCTTTGTCGGCTTACCCAAATACTCGTGTAAGGAGCCCATCAAAGGATAACATAGAACTCCTTAACATTAACCATAGCTTTAACCGTAACTTGCACGTTAGTGACGATTTTCCTGCTTAATCTTCGAAACCGGTCTACTATAATCCGCCAACATAAGATTCAATCTTTAACCCATACCCTTACCGGGGTTTCCTTTACTTATCGCTACGCTCGCATTCTTCATACCAAGCATCTTGGTGTCCATAATAAAAGAAAGTAATCTACTTCATCCATCCAATATTTCGCTTAATACTTAAATAAGTCCCTTACATATCGGATATCAAAATCTCATCCGGTCAAGTGCGCAAGTCCTTCCATCCTTACACACCATGTCCTTACTAGAATTCCAGAGCTTCCGATAATTAATTGATCATTCCTTATTCCAAGTCGCTGGGTTTTGTACCGTAATTCTTTACCTCTGCACATCTCCTCGGAGAAGGCATCGCTCAATGATGCGTCCAACTAGTTAAGGTACTTGACCTTACTCTTAAATACTTCTTGTATTCCTGAACTTTGCCAATTTCGTCTTAGAATCTGACGTCTTAACCTTCACCCTTTGAACACTTCTTTCCTCCTTGGTCACATTCAGCTCTCGGATATTTGTCCTAACTGTCATATACTAGACTGAGTTGATCAGGCTCAACTAGATGTGACCTTTAGAACAACATCTGGAACCCAATGATTCCACTACTTTTATTGAATCTTAAATGACCCATGGCACGGTCTGAATCGACCTGCTCTGATACCAATTGTAACACCCATACTAACTTTAACTAGTATATTAGCATGTGCGTTAAACTGATACTGGATACATTTAAAAATTTCAATAACAATAATACATCACAGATGAATGAATACAAATTTACTCGTTCGTACAAATAAATCCAATACTGTTACAATGCTTTTACAAATGTCCATAAAGCTTCTGAGCTGGTACACAACGAGCAACTGTACTCCATCCAGTACCTCTATGAAGATCTTCGTCACGAACCTCTGACTAACCTGTAAACCTGCACCAGAAGGAATGGGATGAGACATAATGTCTCAGTGAGCTCTACCCAACCTACTGTTGGCAACCACAGGGAACCTAGGGTCGCCATGCCTACCTTGGCAATCTTGGGGATATCCTATGATCGCCAAGTCTTTACTTTAACCACAAGGGTGAATCTCTTCCTATGACTATGAAACTGTCTGTAATTGTATCTCTAACTATGACTTTAACTGTAATCCACCTATAACTGTAACTATAACTCGGTGATCAAGGGGAAACCTAGGACCACCTCCTGTTAACTGTCTATAACTATATCTATAACTGTAACTTTGACTTTAACTGTGAAACATAAAACATATAACAGTTCTATAGCAGTTTTATGTTAGCTGTTAGCGTTGAACAAACAATTAATCTGAGTTCATTTTACGGAGTGCGGCCCGGGTGGAGTAACCCCGAGGACAGCTCCCTATGAACCGGTGAAACTCCTATCATATCAGGCTATCACCGGACTCCCTATGAAATTGCATGTGGATAACCCTCTCGGAGAAATCCCATCCGGCGAATCCCGGAGTCTGCTGAACATGCCTTTGACTTTGAATTGTTATTATTCTTTGACTTTGATAAATGAGTGTATAAATACATATACATGTCTATTACTTTGATCATATAAACAATTCCTGTAATTCTTAATCTATGACATATGGTACTTGGCTTATCGTTCTCATAAGCCTACTATAATTGTTAAACCTTTCCTATTACCTTGTATCCTAAAGTGGATAAAACTATGAACTTGATCTTCAACCTATAACTCTTATTTTCCTATCAAGGAAATCGGCATATCGTTGTCATATGCCGTCTTAGGCCTATCTATCCAAAATCCCTTAAGCATCCATTGCGTCGCTAAACCCTTGTTCATTCATTCCGTATACGTCATATGCCCTTGGATATGCTCTCAATGGTGTTTTTCTCATAAAATAAGGTTTTCATTTAAAAAGGTTATTGAAAGCCTTGCCTAACGCGTAAACAGTGCACAGAACGAAGCAGAACAGCCATGAAATGTCTGTTCAACTTCGCTCTGCGAAGTCTACTTCGCTTTGCGAAGGGTAGGCAGTGAGGCCTCGCCAAACAGTAACTCTGAGTTCGCACTGCGAACTTGTCAGCACAGCAATGGCTCAAAACTTGCTTTTTTCACTATTTTTGACATATTAAGGCATACCCAATCATCATAACAGTATAAGGAATGAATTACAACTATAAATTGAATGATTAACATGTGATTGAACAAGGAATTAGCAAACACAAGAAATTAGGGGAAAAACCTATTATTTTCTTTAACTTAGAAATTAAGCCATAAAACTCACACAACACTACCCACAAGGGATAACTATTATTCTAGTGAACTCACTTTGAGACTTCTGAAATAGCTTAAGCTTATCCCACATCAGCTTGTCCAAAAGTAGCTTGTTTCCGGAAAATCCTCGTCAAATTCGTAAGGGATTCTCCAGCATGAACGTCCAACTTCAAACGTATTTTCCGACTTCGTTCCTAATCCGAATAACGCAAAATCTATATCCAAACTGAAGGGAATTGCGTGTAGAATCCAAAAATCCACTTTTCTTTTCTGTTTAGATTCGCTCTGCGATGCTCATGCTCGCTCTGCGAGTCTTCGTAGAAAAACCCAGATTTTTGCAGAAACTCAGCTTCTGCCTCCTTACTTCAAATTCGTACCCAGACCTCAATACTTAGCCAAAATTCACGAAACTGGTATCAAAACGTAGATAATTTTGTTAGCTTTCCATAGCATCAAAGATCACTTGATTCGGAGTTATAGAGAGAGAGTTCTTACCATTTAAATGGAGCCATGTCCCCAAATACGGGTTTCTCCAACTTCCTCCAATTCAACTCCAAATCTCTACCCATAACTTCTTCTTCTTCAGGAATCATCATGCAAGATAAAATAGAGGTTTAGGCTCAAACAATAGGCACGAAAATTGAAGTGAGAAAGGAAGATTGAAGTGATTCTTACCTCTTCCTAACTCTTTCTTGTTATACTCTTCCAACTTAAGCTTACTAGCCAAAAATCCACAAGATTGGATGATGATTAAGAGGATGGTGGTGATGATTGTTGAGGGGCGAAAATCTAGAGGGAGAGGAGAGGAAAAATCTGATTTTTGCTTGCAAGAGAGAGTGAAGATAAACATGATAATTTCATATTTATCCAATTAATCATTTCCCTCAAATTACAACTTTGCCATTGCCACTTATTTACATAATTGCCATTCCTTTCGTTTAATTCCTATAACACTGTTAAAGTCACGTTTAAGCGGGATATTACAAGTTATAATATCTGATTTTGAGTTGCATATGAAACTTCTAAGGTTTATGGTTGATACTTTCTGAAATTTTTTTGATTTTATCCATTGGTTATGGAGTTAGTCAAATACAGACCAAAAGATGTGTATAATTCTTTATCAATGGGTTGAGACCTTTGTTATCATTCTAATATGGGACATTATTGTATTTTGACATGCAAATTAGATTCTTGACATGCATCTTAGCTTTTATTGTATATGGACTTTTTCACATTAAGATTTGCAATTGTGTTTGGACAGTTCAGAAAAAACAACACAAGTTCAGAGGTAAATACATGGTAGTTGGAAAGAGAAGTAAGAGGGTGCTCTGGGTTTACTTCAGACATTTTGTTGAAATCTTTTTCACATGTATTTTGATAGAATATTGTAAGAACTAATAAGTATTGTGTATGGTTTGACTTGCACCTTATATCTTTTGCATATTTTATATGATATCTTTGTAATTTTATGCTCTTTTATCAGAGCTGAGACTCATTTGAATTGTCATGTCCCTTGACATTCTTTAGGATAAGGCAAATAGCCATGTTTTCACTTTATGTTTTGATTTAGAGAAATAAATTAGAAGCAAATGGTTTTTGAATAAATTATAAGCAAATGCCACATACACACAATTTAAAATTTCCCACTATGTTTTTGAATAAAATTGGGCCATATTATTGTACCCAAAAAAAGGGCCATATTTCAGAAACAAGCAAGATACCATTTTAAAATCGGCCCCGTAATCGACAAATACATATGATTATGTAGGAATTACTCCAACTTATCAATATTCCTCAAACACGGGGGCTATAAGTATTTGATTTATGCCCAAAGTTTTATATTCCTCAAACATGGGGCTATATGTGTTTAATTTATGTTTCTATTTATATTGTAGGTTTAAATAATATTCTTATTAAAAAATTTATTCAATATATTTGATGATTATTAGTCAATGTTGTGTAATGGAACTAAAGTGGACTAAATGGTATGTGTTGGTCGATGACTTTTTTTATTTGGAAGAAGATGATCATATTTAAGGGGGTGCATTAGATTGAGATTTTAAAAGACTATTTTGATAGACAAAATCTTGAAGATTTTAAAAGACTTTTGTTGGATTGTATTGATTTTGTGAGATTTTAAAAGACATTTTTTGAAACTTTTTACGATCAAGATTCTCAATGCAAGATTTTATTAGATTTATAATATAGATTTTAAAGGACTTTATGAATTTTTAAGATTTTAAAGGTGTCATTGAATTTAAACATATAGTACGGTATAGTACTATTAGACGTATAGATCAATTGCCAAAAAATGTCAAAAACAAGAGTACAGTATTAAATCAACCGAAAAAAACAATGAATCAATGAACATATAGACTATTAGACGGTATAGTACTACTAGCAAGTTGACCGATCTTTAAAATTTTGGGCATATTATATCAAAATAAGTAGACCGATATTAAAATAAGTTTTGTTAAGCTGATATAACATGCTACTGTCACGGTATAACATAAAAGAATTTGGAAGAGTATCACAAAATCTCAAGAGTTTGTGTAGGATTGTTGGATGAGTGTATTTCAACTAAAAAGCCTCACACAATCCATTCCACAAATGAATCCATCAAAATCTGTCTAATTTTCAATACCAAGAGACATTTTATAAGTTCTTAGAAATCTCAATTGAATACCAACGGATTTCGTTGTCTTCAAAAAAAGTCTTAATTGTCTAAATTTAATACCACAACATTTTCTTTTTTTACCAAACCACAACATTTATTTAGATTTTATAAAAGTCTTGATTGAATACCACAAGACTTTCTTATCATAAAAAATTCTATTAAAATCCTTTGAAATCTCAATTCAATACACCCCCCTTAAATTATCTATGATTTACATTAAATCTTAAATATTTTGTATTGTTTTGAGAGACAACATTTACAACATTACAATAAAACTCTTTTTCCCCCCTTTCAAAAAAATAAAAATAAAACTCTTTTTCCTGTGCGTTGCAAATGTTAATTTTGGATGAAGATGGCAACCCTTGCACCTCAACTCTCAATTTGGTTTATCCAGAAATGAATGAAAAAAATTTGTAGATCGCATGCACACAAGGTACGAAGGTATATTTATGAAATTGAAGATGCTATAAGTTTCAAACACTATTATTTAAACTATATAAATTAAATTGACATATCTTTCATTTATTTTGTAGTTGATTCTGGAGCTTTAAAGGGGTAGAAAATGCTTTGTCTTCAAGGACATTTTTTGGTTTTTTTTTTTTTTGCTATTTATGTACTTTGTAGTTGTTTGCCAATATGTTGGTCATTGGATGACTTAAAGACATTAATGTGGAACCTAACTAAAACAATATGATGACAATTTGCCAATATTTTGTAGATAAGATTATCTTTGTTAGTTGTAACAAGATAATCTTATTCATATATATATATGAATGACAATATATATTAAGTCTTTTGTTATTGGTTTGAGCGTCAACGTTTAAATTCACTACAATATTGGTATTTTTGCCCGTGCGTTGCACGGGTCGGATACTAGTGTATATATATATATATATATATATATATATATATATATATATATATATATATATATATATATATATGTTTCTATGCTATCACAACTTTAGTAGACAGTCCCAATTATGTGCAAATAACTTAATATCCAAAGTAATTTATGTTACAACAGGTAGTATGAGTCAAAATTATAAGAAAATCATTAGAAGGGAGATTATCGGAAGCTTCAAAACAGTACACATGCCAAATGAGGTATTTATTTTTGTATCCTATATCCTTATTAATTATTTTGTACTAGCACATTCAAACTTAAATTTTCTATAGTCATTATCTTTTCGATGGATTATTATACGTTTTCATCTTATGATTTTTATAGGGCTATGGATAAATTAGTCCTAAATTTGTTCGACAAAACAACTTTAACTTACCAACTCGATGGAAGATCATAGATTGTGATGGGAACATGCATTTGGTGACATTTAATGGTAATTATTGGCACCCTCTTTTAACGGACGGATGGTCAGAGCTACGAAATTATTATGACTTTGATGGACATGTTGAAATTTTTTTATTGCACCTCGAAAAAAACTATTTTAAGCTACATATTGGAGACACGATTCAAGATAGTCGTCAAATACCATCCTTCCATACTAGAAGTACTAAAGCAGGAAAAACCATTTATTTTAATGTTAAATTGCCTACCTTTCAGATGGAATTACACAAAGGATTAGTTAAGTTCTTTCTTACTCATTACCTAACCATATATAAATATTTACATAAATTCTTAATTTACCTTTATTTACTCTTTTGCATTTAGACTCTTGACCGATATTTTGGGAACTACGTTCGACAAAACGATTTTCGTTATCTGGTAGGAATGCTGAAAAAATGGACAGCGAGATATCAACAAACTTCAAAGATGGCAAATTCAATTCAAAACTTGGACAAGCATGGAATGATTTTTGTGAATACAACAACTTCAAGGTCGGAGATATCATACGATTTAAGTTTGACATGGTCGATATTAGTCCAATGGTCAAAAAATTCCTGTAATGTCACATTGATTAATATTATCATGTAATTTCCTTATCAATCTAGATGAAATTGTATTCAATGAATTCATGGTTATTTATATTATCTTAACTTAAAATGCCGTTTTTTATTTATTTTTATATAAATAGTGTAATTTGTTTAAAATAAAAAACCTATTATTTTATATATTTTTTTCAAAAAAATCCGTACAGTTAATTACTTCCTCCGCTCCTTTTTAATTGTCACTTTTGAAGAAATTTTTTGTTCCTTTTTAACTGTCACTTTCAAAGTTCAATGCAACTTTAATATTGTTTTACCAATATTATCCTTAGTTATTTATTACGGAGAGAGAAATATATGAGATGATATATTAAATGAATAAGGTTATTATAGTATAAGTACAAATTATTGTATCAACAGTAATGACATTTATTAATTGCCTTAGCTTGTGTAAAATGTCAAAAAGTGACATTAAAAAGGAACGGAGGTAGTAACAATTAATACTATATCTACCAAAATTATTTAATACCAGTATAAATGTACCATCAATTACACACATCATCCACTAAACCTCATATATTTCAACAGCTTTAACAAAATTTCATAACACCAGCATTTCAATATCACAAAGAATGGCAACAAAATACTGGACCATGAGATACAGAACTTTGGATAATGGAGATCAAATTCCATATTCTTTTGTTTTTTATGTGGATGTTAATGAAAACAACCAAACATCAAAAACTCAGATTGTAAGTAATTTCATTTTGGTTAGTTCATATCTATCAAACGTTTAAACATTATTTTTCTAATTGATTATACTTCATTGTAGTTTCCAACTATAGGTTCTGCCACACCCTTTGAACAACTACATTCAAAATATGAAACATCCAAATCTCAACCTTCAAGGACCAAATGGAAACATAAACAAAGTGTTCTTGAAATTTCTGGAGCAACCAAGAAAATTCACGTTCATAGTTAGAGGCTGGAAAAATTTCTGCTACGACAATGACATCAAAATGGGGGATAAGTTGCAGTTTGAATTTCCTATCATTTTTATGAATTTGGCTGTGGTTACGAAAATTAATGTTTAATTTTATCAATCTCAACGAAAATTATTGTACAAGTATTGTATTTTGCTATCAGTTTCTAATATTAATCAATCTTTCTTCTAAGATATTTCATTATGTTTATCAATGATCTCTTCAATATATGCTACAGTGTTATAAAAAAAAATACAATTATGGCCATGTCTATATATATTTCGACATCTATGCTATTTTCTCTATAAACATTCTCAGTTTCTTTCATGTATAATTTTTACACTAATTATGTTACAACTTCATTATGGTATAACATTAAATTTTACACCATCATTGTATATATATAACTATTACTAAGTCTATCACCTACTCTACAAATTGTAGTCAAATAATGTATGCAACACTATTACCAATTACACAAATCCAAAAGATACAATCAATTCAATTGTTGTCACAAGGATTCTCCAAATTCAAACAAATCACCATTCTCAAAAAATTGATTCCAACTTTTCTTACACTCTACCACAACAAATGATTCACTCTATGACTATTCAAACCATTATATGTCTTTTAATATATATGTGGCACAAAAAATAACAATTTAACTAAAACTTACAAACATAATATTTTAATCGTACAACTAATCATTTTTATAAATAATTTTTTTGTAGTATTATATTAAAATTCTACTCTTTCCAATTTCATATCTATTGGGAATTTTGCTCTCCAACATATATACCAATATTCCATAGTAGAAGCACTGGTGTTGGATATGCACCATATTTTGATATCACTCTCAAAATTTTAAGTGACAATGAATCATCAATTGGTTAAGTTTAAAAGTTCACTATTCTTATTATAAATATTAACTATTTTTAAAAATACTAACCTTTGGGTTCTTCTTTTTAAACAGCAACTTGACAACATGCTTGGAGGTTACGTAGAAAGGATGGATTTTAAGGAACTTATTTTGGTGGGACATAATGCAAAGGCAAAAAAATGTTTAATTGAGAGAAGAACCAATCCTTCTTACAAGATCAGTATCACAAGTGGATGGAAAGAGTTTTTTGAAGATAATCAATTCAAAATCAATGATGAAATACAATTCAAGTTTTCTATTTTCTCAACTAATTGTATCGTACATGTCTTTAAGACAACAAAAAATTTCAAGTGATCTTCATGTACTAACTATTGATCATTTCATCTTTACAGTGTATTTCCAAATCATTAATGATAACCTCTGAAATATAAAATGTTAGTTAATCGTATGGTTCTATTACAATGCCTCTATCCCTCCATAAATATGTATAAACTAAATTATCCTACAAAATTTATGATAAAAATTATTTATATAGACAATTCATTCCTCCACAAATTGTTATATAATTCCATCAAACCATCAATAATGAGATTAATTCTTCAATAAAAAAAATTGATTTATATGTATAGACACTATTAGTATCAATGTAATATTCTGAATTTAAATTTAAATTTAATACTAACATTTACCTTCCTTAAAAATATATAATTTTTCATGCATCTTAGCAATATTATATACTTTATCATATAATTAAATAGTAATATCCTTTTTACAAATGGCCGAATACATAATGTTTGAACTATTATACAATAATATGATCTTCAAATCAAACTATTTACATAGTCAAACTTTAATATCATGATTTCTTTTAAATTAAACTCAACTTTATATCCATTTTTTTTACTTTATATCCATTTTTTAAATAAGATTTTAAAATATAAAAGCTTATTTAGGACCCTAAGTTATCTACCAACTCCACTATTTGAGCCCAACAAGTAATATATTTAATAATACACTTTGCCTCACAATTCTATCTATATATACATGCTAATAGGTTAACCTATATCCAACTTCATTGCAAAAGGCATACTCCTTCTAATGGAACCTATAAGATAATTTCTTCAATCTGATCCCATGGACTATGTTCAAGTTACACAATTGTCATCACATGTATAACATACATCTTTTGCAGTTATTATTATAAATTTACACAAAGTTTATATATACAACTCACTCTGATTTATTTTCCCCTTATACTAGGCACATGTTTAGATTGATCCGAGCTCTGTAGAAAAATATTATGGTCAGTTAGGAAACAAGTTGTGTATATGGAATCAAGATGAATGTTTTCATAGTGTTAGATTCAACAAAGATTTTCACTATCCTCTTCTAACAAAAGGATGAAACGACATTAAATTAGGCTATGGTTTTCCAGAAAATGTTGATGTTGTGTTATCTTACTATGACAGTAGCCTTTTTACAGTTAAATCTTTCAAAAACTTGGACTCTTCATCACCAATTCCACCATTTCATAGCAGAAATCTAGATCCATCCATAGTAACTTACTTTGACATCACTATGTCTGAAACCACAGTTAAAAAAACGCATTAGTTAAGTTCTTACTTATTCCTCTTTTTCCTACATTACTATATAATTTTATAATCTCCTAATTTTAACTAACAGTCTCATTTTCACACACTCTGCCGCTAGATCTGGCAAACTATGTCAAACATAATTTTTCTCATGACATGATTAGATTATGTGGTGAAAAAGGGTATATAACTCTGTTTGATGTTGTAAATAAATACAAGGATGGTCAAGTCAACACTCAACTTAAAACTTAAATCTCCAATGGGTTGGAAAACATTTTGCTTCTCAAACGATTTCAAAGCAGGAGATATAGTTCGGTTCAAATTCCCCCTATCTAATCCTTTTGAAAAATGTAATGTCTTTAAAGTTTATTCAAGTTAAATGTATCCTCACAATCGATTTGTAACATTAAGTTTCATAGAACATCTTCTGTTTCATGCATAAAGCTTATGAATTGTGTCTAATATTAATGTTTTATATTTTTATTGTGTGTAATTTCAAATGTTTTACATTTGGGAACATCTTACATGTTGTCATGATATTATTTAGGGCAAAGTACTTATACATCCTTCTTGACCATAAATAATATTCCATTAATATAATTTATACAATTATAAAAAAAATGTGCCAACACCGCAACTCGTACGTCCGCACAGGTACAACACTAGTAATTTATGAAAGTACAATTTTCGTTAATGTGAACTTATGAATCGACAGAAAAACTTACTTATTTTTATAAGCTAAAAAATAAGTAAATCCAATGGGGACATCTATCACATGTCAAAGCATGTCATTTTGACGAAAACTGAAGGACAAAATGACAAATTAGTCCTTCAAATGTTTGAAGAAATATTTGAAAGAGATAGCTGCATTTACTCTCTTTCTTCTTCTCTCGAGTCTCTTCTAGTATTCGGTATCACACTAGAATCATGACAATAACAGTGTTGGAAACATGTAAATAAAATTATGTGTGGCTAAAGTAACTCTCTTATTTTATAAGGTTGCTTGAGTTGTGAGAATGTTTTTCGTCAATAACCAAAAAAAAAAAAGATGAGAATGACACTGGTCACGATCCAATTCATCATGTTATGCACTAAATTCATCCATTTGCCACTCATAGTAACCATTTCATTTTACAACGTTGGTATAATGCTGCAATTGTCGTGAATTGGATAGCTTTTCAAACACACGTTTATTCTCATCACTGATAACTTACATTTTGAAATTCACTGCACTTCGTAGTGTTAAGTGATACTTTCACATCAACCCATGAGTAAATCGATCAAGTAGATATTGCCATATTGGCTTCAACTTACAATTTTGAGGTCTATGTGATTTTCAAACAAGCATTTAAAAAGTTCACACCTTAACTTATACACCTCTTTCCAAAAAATGAAAATAAAACCCTCCACTATATGGAAAAGAATCAAAAAAAGAAGCTAGTTCCACAATCCAAAAAAAGCTATGTACAAAATTTAAAATAATTAACAAGCTAGTTGATCTCTACAAGAAGAAATCTCTTCAAATATTGGAAGTCTCTTTGATCTAACTGGACCCCATTCATTCATCAACTGTTCTATCCCTTTGATGAACTCATCATCCATAACCAAAATATCCAATGGACGTGGTGTAGGTAGCAAGGATCTCAACTCTTCTAGGAGATCTTGAGCCCTTTTCTTTGACTTGTTATCATCTGAACCTGGAAGTTCTCCTTTTAATATATCATCAATAATCAACTGTGCCTCTTCATACCGTGCTCGTCTAATGAGACATAGACCCAAATTACATGCTTTGTTGCAATCTGGATCGATCATTTGGGCTTTCCGATACACCGCTTCGGCCATCACGTAGTTCATCTTTTGCATGTACGCCCAGCCTAAGTTTCCCTGTGCAAATATGTTTAGATACATAGGTACAAACAAATCTTGGAATCAAGTATACAATAGAAACTTAAAGATGGAAGCAAAATCTAACCTATTTACTCTAAGAAAAATATACTATACTGAAAATATTTTATGTTTACACTTTATATTACTAAAGTGCACATTGTTTTTAATCTCATTTCTATTTTCAAATATGTATACAAATATATTGAAGACGATATTTCTTAGAATTTCAGTATTTGTGTACTAATATTTACAAATAGGAAACAAATTGAAAATAAAATAACAGTTTTATAGTTGTAATAAAAAGCTATAAGCAGGAAACATTCCTCAAAGTAAACTAACCACTATAAAAACAATGACATTTTATACACCAAACCAACACCTCTTGTAAGAACTTTCCATTTCTCTTTCTATCAAAAAAAAAAAACTTTCAATTTCTCAAAATTCCCTAGTCATACCTTGTATTTCTGTGTGTGAAATGAGTTTTTTCCAACGAACTGTCTCATGTCCGGCACTACTGGACTTGGTGTGTGGATACAAATGATGGGTGACTCAAACGATAGACTTTGATATAATATTAATTTTTTATATTGAGCTTAATTCTTTTTTACAAGACCGACTTTGTTTCAAAAAAAGTCTTCACAAGACCGACTTGTAACAGGTGTCTTTCTTTATAAATCTTTTCTATATGAGAATTAGTTTTTTTCCAATAATCCGGTTCTTAGAGAAAAGGGGCATTGCCTCCTGGTAATCCGGAGTTTGACCGGAAGGTAATCAAAACCTGATCAAAAATTGTATTTGTCACACCTTTTACTTTGCCTTGAAGTAAAGTATTTGCCAATTACCATACTTAAAAGTACAAAACTCAACAAAATCATAAATAGATTTTATTAAATCTGATTTGATGTGGAGATTAGATATATGACTGCACACCTAATTGTATTTTAAAGTAACTGGTCCGACTTAAACTACAAATATCTCAAAAAACATTCTTATGTTTCCAAATTCCACCCTTAAATTTCCTCTATTTATTTTGGTGTAAACCCTCTTCCCTCTCGTTTTTTGTAGGTGGAGCTTTATTTAAATGGACCCATATGGAATCTATTCACACAAAACTCAAAAGAACAAAATCATATATTCGATTGTGTTGTGTATAATCATAACCTGGCTGTAGTACATGAACAGATCTTATCTTATTTTTTTAAAAAGGCTTTATTCAATATGATTTGATGTGGACAATTTATTATTTTTCAATACTCCCTCCGTCCCAAATTGTATGTCGTTTTAGAAAAAAAATTTGTCCCAAATTATATGTCGCTTTACAATACCAATGAAACATTAATGTTATTTTTCCTATTATATCCTTAACTATTTATTACTCTATATTTTTTCAATTCTTTAATTTATCTTTCCCATATCATTTATTAAGGACAATTTTGTAAAACAACTCATAATATCTCTTTCCCACACAAAATTAATTATATTTCTTAATACGTGTGAAATGCCCAAAACGTCATATAATTTGGGACGGAGGGAGTATCATCTTTGTGCTTTGTTAGCAGTGACCTAAACTATGATCCTTATGGATAATATTTGTTCCACTGTTAAACATCACTTTATTTTATATTATATTACTTTTTACATTACACTTGTCGATCAATGTGCAAGAACTAAATTATATATTTACATTAACATTCTGCAAAGGAGAAAGCATAATGTGTAATCAAAAAAGAGTTATAGTTAAGATAAATTACCAGTAATCTCGAAGTTTCTTGTTTAATAGAAACTTGAAACTTCTTGCCATGAGACCGTGCAGTCTTTGTGAGTTTCCCATTGAAGGCTTCACCTTGGTAGATCAATTTCAGCTTTTGCTTCAACAAATCTATTTCCTCATCTATTTTCCCACATTTCTATCATTCACAAGAAAAGTTAATGAATGTAGATTTAATTAATACACTCAAAGTATAAAGACACTACATTCATTGTACAAAAAAATAGCAAGTACATTTCAACGAATCAATTACAAGCTGTACACATTATGCTTCAACAACAATCTTCAATTATTTGGGTTTTAATTCTTATATATGTCACATTAAAAAAAAAAATGTCGGTATTTGACTACCGTTTTTTTGTTCTTCTTCTAATGAATAAAAATCATACAATAGAACTATTTTATCATTAGAAATCAAACTCAGATGCTCCGGAGTTTACAATATTCACTCACACTACGCATCATAACTACCAGTGCTATATTCTGGTAGTAAATCATATAATAGAATTAACATATACATAAATAATAAACACAAAACAGAATCACGTCTTTGATTTTACTTTTTGGTATAATTTAGAAAAATTAAATAACTTATATATAAAAATAACTGGACAGACTTTCAGTGGGATACAAAATATAACAACTAAAGAAGTTTCAACCATAGTTAGCACATCAAATTTTGTTTGTTGATAACCAATCTATACATCAACATATATATTTTTCCGATATGTAACGGTCAAAGAAAGAACTCCTGACTAAATGGTTTAAAAACTAAGTGTCTGACAACTTGTGTCACACGTATATCAATTATTTGTAAATTATCTTTTTAAATGGTATTGGTAACTAGGAAATGGACATAAAATTATTGAGTTTGATTTTGATTTGATATCAGTATATAAACTTGTACCTTTTTACGAATACGAACCGTAAAACGGTAAAAACTTGTATTGTGAATCAAACATAAATCATCTTATGCTCGACTTTTAAGGTAAACATTGACAGTATAACAAATCTTTACACTAACTGCATGCCTATTGAATCTAAATTGCTATGACTAAATATTGAAAAAAAATCTTAAAATATATGATTTGTACCTTGTAAAGATCAATTAGTACATTATCAAGGGACTCTTGGGATTGTTTGGAGCAAAGGCCTCGAAACGAAGAGATGGCTTCGATGGCTTCTTCGGATCTGTCTAATTGCTTCATCACCACTGCCATATCCTTCAAAGCACTATCCACTTTGTCCCCTGCATTTATTGCTTTCCAAAATAATACAATTGCAGCTTCCGGGTCCTTTTCTACCAGCTACATAGTTCATATTATATTGATATTATTAGGGTAAACATTATGTCACACACCCAGTAAGAAATATGAGAGGTACTTCCTCCGATCTCAATTATGAGAAAAATAAACTCTTTAGATTCATTGAATAACTAATATATATGGTTTATATATAGACTAAATACATCAGTTATTTAATGAACTTAAAAAGTCAAATGTTGTTTATAATTGAGACCGAATGGAGTATAGGCCAAAGAGCTTGAAATTAAAGGGAAAAAACCCAGAGAAGAGTGTAAAATGAGATTTGAGTGAAATGGATCTTATAAAAATTCATGATATTTATTACTACCGTTAATTAGATATTGTCACAAAAAAAAAAACTTAATTTTAAATTGAGGACGCTGTTAAGGTTACGCTGCATATCTTTATATTGTGGGAAGAATTATGCTAGCAACACACTCTCTTATTGGTTGGATTTTAAATGGGTCCCACAAAATTTATGTAGGGTCTACATAATTTAGTATGATCCATTTGAATATCAATCAAGTATAGAGAATGTGTTTGAGAGTGTGTTCTAGCACTGTTGGGGAAAATGCAGTTAATTGCGTCAAAATTGCAATTGTGGTAGCACTAGGGAGAACTACAAACCCGTTATATTGTGGCTGCAATTGCAGCTATAGACCCCAATTTAAAACCATTACATATTAACTATACATGAGCAAAATCTGGATTACACCAAATACATCAACTTTTATTGACCAAATTTTCTCTTGTCGGACCGCAGAGAGTATTATTTTTCGATTTTAATCGATCTAAAAATCTTCTTAGAACAAAGGTTATCAAAATATTTTCCCTAATCAAAGTTGGTCTTGACAGAACTAAAAATAAAAGATGATATATTTACACTATCAAAGTTTTTTTTTTTTTTTTGGTCTCATAAAGATTCATTATGCAGTCACTGTGAGCATAACTCAGTTGGCAAAGACAACGCATTATTATATGCAGGGGTCGGGGTTCAAACCCCGGACACCTCACTTATTCACTTTAAAAAAGTGAATTCGAGCTACTAGGCTACCAAACTAAAAAAAGATTCATCATGCAAAGTATTCAAACAACTATGAAAGTAAAAATGAATCTGTGTCATTAATCAAAGACAAGGACAAGTAACAAAAAGAGTAATTGAAGTGTGTATAATACCTGAGCATGTTTGGCTCTGACATAAGGACTATCACCATAAGGAACCTTGTAAAGTACATGATAAATGTCTTCTTTTTTCCCTTTTGATAACATCAAACTCTTGTTCTTGTAACTACCTCTTTCTTCTTCCATTTTATTAGATGTAACTTTTAGAGCTAAGAACTGGTTGGTACTTTTTTTTTCTTTCTGTAATGTTATGAGTACATTACATGCTTCTGCGGAATAGGAAAGAGAAACAGAAACAGAAAGAAAGATAAACAGATGTAATGAACCTGGATGGATTTGCGTCCTTGTTCATTTGAATTTGGTGATTGTTTATAATGAGTTGATCAACGACTATTAGGAGACGGTGGAACCAACGATCAGACACGTGTCGATTCTTGATTTATTTCCAAAAAAATAAGATACCCACTTTAACAACTGTCTATTTTCTTTTGTCAAAAAAAATAAATAAAAAATACAATTAAGTCTTTAAGCACAAGTTGTGCAGATTAGACTAAAATACAAAGTTACCTACACCAATTGAAATAAATTGACAAATTCACGTATTTGGTATATCTTGGATCAAGATCGGATAATTTATATTTAAATATAATTTTTATTCGTTTTTAAGAAAAAATGAATTTAAAATTTAGATCGTTAGATCTTAATCTCGCAATTATAGAAGTGTTCAATACATGAATGTGTTAACTTTATGACTACAAATCTAGCAACTAGCGGATATCTGATTACCCCTAAAATTTCTTGAAACATCTAAATCAAAATTGTATACAAATCAAAATAAGGAGGAGAATTATACAAATTTTGAAAGACCTCAACATTTGTAGCAGCAAGTTATGAGTTATATTATGAGATACAGGGCGGTGATCGAGTTATGTGCATCATAGTGTTGTGAATGCAAAACAAAAAATTACGGTTAGTTGGAATGTATTGTTATCACACTAGGTTAAAATTAACTCAGATGAACTGTACTAAACTTGCAAGTGGGGTGTCGTGTTTTGATTAAAGGAAATGTCGGAGAGTGGCTATATGGCTTTTCTAGATTTTTCAAGAAATGTAGTGCATATGTTGCAGAGTTGTGAGATGTTTTGGAGAGTTTGAGGTTGACCGAAAGATATGGGTTTAGCAAGGTAAAGGTGCATGTATTCTAAGGTGGTTGTGAATAATTTAAATAGTGATGGCAAAGTTGGAGTTGCAAGGTTCCGGTTAGTTCAAAAAATTTGTCAATTGCTGGAACTAGAATGGGGTCATTGTGTGTCACACGTACCACGAAGCTAACTTTTGTGTAGATGCCCTAGCAGTGATGGATTGTAGAAGTGGTTTCAAGATGATTATGTATAAGCTACCTCAAGCTCATATTAGTTCATTACTTTTTGTTGATTATGTTGGGGAGTTACATCCCTGTAGCGTTGCTTTGTAATTGTTTTTCTTAAAGCTTAGGCCCTCTTTGTTTTTGTTTACACCTAAAAATAATTATAATGTTAGCCGAAATTGGCAAGTTGGTGATTAAATTATTAAGCGAGAAAGCCCCTCATCCGAGTGAAGGATATACGATGCTATAACAATCGAGCAAGAGAGATGATTATGTTGAAAGCAAAATCCTTTATTGATGTTTTAAAGATAACAAACATTTTTGCATTAAATCATCTTGTTATCTACTAATGAATTTTGTGAGAATTATTTCATGAGAATGTTCTTGGCATAGTAAGAGAACGTTCTGGGCTCACAAAGATAACAAAACATCCTTAAACAAGACAATGGACAAATATGAGCTTTTTAAGTTATTGTCAAGATCTGCATAATTAAGAGCAAGAACAAAGCAAATATTCTTTTTGTCTCACCTTAAGAGGAAATAAAGTGGTCATAGGAGTCAAGGTCCATAAATGGTATTAAAGGCAAAGCAATCAAGACAAAGCAAGGAAATAATTTTTGCAAATATGATGTAAACATAAAAGGAATAAAATCAGCTCTTGGGCCCCCATGATTTTCGACCCATTAAGGAGAAATATCCATCATAAATTTGAACATGTGATATTTTGTGAAGAAAGCATGTGACATCATCAAGATGACATCATCCAAGTGCAACAAGTGGGCTGCAAGTTTTCTAAGAGAAGGATACAGCTCATCACAAGTTGGCAGAAACGTGTGATTTATTTTCCTCAAGATTGGCTGGAACTAAGAGAATGATCTGGCCAGTAGCAAGAATCTTCTTTATGAACAAAAGTTAATCCTCGGTCCCCAAGCATCTTTTGGAGCGCATTTTTCAATTCAAAAAGAGTCTCAATAGCTCTTTTTCAGCATATCCTCCAAGGCTCATCAAGTCCTATAAATAGAGGAAGGCATTGAAGGTTAATGGCAAGAGTTTGAAATACAAAGCATCCATCTCTCACTAGCAAAACAATCATTCTCTCTATCAAGCTCTTCAAACAAGCAAGCTCCAAAATCTTTCATTATATCTCAGGATCATAATCTTTTGAGTTTGTCTTGTAAAATCTCAAACATGTGTTGAGTAATCACGATCCAAACAAATCAATCATCATACAAAGTGTAATCAAGCTCTCAAGTCTATTTAGGTCATAAATAGTTTGAGTAGAAAAGTTCCAACCTTTCTTGTGCGAAAGCAAAGAATTGTATAAGCCTGCCGAGGTTGATAATACTGTTTGTAATAGACTGATCTGGTCTGATCAAGACCTTGGACTGATCTGGTGTGATCAAGACCTTATAGTGCTATTCAGAAGTTTCTGATAGCAGGATACTATAGTGGATAATCTCACACAAGGTGTGGGGAGTGGAAGTAGCTGGTTTTGGTGAACCAGGATAAATCTCTCGTGTCATTTCTCTCTCTCTCACTCTTTTATTTATTCGTGCTTTTACTTGCATCACTTACACCTTCACAATTGTTTTACAATCAATCTCCAGAACATTCTCTTGAACGTTTTGGTCCCTTTTTAATTGGTTTAAATATTTCCAGAGTTCTCTGGTCCATAACTAATCACTTATTTCTCAAACCAATTATTTAATTCTTCAAGAAAATTTTGGTCCAAATATATTAATCATTTTATTGTGAACTAACTATTACCAAGAAATTTTCTTGAGTACGTAAAATCTTGTTTAAAAGCTTCAGGATAAAAATTTAAAAAGGGTCACAATTCAAACCCCCCCTTTCTTGTGACGATTATTGCTACTTCAATTGGCATCAGAGCTCGGTCTCTACAAAAAAGTCAAGCACTTAACACGTGCTAGAGGAAAAGATTTAGGAAGAAGCAATGTCAATTGACAAGTACGTACCAGAAGGGCTGTCATGCACAAAGCCTCCATTCATCAATGGAAAGAACTACTATTTCTGGAAAGGAAGAATGCAAATGTTCCTAAAGTCTCAAGATATAGACATGTGGAAAGTTGTCATTGAAGGAAACTTCGTACCAAAAATTACGAAGGGACAATAACTGGAAAGGAAGAATGCAAATGTTTACTAGTGACCACTTTGTTTAAGCATTTCTTAGTGTACTTTAAACCCAAAAATAACTGTAACTAACACTCTATTAGAGAAGTTACAGAAACAACAACTAAGGGACAATGTTTATCCCGTAGCGTTAATCACTTAAAGCAAAGAGAATCACAGTTGAGAAAACTCAGCCAACCTCAACTAATTTAAGCTTTCATCAACATTTTCTTCAATTTTTTGTATATATTTAATACAATTTCAGCTCTCATCAACATTTTCTACAATTTTCTATATATATTGAATATATAAGTTAATTAAGTAATTAAGTTAGCAAGTAGAAGTTAGTTTTTTATTGTATTGGCCTGGTTAAACGAGCCCAAATTTATAGGACATATAAGAATTCTTAGTCAAGATAACGAAAATCAAAAAAGATGAAGAGAAATTAAAGAGACAAGTTGAATATATGAGTGGAATTTAGTTCGAATCCTTTTACCTCCGTTTCTTTTATATGATTGATATTTTTTTATTTTCTTTCAATACTTTTAATTTTTTGTTACCTTTTTAAATAAAATTGGGAAATTAATATTAACAATGGTGACACAAATGATCATTTTACAATTGTTTTGTATGAGATCTGAACTACTCTATTTGATGTTACAAAGTCAACTTTTTCCCTTGAGCTGACACATCATGTGTTTTGAATTTTTGATACAATATTTTTTTAAAAAACATAAATTGTTTTTTTAATATTATTAGGCCAGATACATTATCCAGTCTCATATGTTTAGCATTTGTACCTGATTATTACTTTTACGGCTTAAATATGTTAATCGTCTCTGTAATTTGGCGTGTTTTTGGTTTTCGTCCCCGTATCTTTTTTTAAAACAACCCTTGTAAGTTGCTAACAGTTTGCTTTTAGTCCCTAACGTTAGGATCCGTTACAAAAACATTGTGGTGGCAAACGGAGTCACACATGGCGAATGCTGAGTTGGCGAAACACGCTTATGTGACCTGACAGATGATAAGTGACATGATTTGAGGGACGAAAACAAAAAACGAATATTTGCATAGGGATGAATGTAAAAAAAATGTAATCATCAAAATTTGAAATTTAAAAACTAAAGATTACATCTTCTTCATCTCTCTGTTTTTTCTTCTTCATCTCCTCTCTGCCAATTTCTTCATCTCTTGCGCCCCTGGAAAAAACTCACTCCATGCTAACAATGTCTCCTCATTCCATTGCTAATTCATCTTCAATTGAGTTGCCTATATGTGGTTGCAACAAAATAATGAGGATGTTCATCTCCAACTCACATGACAACCCTAAAAAGAGATACTGGAAATGTTCAACCTTTATGGTGAGTTTCTTGTTATAATACTTTGTTTTTTGTTTATTTTTGCACAGTTTAATGTAATAAAAAGCTGCATATGTTTGATTTTTTTAGGCTGCTAATAGTTGTAAGTTGTTCATATGGGATGATGAAATTGAAGGACATCTTCCATATGTCCGTCCAGTAGCAGCAACTAAAGCATCACCCTCGTATGTCAATAAGCTTCCATAAGATTGCAACGGTGAAGAGCTTCTGAAAGATTTGACTATTATAATGAAAGATTTGGGAATCAACAAAAAATTAGAAGTTGAAGAAGAAGATGCAGTACTCAAGAAAGAAGGTCAACTTGTTTATGGTTATGTTGATTTTATCTTGGGTATTTTTTGTTGCATATGTAATGAATTTAAGCTGAATGATGAAGTTGAAACATGATTTGTAATGTTTCTGTTCAACTTGGGTATTTTGGTTGTAATGGTTAAGTTGAAACACGGTTTGTAATGGTTTAGTTCAATTTGTGTATTTTGATTGTAATGGTTCAGTTGAGACATTGTATGTGTCTTTAGTTGAATGAATGTAATGAAGTTTGTTGACATTATATTAGTTTTTGTTTTCGTCAACATGAGTTGATTACAAAGATATTGTAACATTAGTTAATAGTTACATATTCATAGTTTGCAAAGTTTTTATTAAAATTGCTAGGTATTAACCTGCCAAAGTGATTGTCAATTACATAGTCATATGGCCATTACTAAAAGCCAGAACACATCAAAATAGGTGCTAACCAAAATACATAGAGAAATGCTATCAACACACATTTTAACACACTCTCTTTGATAGGTTAAAATTCACACAGGTCCCACCAAATTCACATAGGTCCCACCAAATTTGGTGGGACCCGTGTGAATTTTAACCAATCAAAGAGAGTGTGTTGAAAAATGTGTGTTGCTAGCATTCCTCAAATACATATTCAACTAAGCATCATTCTACTCGTAAAAGGTTCAGATCAAAATAACTTAGACATTAGACAGGTTCATAGGAAAATAAAAGTCTAGATTAATCTATTATGTAGGTCCAATGTCTTCCCTATTAACTCCTTCTCCTATCTTGATCTTGTCAACATTGTCATTCCATTTCACTAGACTTGTGACTAGATATTTGGTGACCTTCTCTAATTCCTTTGGTGACATTCTTTTCAGTCCATTCAACATTGATTCAGCTTGATTTTCTGATGAATTCCCAACAGTCATCACATTTTTACCTTGAGCTTTTGCAATATTTTTTTGCCAATTCAGCAGACCAGCCATCACACCATTGACTGTGTCATCAAGTTGTGTTGGTGGCAATGTCTTCAATCCATTCATTATCATGTCTACATCAGTGTTGTTTGACTGAGTCTGAGAAGGCAATTGTTGAGTGTTTTGTGCCTGATTCTAAGTTGCTTGTATTGGCAGAGTGTTGTTTGCTTGAGTTTGAGCATCTTCAACTTGGGATGCCTCATTGGTGGGTAACTGAATCTGAGTAGAGGCAGTATCATCAATGTTGTGTGACTGAGTTTGTGCAAAAAGATTTGCCTTAGTGTTGTTAGACTGAGTATGAGTAAAAGAATTATTCAAAACACAATTAGACACTTGACCTTATAATTAAACCAAAGTTAAACCATTACAAACCATGTTCACTTACATTGTTGGCAGTTTGAGTGCAAGTACCAATTTGAACACTTCTCCTAGACCTTTTTGAGGTGTCTGATTCAAATGCATCTTCAACTTGGGATACCTGATCATCAATCACCAATGGTTCCTCAGATGCACTTCAAGGACCCTTAACTTGTACACATTTGAGTTTTCTGCACTTGTTACTTCTCCTAACATCATTCACATTGAAGATTTTTTTTTTGCTTTTGTTGAGTTTTCCTTATCTACAGAAATTTGAGACATAAACAAAAATTTGAGACATTTGACAGTAATTGAGACATAAATAGAAATTTGAGTATTATATAATCAAGCAATACTTAACTGGTTTAGTAGTAGCAAATGGGGTGGTGAATTCATAAATGAATTGACATTTGGTTGGGATTGAGTAGCCTCAAAAGCTGATGCAAAATCTGTAGCAAGGGATTCAAATTCATGGTCAATCTCAGGCAGTTTGGTTGCATTAACACTTGCATTAGGCATTGGTTGAGAAGGTTAAGTACTTGTAGTCTGAGAAGGTTAAGTCCTTTTAGATGGCTTAGTCCTTTTAGATGGCTTAGCCCGTTTAGATGCAGGAGTGCTTTGAGATGGCTGAGCCCTTTGAGATAGCTGAGTGCTCTGAGATGGTTGAGCCATATGAGATGGTTAACCACTTTCAATAGGTTGAGTTGAATGAGCACTTTGAGTAGGTTGAGTTGGTTGAGATGGTTAGGTCCTTTTAGGCTTCCTCTGCAAAGATCATTACAAATACCAGGACTTAAACAATTAATAAATGGTTGAATTAAACTTTGAAAAATGATAAATTAATAGGAACAATGTTTAATCAACAGTCAATGTTTTACCTTTCTTTTTTGTGCTTGTCAACCAACTGACTTAAACAACTTCTTGCATTGTGTCCATGCTTGATTCATCTAGTGCACCTATATGTTGTAGTTGTTCTTCCTTTGTTAGGATCCTCATCAGGTTCTCTTCTCGTATGTTTTTTGGGCCTACCAGGACCTCTTTTGTAAGCTAGAGGTAACATTTCTTCAACCTCCACTTCAGGCCACATATCTTCACCATTTATTGGAGTGACATTGTTATCATAACAAACTATATACCTTGCCTTTGAGTAGCAGTCATTTACAAAGTCATCGGGATTTCGTTGTCTATATCCTAATGCAGCTACTACATGTCTGCAAGGGATGCCTACAAGTTCCCACAAATTACAAGTACAACTCCTTTTTGAAATGTCTATAATGAAACCATGTTTACTGTGGATATGTACCACCTGCCAGATCTCATCCTTAGACTAAAGTGGAGTCCAATTACCACTTATCTCAACCTCCTTATCTAACCTATATCTAGGTTTAGGCATTATCCTTTGCTCCCACATATTTACTTTTTGTCTTAAAGTAGCATTCCTATTCATAAGATAATTTCTTATCCACTTGTTTACTCTGAAATTTGGTAAACAACCGCTAGTCTAACTTAATTGCTTGCGAGACCAACTAGTGAATCTCAGGAGCATAGTGCTTTGTTTGAATTCTTTAAATTATTTGAATGTCCATTACGCATAAACATTTATTGTAGTTTTGGGGAGAATTAAACATAAAAGTTACTTGGATTACAAATAACAAGGAAAAACAAGTTCCTATTTAATAAATACTGTGTTTCGATCGAAACAGAAATGAACAGAATTTAAATGAGAAACGTTAAACTTTGCATGAAACTTTAAAGTGCTTAAAAGATACATTTCATGAAAAAGTAAATTGCATTGAATTGTAAAATATGTTTTACAGAAAAAGGATGGTTCACAGATTCATACTTGGATCCCATTTCACTCGTTTCTCTCGATAGCGTGGGTACTTTGAGTTTACAAGGATTTTGTATATAATGAATTGCGACCTCTTTTCTGACTAAAAAACTACTATATATAGACTTTCGAAAATAAACTGCCCTAACGGTCGAACACTATACTACTGCCAAATGTCCTGCCACGTACACCCTGCATGCACTTAACTGCTCCTTAGAACGGTTGTATCTTTCGAAGTCGAATTGAATTTTGTGAAGTTTGTCAGAATTGTGCTAAGTCCAGAACTTCGTTGCTTCGATTCGATCATACGCTAGGTCGATCTGCCTTCTGGTTCGAAGTCCTCCTTCTTTGCCTTAGCCTTGTATTTGTAAATATTCCTTCGAACCTGTGAACAATTCCAAGATTCTTTTCTGTTCTTCGATTAGACAGAATCTTGCAAGATTCCCTTCAGCATTTAATGCATATTTAGAGCATATTCTTAGCTCATAAAAATATGGGCTAACAAATTGCCCCCAAAAAATGTCTGCTTCGATTCGTGATCGAAGGAAGAGAAGAAGTTGACATTTTTTCTTTTTCTCCACGTTTACTGAAACGGCGTCATGATGGCACGTTTTACTGTATAACTGTGACCTCGATTCCCACTATCATCATGAGTTCCAACTTTCTAGGTAAAAGTGGGACACGTGTCACACTGGGAAGTCGAAGTGATTTTGGATTTGACAGATTTTTTTTTTTTTAAAAAAAGTAACCCTATAAAAGGCCAGAAACGGCCATTGAAGAACTTTTCCAGACGAAAAAACCTTCAGAGTTCTTGCTTTTTTCACTTTTCGCTTCTTAATCTCCTTAACTCCTTACAAATCAAACCAATCCGTTGTTTCCTTCCAACATCATTCGTTTTTGAATTTCTAGTAAAGAAACTCTCTCTTCAGAATCATTGGCATTGATTCAAACAGTCTGTCATCTAAAACCCTTTTTCGTAACTGTTCATCTTCCTCTTCGATAATGTCTTCAGAAAACCAAGAAGTTCCCATAGCTGGAAGATGGCCAAGCGCTATCACAAATAATGATGGCAAAGATATGGTACCCGAACCTCATGGGGACGCCACAAAGAAAGCCGTCTGGGAAGTGAACGTAATGATCCCATTTTCTGTGGGCGGCCATACTTACGCTTTTGGTGGGCCTCTTCCAGACCAGCCAAGTTTATCGAAGGCTATGGACAAGGTATTCCCTTCGTTCACAACTTGTGAACCCAGGATCTTCCTAAGTGACCCATACAACTTAAATTTTCTAAGCAAACCAAGTAAGCTATTTCGATCAGCTCCTTACGTAGGCAATCTAGATTATATCTCTTGGCTTGATCGAGTCGAAAAAGACTACGGAGAGTTTTGGAAAAGACACGAGATTTTCGACCTTATCCAATTTTCAAGAACTGGTCCAGAGTATCGACCAGAGATGATCATTGCTGCTCTACATTTCTTCGAGAGCTCAACCAACACGTTCCAATTTCCCTGTGGGATGCTTACTCCAACCCTCTTCGATGTAGCTGCTCTTACAGGCCTTAGGCCTACTGGGGATACTTATGACCCTACCATCACTAATGATGATATCAAAGTTGACTTTAAAGAGGCAACTTTTGCTAAATACATAGCTGAGAACAGGGGTGATGACGATGAAGTATCCTTCGAAGAACATGTTGCATTCCTGACCCTGTGGCTGTCGCACTTTGTCTTTTGTTCGAAATCTCTGCAAGTGGCAAAGAGATTTATTCCTATGGCCCAGCAAATTGGAGAAGGCAGGGCATTTGGGCTTGGTAAACTCTTGCTGGCCGTTCTCTATGATTCGATTGGGGAGGCCTGCGATGACTTGAAAAAATCGAAGGATGGTTCTTCCTTCCTGGTGTCCGGCCCAATGTGGCTTCTTCAACTGTGGCTTAATGCCACTTTCGAAAAGGAAATGGGATTGTTCATCCCACAAGACTACGTTGAAGAAGTTGCAAATCGTTCTATTGAGGGGCAAAGGGCACTTCGCCTGACGCCCAGGACCTTAGGCCAGAGCCCACAGAGGCTCTTTCTCACATATATGCAAATCTTCCTGGACTTCAAACACTTCCTTCCACAACATGCCCCCTTCCATCAGAGACAATTTGGTCCAGCTCGGTTTACGGAAGATTTCCCCACCATTGATCCAGACAATGAAGACGAAGTAAACGAAGTATGGTCAGCTTACTTGTATCCTTCCGTACTTTCCTGTAGGACTGGGGTGAAATCGAACTACCTAGGTTTGGTTGGGTACCAACCTCATCTAGTGTCAAGACAGTTTGGGTTTTCTCAACTTCGACCCAAGGGTATGTTCTCAGACCCCAAACATTTTTTGAGGGGAGCTAACCTCTCAGATAAACTTTACAAGAGATTTCTGAAGTCATCTGAAGAGCTCCTGTTCGAATTACACCCATTCGAATACAGTGCTTCGTTCTTCTGCACCACAGAATTCACGAGATGGTGGGGGAAGCATTTTTCTGGTCACTCAGTGGGAGATACTAAAGCTATGATCTCCAGACTGGAAAGTGGCTTTTCTCAGCCAATCATTGAGAACATTTGTTCGAAGCTCCCTGCTCGAGGTATAAAACTCATTTTTGTCACTTATTGATATATGCTAGTTTCATTTATTTATGCCTTTCGATTTCATTTGTTCAGGCAAAGCACCGGTTGCAAAGAAAGGTGTAGAATCATCTCGAGCTGGGAAAAAACCCAAAAAATCAACTGGCATAAAGATCCAGGAGGCCCCGAAGGAGAAACAAGAAAAGGTAACTAATTTTATTCACCTTGTTTTAATTTCCAACATTTTCTAACTCCGTTCCACTTCGATTATGGCAGAGTCGGAAAAGAGAGAGTAGCTCTGGGGCTACCACAACCTCTAAAAAATCAAAACCTGAGGTCATCTATAGTATAGATGAAGAAGAAGTAAGCCCATTCGAAAGTCTTTCAATTACCTCACTTTTTGATCTAATGTCGATCCCTTTAGTCTTTTCTTATCCTTTTTTCCCTTTTTTTTTTCACAGGAAGAGGAGGAAATTCCTCTTATTAGGAAAAGAAAAACGCCCCCCAGCTCGACACCCACCGAGTCCGTCGAACAGACGGGTCTAGGTAGTTCTCAGGCTCAGGGGCCTAAAGAGAAGAAAAGGAAGAAAGACAAGAAAGCCAGGCCTGAAAATTCTGCAGATCGACAAGCAGAAGAGCCTGTTGAGAAGAAGAAAAAGAAAAGGTCTTCTAGGTCTTCAGGAGATCACTCAAAAGTAACTCCTTCTGAATCTCAGCCTGCTTCGACTGAGGTTGACAATCAGGCTGACAAAGAGCCTAAAGACCAAGAGGATGATGGAGGGGTTAAGACTCCTGAAGACCTTAATCCAAATCCCATTATTGCAGAGGTTGAGGTACGGATTTATACATAAACTTCTTCTTTTATGAATAAGATTGCTTTTGCTAGCATCCTTTTTTATTTATTTCGTTTATATTTCGAATCAGGTGGAAGGCCATGCAGCAGAGGGTGCTCCAGCAGGGACAGAAAAAATTCCAAGCCCCCTTATCGAAGAGCCTCCCAGTCCTGTAAGAACTGAAGCTGTTGCTGAGGCAGACCCACAGAAAGAAGACCAACCAGATCAACCAGCTGCGTCTGAGGGTCCTAGTGGTTGGAGGGGCAAATCTGTCGAAACTGAGACTGAGCAACCAGAGGCTGCTGTGTCTACTGAGTCGAGCAAGGGTTATTCGCCCTCCCCTGAGAGATACCAATTCGATGATGAAGCTATCAAGGAGGCTGAGGTAGGAGGGTCAGAAATCTTGCCGGAGTCTTCGACTTCGAAGCTTTCTGCCAGCTTGGGGTTGCCTGAAGAGGAATTCATGCATATGCAAAGTTCAGACCCTGCAGCTACCCTTCGACTTCTGCTTGCCAGACAAACCCCTCCTCAGACTTCAAGTGACAGGGCCACTGATTCGACTCAGTCGGCAGAAGAAATTAACTCATCTGTGCGCCAAGACTCGCTTCTGCTAAAACTGACTACAGATTTTGTAATGCAAGATGTGCCCAGCATAATCAAGGCAAATCCCTCCACCGCTTTTGGACTTCTCAACTTTTTGAAGAAACTCCATAATCCCTTGACTACCGACGAAACCTTAGGGAAGGTTATTCAAATCGAATCAATTATTGATCAACTAGCCAAAACTGTGCAGCATGATGAGGACAGTGCCATGAGACTTGTTGCTCAGCAACGAACACATGACCATTTGCTCGAAAGGGCCAAAGCTGCACAGGCTGAGGTTGATCGATTAGCAAATCTCACCAAAGAAGCGCACCCTGATATTAAGGCTTGCAATAACAACATCTCCGATTGGGAAAATAATATCATCGTGTTGCAGTCGCAAATCGACAACTATAGGAAGAAGATTGCTGAAGAGGAAGCCAAACGCAACCGACTCGAAGAGGACGTCAACAATTCGATTAAGGCTCGAATTGATGAGAAGGGACGGGAGGGTCTTAAAGCTTATAGTGCTTCTGCAGTACTACTTGAAGAGGTTAAGAGTTTGGAAAGTGCTCGCCAAGTCTTCGACAAGGAGATGAACAGCTTAACCAAATTGTACTGGGAGTCTGTAAAGCATTTGTAATTCCTTAATTATCTTGTGAATTTCGAACATTTTTTGACATATTTTGATTGTAATGTTCAGGACATGCCCAGTTTGTGGCAGTTTCTCTAACTATCATTTCGAATCTCTTTGGTTGTTTATTCTGCGCTTTGTTTTTACTTCGAATTACTTTGACTATTTTAGCATTTAAAAACGCCAAATATCGAAGATTTTATGATACACACTGACACACCTCTTTTTTAGTAACGGATAAGATTGTGCGTATAACAAAACGCGTAACTATCAAGCCATATTTCTGACTGGCTCTAGTTTCAAAACGAGTCAAACATCCGTTTTCAAAACAGACTTGCTGAACTGGCGTGAATTCTGAGAAAAATTAGGAAACGGTTGAAGAATCATTAATGATTTTACCATTATATATATGGTCACTCTATCCGTTTTACTTACTCCACTCTGCAAGTTATAATAATATAGCCAGTATCATCAATTTTGAAAGAGAAATATGGGTAAGGGCAAACAAATTGCGAAGGACACCGATAAGAAGAAAGCAACATCTGCAAAGAAAGGCAACCAAAAGGCTGCTGACTCCTCAAAGAAGACCAAGAAACCTTCTTCCAAGGGTGAAAGCTCAAGAAGCTGCAGGGCTCCCCCTGAAGGGAAAACACCTTCGAAGGCTCAGCCGGAGGTTTCTTCCTCAGAGTCTAATAGTACGGACCCTGATTGGGCAGAATTCCTTTCGACTTATGATGAAAACAAGGAATACCTTCGTTCATCAGACTCAGAAGTGGATTCGAAATGAAGGCCCCTTCAAGATCAACGTGTCTTTCTTTTAGATGAGGGCCCATTCAAGATTAACGTGCCACTTTTCTTTTGTAATTCGAATAAAATCTTAGTACTTTGTGATGGGTAAAAATCCAAGATAAGATCTGTATGATGAGGGATGAAACCCACCATTTTTAATTCGAATGTTTGATTTTATTGGCATCTTCGCTAGTTGCCACTTTAGTTATTTATTTTACGAACTATTCTTGATTTATTCGAATCTCTTGCAGCACTGGTCTATATCTTTTCAAATACTTACCATTTATGCTTAAGGTACGTTGATCAGGAGTTAATTCCTCTAACTCATAAGCACCATTCGAATAAATCTGAACTATCTTAAATGGTCCTTCCCAATTTGGGGACCACTTGCCCAGGGTTCGATCTTTCCTATCCATGGGCAGAATGACTTTCCACACCAAGTCTCCAACATTAAAAGTTTTTGACTTTACTTTCTTGTTATAAGCTTTTGCAACTCTTTCCTTTTGCCTAGTCAAGACTTCTAATGCTCTTAATCTTTCCTCATCTAAATCAGCCAACTCATCTGACATCATTTCCCAATAATGATCAATTGGTATGTCCATTTGTTTTTGTATTCTGGCTGATTGCAAATGTATTTCGACTGGAAGTACAGCATCATGACCAAACGTCATTCGAAATGGGGTAGTGCCGGTTGATTCCTTAGGAGAGTTCCTACATGCCCATAAAACTTGATCCAACGTTTTATTCCAATTTTTTGGTTTCTGGGCAATATGTTTTTTAATCAAGTTAATGATAATTTTATTGGCTGCTTCGACTTGACCATTTGCTTGCGCGTAATATGGTGTTGAGGTTAATAATCGAAAGCCAGTTTCTTGAGCAAATTCTTGCATCTTTCGTCCAGTAAAGACTGAACCTTGATCAGTGGTAATTGTTTCAGGGATACCATACCTGTAAATAATATGGTTCTGAATGAAACTAATTACTGCCTCCTGATCAACATTTGGTAAAGGCACTGCTTCAATCCATTTAGTAAAATAATCTATTCCAACTAAAATATATCGTTGGTTTTTAGACGAAGCAGGTTTAACCTCACCAATTAAATCCAGAGCCCATCCTCTGAAAGGCCAAGGTTTGATTATGGAGTGTAACTCACTAGCAGGTACATGCTGTATCCCTGCATGTTTTTGGCATTCTTGACAGCCTTTAGCAAATTCTATGCAGTCCTTTAACATAGACGGCCAATATAAACCTTGTCGAAATAAAAGCCATTTCATTTTATGGCCTGCTTGATGTGATCCACAAGCACCACTGTGAACATGGGAAACTGCTAAATATGCTTCTGATTCGCTTAGGCATTTTAATAAAATTCCTTCTGCAGTCTTTTTAAATAACTCATTTCCCATAATCACATAGTTCAAAGCCCTATATTTGATCTTTCGAGCCACGTTACCTGTTGGATTTTCCAAATATTCAACAATGGATTTTCTCCAATCATTATCCAACATATTGTCAATGGCCAAAATTTGAATTTTTTCTTGAAGATCATCTACGTTTTCATCTTCACTACCTTGTGGTGTACTTGCCCCCACAAGTTTTGGCATTGATAATGCAGTGCTCAACGGCTCTTGTAACACCAGTTTATCTTTTATTTCGATCAACTGAGTTAATTTTTCCTTCGACATTTTGTACCCTGAAGCTATTTGGGCTAAATCATTTGCTTCTTGGTTTTCTAGTCGAGGTATATGTTCAATGTTAATATAATCGAAATGATTCAGAAGAGAACTTGCTATAACAAAATACTTTGCTAAGTGTTCTTTCACACATTTGTATTCTTGTGTTAATTGTTTCAACACTAACTCTGAATCACCCCTTATGTTAACATTTCTTGCCCCCAAGCTAATTAAAATTTCAAGGCCTGTGATTAAAGCTTCATATTCAGCCTCATTATTTGAGCAAAGACCTTTAATCTTATATTTAAACTTAGTTGGGACTTTTGTGGGAGATATTATTAAGATTCCAATCCCAGTTCCATGTTTATGTTTAGAACCATCGAAATACAAAACCCAAGGTTCAGTATCTACATAGTCCTGAGACATTTCGATCACCGAATGATCTACAATAAAATCTGCCACAATTTGACCCTTAACAGATTTCAAGGGCTTGTAAGTTAAAGAATATTCTGTTAATGCTAAAGCCCACTTTCCAATTCTACTGTGTAAAATAGGCTTCGATAACATGTGCTTAATAATATCATAATGAGAATACACATAGACATCAACAGGCTTTATATATTGCTTAAGTTTAATACAAGAGAAATACAAACAAAGACAAAGTTTTTCTATGGCAGTATATCTAGTTTCTGCATCATTTAATACACGACTAAGATAATAAATTGCATGCTCCACGCCATTTTCATCTTCCTGAGCCAACATGCTCCCAATGGTTTTGTCAGACGCAGCAATGTACAACTTCATATCTTTGCTTCGACTAGGAGGCATTAGTACTGGAGGCTTAATCAGATACTCTTTAATTTCATAGAAAGCCTTTTGATGCTCTTCTTCCCATTTGAATGGTTCATCTTTCTTGAGTCGAAGCAATGGCGAAAAGGTTTGAGCTTTGCCACTTAAATTCGAAATGAATCTTCTCAAGAAGTTGATTTTCCCTAGCAAAGATTGAAGCTGTTTCTTGGTCGAAGGAGGCTTTGTCTCAAGAATAGCCTTTGTCTTGTTCTGATTTATTTCGATGCCTTTTTTATGCACCACAAAACCAAGGAAATCTCCTGCATGCACACAAAAAGCACACTTTAATGGATTCATTTTTAATCCATGTTTCCTCATCCGTTCGAAAGACTGCCTAAGGTAATCCAAATGGCTATCTTCGGATGAGGACTTGATGATTATATCATCTATATAAACTTGCATGAATGTGTCTATAAAATCATGGAACATAGAATTCATGGCCCTTTGATAAGTGGCCCCATCATTTTTCAAGCCAAAAGGCATAACAACCCATTCATAAGTGCCTAATGCACCAGGGCATCGAAATGCTGTTTTTGACACATCATTTTCAGCAATAAATATTTGGTTATAACCAGAATAACCATCTAACATACTTAAAAATTCGAAGCCAGCTGCTGAATCTACTAACATTTCTGCTACTGGCATAGCATATTCATCTTTAGGTGTAGCATTATTTAAATCCCTAAAGTCTATGCATACTCTAAGAGTTCCATTCTTTTTAATAACAGGGACTATATTTGCTAACCATTCGACATACCTGGCAGCTCTGATGAATTTACACCTCAGCAGCCTTTCGATCTCATCCTTGATCTTGGACATAATTTCTGGTGCGAACCTTCTTGGTAGTTGTTTCACTGGCCTCTTTCCTTCTTTGATAGGTAGTTTCAGTTCGACCATTTCTCTGCTTAACCCAGGCATTTCGTTGTAATCCCACGCAAAGCAGTCTTTGAACTCTTTAAGAAGCAGCACCAGCTTTTCTTTTAGACTTGAAGTGATATTGGCGCTGATATAAGTTGGCCTTTTAATCGAGCCATCTCCAATATCGATTTCCTCCAAAGGATCTTGTGCTTGCATTTTTGGCGCCTCACTCATAGGATCCTTCTCGAACCCCAGCGGCTCATCGTCATAAATGCAGTCAAGTCTTCGATCCTTTGTTTCTTTGATTTCCAGATCTTCGATCTTGGCTTCCACTGCCATATTTTGTTGAAACTCAGCCTCAAGGGCCGTATTTAATCTATTTTCGGTCATATAAGCCGTAATCCTGGCCCATGCAGTGGCCTCAGTCATAGTAATCTTCATATATATTCCACCCAGTTGGTGGAATGACTCCATCTTCAGAAGAAACAGCATTAATTTCTTCTCTCTCCCATATAAAGCCATGGGCAGGATGGAGCTTGACAGAATGAATAACATTGTCACTTGGCACGAAAGCAGAATCCTTGTCACCACAAGGTGCTATATTAGCCAAATTTTTGTCAAAGGTTTGTGGAGTGACAATGTCAACCTCTGACTTATAGAAGCTTTGATCTGCCTCTATGTTTTCAACAATCCCATCTTCCCTCCAAATAATAAGTTTCTGGTGGAGAGTGGATGGTACTGCCCCAACTCCGTGGATCCATTCCCTTCCTAACAGCAAGTTGAAGTTAGCCTTGGATTGCACCACCAGGAACAGAGTTGGTCGAACTATACTGCCCACAGCAACATCAACTTGTATGGCTCCCAACGAGTAGCCAGTTTTGCCCTCATAATTAGAAAGCACAATGTTGTGGGCAGATAGATCACTGTCATATTTCCCAATCCTGTAGAGCGTAGATTGAGGCATCAAGTTGACAGCTGCTCCCCCATCTATGAGCACTTTGTTGATCCCAACATTTTCAACCTTTGCTCTGATGAAAAGGGGTTTGAGATGGCTTTTCATCCCAAGACTTGGCTTCTCGAAAGAGGCCAATTGCTCCTCAATGCAGCCATTGTTCATCACATAGTAACATACTGGCTTTGGGTCAGCCATATCAAGATGATCGAATTCACCTTCGATCTCAGTAACTTCAGATTGGACATCATACTCAGATGGCAAGATGGATACCACGCAGATGACGTCGAAATCAGGTTCAGAGTCTAGCAGATCCTCGTCTTCCACCTTATCTTCATCCACCGGAGGAAAGAGTCTTTCTTTTGCTGGCCTCCTGGACACATCCTTATATTGGCCAGTTTGCAGATTCTGTTCGGCCAATTTCTTTTGACGTTGAAACCTGCGCCATTGGGTCCTTGTCATAGGATTCTTACCCTTGTAGTTGTTTCGGTAAGAATACTTATTAGCCTCCTGTGGACCAACTTGCTTCATTCCACTGGAACCACCTACCTCCATAGTTCCCTTGTTGAACCTTATGAGCCCCTGGTGCATCCATTTTTCGACAGGAATCGAACCAGGAGGAATAAAGGTAGTCTTTAGTCCAGATTTCTGGTTGTTGTTCGACTGCACCATAATCCTCTTGCCTTTATCAAATCGCTGGTTTTGCGTTGCCCCCTTGTTGACAACCTGGTACTTCTTGAGGCCCTCAGTAGCCTCTCTATCACATACTGCACTGCAGCGAGGACACAGCATTACATTCTTGTTTTCGAGTTTGCATCTGTTCAAGAAATCGATCAGATCCTCTTCAGTCTGAGGATACACAACCTTCATCTTTTCGTTGTAGTCTTCTTCAGATATGCCTTGAACTTTCACCTCAGACACCTCCATGGCTTCGACCATCATGATTCCTTGAGGTTCCGCATAGAGAGTTTCAACAGCTTTAGGTGTTTCAACATTCGCCTGAGTGGTCTTTGGTTTCTCACCAAATTTGAGTCTCCCTTCATTGAGAGCCTTTTGGACCAGATCCCTGAAAAGAATACAACGTGAGGTTTTATGGCCAAGGAAATTATGAAATTTACAATAACCCCTTTTCTTCTGTTGTTCGATTGGGGGTACTTTTAAGCCCTTAGGAACAATAATCTGGCCATCTGTAACTAATAAATCAAATATTTTATCACATTTGGTTATGTCAAATGTATAAGTTTTAGACACAAATTTATCATTTTTAGGCTCAACAGGATTTTTCCCATTCGAAGGTTTAAGGAGTTTACAGACATAAGGAGGTCCAGGTTTTAATTCTGCTAAATCAACCTCGTTGTCTTCGATATCTTCATAAGTGATATCGAACTCTTGGTCACTGTCATTTGCTTCGACATACGCAACCTTTTCCCTCTTATGAAATTTAGAATTCCTAGCCTTTTCAGCTTTTAGCCGTTCGACTTGTCGAACTCTATCAGCCAACTGAGCCATGTCCCTCAAATACTGAGTGTCTAATTTCTTTCTAATCGAATAGTCTAGGCCACCAGCAGCCATTTCGACTAATTCATGTTCAGGGACTTGGGTGAAGCACCTTGCCTTTAACAGTCTAAATCTATTGAGGTAATCATCAATTGACTCAGGTGCTTTACGTCGAACACTTGCTAATTCTTTAAGGCTTATTTTTTATTGTCCCATGTAAAATTGTTCATGGAAAACTCTCTCTAATTGATTCCAATTATGTATGGAATGTGGAGGGAGGGTTGTAAACCATGTAAAGGCATTTTTTGTTAAAGAATTTGGGAAATACTTCATCCTTAAATTTTCATTATTTGCTATGTCTCCTGCTTCTGTCAGAAATCTTGCAATGTGCTCAACGGTTGATTCGCTAGTGTCACCAGCGAACTTAGTGAATTTTGGGATTTTGACGCCCCTTGGTAGTTCAGTCTGAAGCACATACTCTGACAAGGCAGAAACAAAATTTGGTCTATGTAAACCTACATTCAAACCATTTTGGACTAAGATAGCTTCGACCAAATTTGCTATGTTATTTTGTGCCCCTAAATTATTTTGTTGGACATTTCTAACCACTTCATCAGCATTTTGATTTCGATTTACTAAGACTATCCCTGGATTTGGTTCGATTTGTGGTTGTACTTGTGGTTGAGCGTATGGTTCGATTGGACCCATTTGTAATTGTCCTTGATTAGGCTGTACCACTAAGTTATTGGGCATAGGCACCATAGCATTATTTGGTACTTGGATGTTTTGTATGGGTGCTAGATTCTGGATCTGAGGGACTGGTTGATTAGGGACATGTGGAGCCCCAAAGAAATCAGCCATTCTACCCATCTGGGTGGCTAACAATTGATAAGACTGGTTAGTATTTTGTATCAAAGGATTAAACACTGTACCAATTTGTTGTGTCAACATATTAACCATATCATGATTACTTTCATCCATTTGCTGCCTTAAAGACATCAAGGATGTATTAGTTAGTGGTGGCACTGCATTTCGATTAACAGAACTGGAGGCCAAACGTTGGTTTGTAGGCGAGTAAGCGCCAGGCACAGTTTCTGAATATAATGAAGGGTTGGTTTGCAGCCCTTGCATCAGTGTTGTAGGCATACCATATGGTACATTTCTACTGTTGCCTTGATTCACATATTGTGAAAAAGGCATACTAAATGTAGAGCCTATTGTGCCTCCTCCTCTTACTGGGGATGGCTGGCTCCCTATGTTTTCGGGTATCGAAACTGCAGGGCCTGCAGTGGTAAAAGGCATCGTTGTTGATGCAATGATAGGCATAGTAACGCCCAATGTCGAAGAACTGGGAGCGGAGATGGTCGCTCCAGTCACATTCGAAGTGTTCAACGCGCTCGAAGGCGCTGACACATTGTTATCATTCACATTTGCATTTTCCATATTATTTGTGTTTGTATTTCTGGGTGGTGGTCTAACCATTTCAGGGAGTATTTTCCCACTCCTCAAGAACATGCACTAACGCAATTTCCAGACAGAATGCACAAATAGAAATTTGCAAATCCAAACGAAAATATTTTTTGATAGAAAAGATTCAATTAAAGCACAAGTCCCACTGGGCGTGCCAATTTGTTTACTCTGAAATTTGGTAAACAACCGCTAGTCTAACTTAATTGCTTGCGAGACCAACTAGTGAATCTCAGGAGCATAGTGCTTTGTTTGAATTCTTTAAATTATTTGAATGTCCATTACGCATAAACATTTATTGTAGTTTTGGGGAGAATTAAACATAAAAGTTACTTGGATTACAAATAACAAGGAAAAACAAGTTCCTATTTAATAAATACTGTGTTTCGATCGAAACAGAAATGAACAGAATTTAAATGAGAAACGTTAAACTTTGCATGAAATTTTAAAGTGCTTAAAAGATACATTTCATGAAAAAGTAAATTGCATTGAATTGTGTAAAATATGTTTTACAGAAAAAGGATGGTTCACAGATTCATACTTGGATCCCATTTCACTCGTTTCTCTCGATAGCGTGGGTACTTTGAGTTTACAAGGATTTTGTATATAATGAATTGCGACCTCTTTTCTGACTAAAAAACTACTATATATAGACTTTCGAAAATAAACTGCCCTAACGGTCGAACACTATACTACTGCCAAATGTCCTGCCACGTACACCCTGCATGCACTTAACTGCTCCTTAGAACGGTTGTATCTTTCGAAGTCGAATTGAATTTTGTGAAGTTTGTCAGAATTGTGCTAAGTCCAGAACTTCGTTGCTTCGATTCGATCATACGCTAGGTCGATCTGCCTTCTGGTTCGAAGTCCTCCTTCTTTGCCTTAGCCTTGTATTTGTAAATATTCCTTCGAACCTGTGAACAATTCCAAGATTCTTTTCTGTTCTTCGATTAGACAGAATCTTGCAAGATTCCCTTCAGCATTTAATGCATATTTAGAGCATATTCTTAGCTCATAAAAATATGGGCTAACACCACTCACACATTGTTAAAACAGGTTTGTCTCTAGAAACCAATATAGTGCTATTAAAAGCTTCAAAAATGTTATTCATAAGCACATCACACTTAGGATAAAAAGAAAACACATGCTTACACCATGATTTGATTGGAATTTTCATGAGCCAATCCCAAGCAGGTTCTTTGACAGCTTTAAGTTCTTTCATTTTAGCCACCCAATCTTGAATGTATGTGGCCTTGGCAGCTCCCATCATCAGGTCCCTAATGAGTGTACCTCATCCAAATTTCTTTTTGAAATTGGCTTACAAATACCTCAAGCAAAGCCTATGCTCCACACTCTCAAACAACTCCTCAAACACAGACATCAGACCATGTACATTAACAGAACAATAACATAATTAATCAAACAATAAAAAAGTATACTTAAATGACATAATAACCAATAAATATTAACTGAATATTTTACCTTTTGTTGGTCAGAGATGAAGACCCATATTTTGTCTTGACCAATGTCTTCCAACAACAATGTGAAAAACCACATCCATGACTCTTTTGTTTCAGTTTCACATACACCAAAAGCTAATGGGAAATACTGGTCATTTGGGTCCCTGCCTACAACAATTAAAAGAGTACCCCCCATATTTGGTCTTAAGATGGCACCCATCTACTCCTATAAAGGGCCTACAAGAAGTTTTGAATCCTTTTTTGATTCCATCAAAACAAAATTAAAAAGAAGAAAACCTTGGTTGTAGTTTTAGACCTATCCTTTCCACATTGATCTTGCAAGTGTTACCCACATTGGCTCTCCTTAATTCAGTTGATTACCTCCACAATAGATTGTACTACTTAGCAGCATCTCCTTCAATCCTCTCATTTGCAATTAGTTTGACCCTTCATGCTCTGTTCATTGTTATACCCACTGAATGTGTACTTCTCGTATCAATGACAATATTCTTTAGACTCATAGAATCAACGTCAGTTGTTGACATCTTTGCAAACACAGACTTAGAAACCCATTTGGATGTTGCAGATCTATTTTCCATCTTTCTTGCACACGTGTGGTGATCATACCACCTTTTCATCCTAAATGTATGCTTATCTCCAACTTTGCTTACAAGTTCTAAATAACCACAATTGCCCTTACACACTACCCTTACTCTTACTTTATCATTTTTAACAAATTTAATTTCATTCTCATTCAAAAGTGACAACTCAGTAATTGCCTCCTTAAATTCAGCAAGTGACTTAAACTCCAACTCCACTTTAAACTTGTATTTCTTGTGTAACCCTGCCATCACAAACTTATCATATTTGTGTCCTTTCTCATTATCTGATGCATCAGGTCACTGCTACCTAGCTCCTCACTAACATAACCAACATCCAAATCATCTACAACAGAGGATGAACCAACATCACCACCAACCACATTCATAATTCTCATATTATCTTCCCTTGCATTAGCCATTATAGGAGGATCCTCATTAGCAAAACCAAACCCATCATCCATACACAAAGCTCTTTCCTTCTCATTATTCTCAATATTATCATCAGAACCATCATCACCTATAACTACACCATCACCTATAACATCAACTCTTTCTCCTCCTTCATTAATTATGCCTCCTTCAACATTACTAAACTCACCTACTTGACCTTCTTGACCTCCAACTCTCTCTATCATATTCATAAAAGTCTGCCCAACATGTGAACCTGTCATCCTTATAACTGAATGTTCAACATATATATGAGTCACACATTTGTTCTTAACAACATAATCACCAACACTATCAGTGACATTATCATCAACAATCCTTTTTATAGTTGTCATCTTCACTAGTATACCACCATAAACGATACTTAAGGTGATCATTGTATCCTAATTCTTTCAATATACCGATAAATTCAAAATAACTCCACCTATCCTTATTAATCTCATTAACTACGTGTTCTTTACCCCTAGTGTAATGCAAAACGTAATCCCTTACAAATTGACCCCATGATGAAACACAACTGATCTGTCCAGTGAGGAACCGATGGAGGCAACGATGGCGGAAGGTGCTCCGGTACGGTGGCAGTGAGTCTTCGCGGTGGAACGAAAGGTGCTTTCAGGCACGTTAGCACTCCGACGATCAAGTCAATAATGGAACCGAGAAAGAGTGCGTGAAAAGTGTGGGTCAAGTTAATCATACCTTGAGGGTGAAGCTAACTCACCCTTATATAGGTGTGTGTGAGAATAACTGCCTCCGTGAAGTGTGGTGTGTGATTAGGAGGTGGTTAGAGGACACATGTATGATATTTGATGCACAGGGGCGTGCTATGGCGCGGTGACGTGCACTAGCGTTGGCGTGTTCCTTCATGGACGCGCCTTGGCGTGACAGATGTTTAATCCACGTGTCGTCGTTGGATTGGCCTTCTGGCCGGTCTAGAACAACAACTGATATACTCATCCCTGTAAAAATTTTGTAAACTATCACTTGTTACTAAGGCTACAGAAACGTCACTACTAAAAACACATGCAACAACAACAGAAAAACTACAAAACAACATCAATCTCACACTTGTACAACGTTATAAACTACCATTCCAAGGATATGAAGGTAAAAAACACTCATACAAGAAACAAAACAAAACAAAACAAAACAGAGGATTGGTTAGAATGTTGTACCTCACACGCAGAGCAATCACTACTTCTGCTACCGTCAATCACCTTCTAGAACCTTTGAAAATCGTCGATTACAAATCTTCGCTGCGATTCACCGCCAAATCTGCTTCGTCTCTCCCCATACAACCTGACTTTCTAACTTCTCTGAAACCCTATTTCACAGGGACGAAAAAGAAAGGGATTTTGTCAATAAATAAGGGGGAAAATAAGAAAGCATGCTGACTCACCTTCGCATTTTGACACATAAGCTTGTTTTCGCCAACTCAGCCTTCGCCACGTGTGACTCCGTTTGCCACCACAGAGTTTTTGTAACATATCTTAACGTTAGGGACTAAAAGCAAAAGGTTGGCAACTTACAAGGGTTGCTTTTAAAAAAAAGTTACAGGGACGAAAACCAAAAACACGCCAAATTACAGGGCGATTTACATATTTAAGCCTACTTTTAGTTTTATTAGTTTCAAAATGGTCCTTTATGTTAGTAAAAGTGTGCACCTAGCCTTTTAAGTCATAAAATATATGCACCATTATCCTCTTTCCACCAAATTCACTCCTCTCAAAATTGTGGTTCATAGGTGTATTATTTAATTTTACTTTGAAGCAAAATTGATTGATTATTTGATTTATAATGTTGTGGTGAAATATTTATCTATAAAATTAAGATTGATTTATAATGTTGTTCCTCCCCAAAACCACCTTATTCGTCATATATCAAATATGACTATTTAAGTCATACATGTCATGTGAAAATAATTATTATTATATATATATATATATTAGAAATATAAAATGATTGTAAATTATAACCTCGTATTTCATTTAAGTATTATGTATCTGCTATCTATCAAATAATTGATATTTTTAATTAATTATCACATTGGACTTAGAAGAGGAACATAATCAATATTGATAAATTCTTTGGTATTTCATTTCTTTTTCCTATTATTTTTTTATTTTTCTCTTTTCATTTATTTCTTCCTTTCTCACACATATGTAAAAATAAGACCCGTGTGCAAATGCATTGGTACCTTGCTAGTGCTGAAATAATTGGTACTCAACCAACTACTAATACATATTATTAAAAGAAACAATGTCCTCTAAAATTTATACGTATTATACTTAGGCAAAATTACAAGCTTTGTCCCATAATATCATGTAACACTTTTATTTTTATCTTACTTTTTTACTGATTTAATCCTTTATATTATAATTTGGTAACATTTTCGTTTTTTATCTTTTTATTTTCCCGTTTTAGTTCTTTATATTATAAAATATCAACATTGTTATACTTTTTTAATTTATCAAGACAAATTAAAAAAAATCATAAAAAAAACTTATAAAAAATTCATCAAACTGATAAACAAACTCAAATTTTCATCAAACAAATTTCATTGAAGAAATCTCATAAAAAATGATACTAATGTTAACATTTTATAACATATAAGATTAAATCGGGAAAAGAAAAAGATAAAGCACTAAAATGTTACCTGGTTGTAACATAAAAGATTAAATCGAAAAAAAATAAGATAAAGGATGCAAGTGTTACCTAAAATTAAGTTAATGGACAAATTGTGTAATTTTACTTTATACTTATTAATACATAAAATTTGATGCCCCTTTAAATGTGCAGTCCTGAATGATCGTCAATCTTGATTGTGTTTAGGGCCATCACTGATCATCTATGTGGTGAGACGTGATTGAATGACATTTGTGCAACTTTTATAACAATGTTGCATATCAATTAAACTCTTTTTGATTAGATTTGTTGTTATCTCACATGTGTTTATATACACTTTTTTTGAGGTAATATACACACTTTTTATTGTTAATCTAATAATCATTCCATCGTTCATAAAATAAAAATTCATTTCATATTTCATTTAACTCATACAATCTTTATAATTTTATGATTCATACAACTGTTTCACATGGTTCAATTATATAATCTTACTTAAAAAAATTATATATTTATGATCGTACAATTGATAGTTTTATATTTGTAATCATACAATAGTTCTGCATTATATGTATGATCATATAATTAATTCATATTATATTTTTGTATTTAAAATTTATATGTCCATTTGGAGAACATGACCATTTAACAAAATATATTCATCTAAAAGCTTTGAAATATATTATCGCAATATATCAAATTTTTAACATATATAACAATTAAATTGAATCTTCAAAAGACATTGATATTGTGTATATTTTTTTAAGGATAAATTGCACTAACCTCCTCTGAAGTTTATGTGAATGCATTACACCTCCTCTCTATTTGGTCACTCAACAACAACACCCCTTGTCGTTAGCTCCATCCACTTCCCCTTAAAACAAAAAAGAAGAAAAGAATAGAAAAGAAAAGAAAGAAAAGACATTTCCTTCTGATCCATATCATATCTTCTACTCATTCTTGTATCTTCGTCTCCTTCTCCATCTCTTAAGAACACTTGCAGTCGCCGAAAAATGTAATATTTGCTTTATGACTAAAATTAAATAAGCCTATCACCCTTGTCGTTGTCTACAATCTTAATGTTAGTGTTCTTCCATTGGCATGAGTAAAATTTTATATTGTCCCTTCTAGACATAGAAGGACCCAATTTTTCCCAAAACCCTAACTCTATGTTTCACCACAATCACCATATTGCCTAATCCAAAACTAAATTATTAGATGGTGGTGTGGTTGAGTTGATGAGTGATTCATGCTAGGTGACGGTAGTCGGTGGTGGGTAACGCGAGACCAGAGGGGTGGAAGCAAGAGGGATCATGGAGAACAATAGTTGGTGGTTCTCTTTTAATTTATGCATGTTTTGCTTATAAAGGGAGGTGTATGGATATTATAGAAGAATTTAGGGGAGGTTAGTGTCTAGTACAACACTAGAGGGGGTGTTTGTGTTGTTTAGGGAAAGTTTAGAGTAGGTGAATGTAATTCCCCCTATTTTAATCATAAATTATGTCACGAACAACAATATATAGCATCATAAAAAGTTTTCACCAAATTTTTAACTAAAAAGTGATAAGATATAAGTTTTAAGTTATAAGCTACTTAAATTAGCTTATAATAAGTTACTATAAGCTCATGAAAATAAGTTATAAGCTCGTGTAAAACATACAATTACCAAACTTATAATCACTCCTTGTTTGTTAACTCTCTCTCTCTATCTCTCTCTCTCTCTCTCAATATCAGAGGCGGAACCGTTTGAGGGCATGGGTGGGCGCCATTTTTTTTTTATATGGGAAGTTAAAAAAATATCCTTGATTTTTAACTAAAATTACTTTGCGACCCATCCTCTTCTCCATCTCTCAAAACGTTTTACTATCATGCTTTCAAATCATTCGAAATGCGTAAATAATCATTTTGAATATTTAAGACATGTAATTTAATTTTATTTGGTCAACTTTGTGCTTAATTCTTATTAAAACATAAATTTTGTGTGTATATATTATAATATATTGGCTTAATTGCACTTTTGCCCTCTATCTTTTGCCAATTGTGCGATTTTGCACCCCATCCTTTTTTTTGAGCGATTTTGCACCCCATCATTTACCCCCTTTCTGATTTTGTAGCCCCTCATGTGTTTTTTTGCACCCTATCGCAGAGCGAAGTCAAGGCGAAGGCAAAAAAATACACGAGGGGGCTACAAAATCAGAAAGGAGGTAAATGATAGGGTGCAAAATCGCTCAAAAAAAAGGATGGGGTGCAAAATCGCACAATTGACAAAATATATGGGGCAAAAGTGCAATTAAGTCTAATATATTTTGACGGCCCATCCGAACATTTTTTTTTACTCCGTTACTGCCTACGATCAGAATATCATTGTTGAAATAGATGGTAATATCATCGTTGAAATACCCCTTTACATCCCTGTATTTTCTATGAATGTTTACACATATATTGATAATTACTGTGAAAATATTTAAACAAGGAGTGAACCCAATGGTAAAAAGTTTCCTGTTATAGACCATGTAGCAAAAAAGTGGGATTTATATAAGAAGTGTTGGATGCTAAACATAGATTAGTATAATACTTGCAAAGCATTACTCAATACTCAACATGATTTTTCTTTCCTTCTCTTCATCTTCTTCTTCATCTTCATCACATTCATCCATCTTCATACACATTTAAGACTAGAAAAATTAAATAAAAATAAAAATTCAAATTTATTTTTCAATCTTCATCTCTTCTTATCTCCCTAAACCCATAAATCTCCAAATTACTTAATCTTTAACTTACAAACTCATAAATTCACCAAAGATTATATATGTGATGGTGGTGTGATGAGATTAAAGTTGTTGTTGTTGATTATGATGGTGGTGTAGTGATAGATTATGTGATGTTGTTTTTGAGTTGATGAGATTAGAGTTGTTGTAGTTGATTATGATGGTGTAGTCATGAGATTATATGATGTTGTTGTTTTTGAGTTGATGAATTTATGGGACCAAATGTGCAATTCAACAAAAATATTTCTATTTCTAAAGTATTTGATCCGTGATTAATTCATTTCTGACACTAATTTTAGAAGGAAATAATCCCAACACCCAAATTTTATATATATTATAATTTCCACATATCCAACTTATAGATCACTATTATACATCAAAAGCTTTTTTTTTTTAAGAATCTGCGAAAAAATTACTTCCTTCGTCTCAGAATAATTGAGTAATTTGATCATTTCACATATATTAAAAAAAATATAAGTAAAAGGAAGAGAGAAAAATAGTTTTAAGTATTCTTGTCAAATATTAATGTATTTATCATTATATTATAATACAAAGTAAAATATAATAAATTGAGAATGAAGACTAAATTGAGTGTATAATTGAAAAAGATAATTAATATTACATTAAAAAGTAAAATAAATAATTTATTTTTAAACAATGTTTTTTATATAGGGGTCATTTATTATGGAAGGAATTGAGTAAGTGATGAAAAAACTCATGGAGCAAGACTGGTCCTTATTTTCTGACAGCAATTAGAGGGAAAATCATGTTGATTACATTTGTACCCACTTCATATTGAGTGCTTGATTATTTAAAATTGTTAATTACTTTTGACTACTTTCTCATATTCTCTCATCTTCTAAGAGCTTTATTCGAGGCTTCTCTCATGGGACCCAACATACAACATGATTCATTGTATTAGACAAAACACAAATGAAGCCAATATCTTCTTCTGCTGAACTGTTACCCATATCTGGATACATCAGTTGGATATGTTTAACTTTAAGGTTATTATAGTTTCGACCACTAAAAAGATTGGTCCAACTTGGACCAGTTTATTTGAATCATTAATCAAATAAGATACACAAATTTTATCATAGTCTATATACACATGATTCCTCTCTCACTCTTCCATTTCTCTATCCTCGAAACACCATTTTTCGGTTCCACTGTGAAAATCAATTTCACATACACATCCGTAGCTCATATTCCTTTTGCTACAATTGCAAAGCAAAATCATAATATATAATCATTTTGTTTAACTTGAATTGATGGTTGTTCATTATTCATCAATCTTAAGAATATTCACATCTTAGACAAAATAGATTTACAAAAATAGAAAAGCAAAATTAGTAGAACAACTTTTGGATCTAGCACTTGAAAATTGAAACATAAAAACCATTAAACATTTTAAATATAGCAACTTTGATTACTAACCCAACTCAGAAACCAGTTTATATTTTTGGATTCCATAATTTTTAATTCCCGCATGAAACAGTGTTGCACTTGTTTGTCACACCACAAAGCTAAATAGGAACAAGGAATAAAAAGAAATCAATTGTATTTTTTAAACCATTGTTGAAAAAAAAAAAGACCCATTGCTGCAAGGGTGAAGAAGCTCAAAGGAGAGAGAATAAATGGAAAAGTGAGGAGTCTTTTTGGTGAGAGAGAGAGATTTGCAAAGAGAGAGGTAGAGTTGATGAACTTGATTTGGTGTGGATGGATCATAACAAGATATGATGGTATAATCTAATCTAACCATAAAAAAAATGGTTCAAGTTGGACCAATCTTTTAGGAGTGCAAGCTATAAGGACCCTAACTTTAATGACACATGAAACACTCACCGGGCAAGAAGTGTAGTAGTATTAGAGAAAAATTAAAGTAAAGGCTAAAAAGTGCGGCACTTGTTAAGGAAATTAAAATAAAAATATTCTTTTCATGATGTGAAAATGTATATTTAATTTTGTAAATGTTTAAAAGTTGTTGTTTTTCTCTTAAAAAAGAAGTTATTGTTTTTGATGTAAAGTTTTTACTTTTTTCTTTTTTAACAAGTGTATTTTTTTTGAAGAGTTCTTAACAAATGCTTTTAGAACACTTATTAGTAAGATCCAAAAATTAAAATACACCATTACATAAAATTATTAATATGTATTGTTTTTTTCACAGGTATTAACATGTATTTGACAAGGCATGAACGCTAGGTAATGCATAAATTTTTAAAATTACAACTCATAAAATTTGGAATTAATATTTTTTTGGTACAAATTTTTTATATTAATATATAATACATATTCAAATAAAAAAAGAATCGATATCTTAATAAGTTGTTGATGGTTCATAAAGTATCAATTTGGTAAAAGTTTGAACTTTTAATATAGAAAAATAAAGTATAATCTCCTGGATGACAATTAGAAAACAAATATTTGTTTAAAAAAAATATACAATCATTATTAGTGCCGATTTATTAATAATCATTTTATTTTCCAATTTTGAGAAACATGGAGCATATTTTCACCCACAGACAAATAAGTTTCGATACTCATAAATATATACTAATATTAATTCAATTAATATATACTAATACAATTAATATATTGTTTTTACTGCCTTTAACTTTTATTCCAAACAATAGTCTCCTAAAAAGATAATCAGCAAATTTGGTATCAATGTTAAAGGTTGTACACGTGGCAACAAATTATATATTTATAGGGACTAAGAAATTATTTTGACATAAGTATTTTGTCCATATGAATATATTATCTTTCGTTTTTAATTAGTCCCTCTATTTAATGCCAAATTTAACTTATTTTAACAGCGAAGACCAATTTATAAACAAAAAATTGATATATTTTTAAGGACTATAAACATATTTAACATATATATGTTTAAATGCAAAATTATAAGTAAACCATTTGTAAAGTATATCTACACTATTCAAGTTGTCTCACATGAATAGCAAAGATACGCATAACAGTTCACAAAAAAATTTGATATACTACGTCTATCCCTAAATATAGACTCCATTGACTAATTCACGAAAATTGAAAGAGTATTAAATTTGATGGTGATTGATATAGATTTTATAAATGTATCCTATAAGTAGTGGCGGAGTCAGACTAAAAAGTTTTGGATGACCGCCATAAAAAATATATAACTTCTTCATCTTTTTCGATATCAGCGGCCTACCTCTTGAAAAAACGAATCGATTTTTTGACTCTCCATCTTAAATTTTCTGTTACAAAGAAACAACTTTATCAAAATGATATATATAACTCATAATTATAGTATGTTATATCAATTCAAATGAAAATCAACATTGTTACCGTGACTGAGGCACAAATTGATGAGTGAATACAAATACATAGTAGGAAGAAGATACTATACAGTGGCATGTCAATATCCAAATGAAGAAGTAATGGAGAAAATAATTTCAAATGGAGAAGATGGTGATGAATTTTTATTAGAAAAAGCAATTTCAGTAACAGTAATAAGTAATTAAGATACTTTTCATTATGTTAATGATGTACAAAGACTCTTCGTAGTGCTAAACAATTAAAAAAAAAATGAAAATCAATGCTCTGCTGAACAAAATATAAGAACACAAAATATATGAATACTTCCTAAACACAAGTGGATCAAAACTGATAGATAGTGTCTCATCAGATATATACAACGATAGGCAACATGCATGCCTTCATTCAATTAAATAATGGTTCCCAAAAATAGGTCCACATAGCCTAATCTTATCTCTATAGGGATACTATTAAATTTATGGAGAGGAACACCCTGAATATCACTTATGATATGTACCTATTTATAAAATAGTAAATTTCATCCTTCATTCAGATTCAAAGCGAAACATGGTTTAGTGATTTCACAAGAGTTTAAAATGGGTTATGTGAAAATTGAAGGTGAAACCAAATTAAAAACCAAATTCATTAACAAACAATAACAACAACAAAGAAACAACACAGTAGGGATTCAAAAATTGAAGGGAAAAAGGGAAATCGAAGAGAAATCAAACCAATGTAGTGACTGTGACGGGCGAATGAAGAGAAGAAGATGATCATTGTGAGAGGGGTGACAGAGAGATGGAGGGCGTCGTGCCAGCGGTCACTGTAACAACCCGATTTTTTATTATTAGTTTATGGGAAATGTTAACGAGTACCTCCGGGACACTCTTTAAGACCTTTAAATGGTAACTTTTTTGAAAATTTATGTAATCAATGCATGAAAAATTGAAATAATTGACTTTTTTATGAAATAATTTCTTCTTTTGGAATGCTTAAAGAGTGCCCTAGGGCACTCGTTAACATGACCCTTAGTTTATTAATATTAGTTTATTTATTTAATTATTATTTATTTATAATGTGGTTGAATTGATGTGTTAGTTGATTTATTTAGAAAATTGGAGTGAAGGGTATTTTTGGGAAATTGAGGAAATAGAGGTGTATGAGTAAATAGGAGGTTTAAGTGAAGTAAATGAATAGAAACTAAGCATATTTAATGTTGAGAGAACCAAAGCCCAAAACAAGAGAATATAAATAGATAGCAGTGTTGGTGAATTAGGGTTAGACTCATAACACACACATTTGAGAAAGAGGCCAGAGTAGATGCAAAGAGGAGAAATAGGACAGCTAGAGAAAGAAGATGAGAGCTTAAGAAAATCAAGAGGAGAGGTGAACCAAGCTAGGGGGAGGCTAGAATTGAAGGTTAAGAGGTATGGGTGTGAGTTTTTTTCTCATTTGAAAATTTATGAGCAAATGGGTAGATTAAGGTTTTGTGTGGTTCTTGCTAAATTCATGTTTTAATGATAAATTGATGTTGACTTTGTGCTCTAGATTGATGTTATGATTATGGGTATATGATTATTTATGAATCCATGATGTTATGATGTTAAATCCATGAATTGTTTGTGTTGTTGTTATTGTTGTTGAGTTTTTGAGTTTATGTTGAATTGAGTGAATAATCATGAGAATCAATGTTGAATTGGTGTTTTGTTGTGTAATAAATGTTTAATCAAAGTGTAATAACTATATGTAATGTTTGTACAACGATTTTAGGGTGAATGTGATCAAAAATAGGATTTTTGGAGTGTTTTGGAGGTGTTCTCGAGAGGGAAAACCCATTTTCTGGGTGATCAGGAAACATGGGCTCACTAAACAACACCCATGAGTCGCTAAGCGACCAGTACAGTAACAGCAAATGATGTCTGCGTGTTTTGGTCCTTGGGGGATGTTTCCAGACATCCCTGGACTTTCCTTTGGTGATGTTTTGCTGCTGTTTTGATGATTTAATGATGGGTAAAGATTGCTTGCAATGGAATAATTATATTGAGTTGTTTTGAGACGAGATTGGTTGTTTGTGAAATATGAAAATGGACACGATTTGCTAAAATGAACTGGTACGTCAAAATGAATAACTTTTGAAATGTGTTGATTTGGTAATGGTGTTTGAACTCATGTGATGTTGGATATATGAATAGTATGTATGAAAAATGAGTATGTATAAGTATGTAAACTTGGTAAATGTGGATATTGGAAAACTAATGAAGAAGTGAATTGATGAATTAATGAATTAATGAATGATGAGCTGCGATGATTATTTGGTGATGTGCATTTTATGATGTGAATATGATGAGTAAATGTTGAGTTATTTATAGAGATGTAAATGATGAATCATTGGACTTAGTGTAAATTGTGAATTGTTTAAGGATGTGAGATTGATGTGATAATTGGAGATGATTATATGATGAAGTGATTATATAATGATGTGATTAAAAGATGATGTGTTATATAATATAGTGATTATATGACGACGTGTTGATACGATGTCGTTGATGTGTAATTGTCGAGTCGTATGTATGATGTGCATTGTCGAGTCATGATGTGATGTTCATGCATTCATAGTCAGTCCTATCGTACTATTGTGTACTTGATGTTGTGAGATTAATCATTAACATACCTCCGATTAACCAAGATGTCATGGGATCACTCAGTAACATAACTTTGATATCCAAAACCTGATACCACATGCATATAGAGTCGAGTTAGGCGCATTGCATACATCACTGTGAGTCTATGTAGAAGATGTTTTATTTGACTATGTGTGACTATGTGTTGTGCTATTTAAAGATGTGGAACGTGACTATGTGTTATGTGGAAATGTGTCCAATTGAATATGTGATGATGAGTTTGCTATACTAATGTGAAAATGGTGTATACTTGGATGTCTTTAATTGTTTGGATGTGAATATATATACTTGTGAGATGTTAGCTAAAACTAGTTAATGTTAAGACATGGATATATATATATATATATGTTGAATATGATTTGCTGCTTATTCATGATGAATATCTGTTGAATGTATAGTTGCATATTTGTTATCCTTTAACTATACATGCGTTCGAATTTTTCCATGTGTTGAATATTTCTCACCCTTTTGCGGGTTTCCACATATGCCCTTGTGGTGTAAACTTGCAGGTTGAGGAAGATTAGTTGATGTGAGTTTTCTGAGGATGACTTTGGAGCCTACTCGTTCTTTACCGCTTTCTTTTGGAGCCGAGCATAATATTGCTCTGATTAGGACTGTTGAGATTTATTTTATGTCTTCCAGACTTATTTATAGAACCTTTGAGTTCTATTGTTGATGTACTTTTGAGATTTGGTGTTGACCTTATGTTGTTGAGATTATTTCGCTGCGACTTGATATATTATTTTGATGGAGTTTTGGATTTTGTTGATTGATGAAGAGTAACACCTTGAAATGTTATTTATATTTGTTGCATTATTATTTAAAAATAGTATGCTGGGTTTAGGGTGTTACAGTCACTACAAGAAAACTGCATTTTAGCGTTGGCCAAAAGCCCACTATAACAGGGCTAAAACATACGCTAACAATGGTTTAGCGTCGAGGGCTGGCTAAAAAAATTGAAGCTATTGAGTAGCGTCAGTTTTCTGGCCACTGAGGCTAATATAGCTTCAGTTCGGCCGAGTTTAAATCTGACTCTTCCCAAAGTCGAGGCTACTGAAGTAAATATTAAAAAGTCAACCAACAAAGTTAGAGTCCGCCAAACTGACGCTACATTCATAATTTAGAGTCGGCCAACCTAACGCTAAAGTTAACTTCATTCCAGTCAACTAAATCTTATAGAATCGACGCACACATGCTAGAGTCAATATTCAAAAGTCAACAAAATCATATAGAGTTGGTTGGCCGACGCTAAAGTCAATAGCGTAAAAGTCAAAGTTTTTTATTAGGGTCGGTCTACCAGATGCTAAAGTCAATTTATAAAAGTCAAAGAAATCATTTTTAGAGTCGGTCTAGCCAACACTATCTATTTTATTTTATTTTATTTTTGCATATTTCACTTTATACCGCTGTGATGCTATTAAGGTGATGGAGTCGTCAAAGAGAGAAAGAGTGAGTACGTGTTTCAGAAGTGAGGATGACAAACTTGTAATTTTCATATTAACTTAAGGGTATTATTGTAATTTCAAACCTACAAAAAAATTATTTATTTTTTAATGGGGAGGTTGTGGCCTTCATAGTATTTATTGTTGACCATAGAAAAGGAAGTAAAATAATTATGAATATGTTGGTAAAGAAATAATTTATGTAATTGAAATTTAAACGTTTTCTTATAAAATGGGACAATAAATTTCTTAAGATGATATTATATTTAGGGATGAAAGTAGTATAAAGGAGTTATACTTGTCATTTACATGGTCCTAAGCTTTAAATGACTTAAATTTTCATATATCAACCTGGCTTAAGCGGCACGAGCAAAGCTTCTTAAAACATCTCTATTAGGGGTGTTTACGTTTCAGATCACTGATTCAATCCAGTGATCCAAACCAACTCAGCACACACACACACACACACACACACACACACATATATATATATATATATATATATATATATATATATATACTGGTTGAACCCTTTCAACTCTGGTTCCAACCCTAACTAACCCATTTAAATATTAAGTTGTTCATTTCAGATAAAAAAAACTTATGAATCCAAATCAGTGAATCCGACCCATTCAATATATATATATATATATATATATATATATATAGATATATAATTGGTTAACATAATTTAAGACTTTTATGTGTTGATCTAGAAAATTGTGTCAATTAAATTCATGTGTTAAAATTTTAAATCTTAGAGTTTACTCCAAATGTTAAATTATATGAAATTGATAGTTATTTAGCCATATACATTTTTTTTTCAAGTTATGTCTCATGATCCGACCCAAACCAATACTTTGGGTTTGAGGGAAAAATATTTGATTTTGACTCAACCCAAATCAACGTAATTCAATTTGACCCGATGACAAGTTTGGTCAAAACCGACTCGTGTAGAGCTAATCTCTAATCCTTGGTTCTTCAATTTTGAGAACACAAAAACCATTTTGAGCATCAGAGCACATCTAAGCTCAGCTAGGCATGAAATGGGGGTTAAACTTTAGAGCTGAGACACACTTTATATATGTTCTTGTTATTTTTAGCATTTGTGAGAGAAAAATGACAATTGTTCTTAAAATTGAGTTGGCAAAGTATGTCTCACTCAAACCAACTTAACAACAATATTTGAGTTATAGCATGTAGATGCTAGTAGGAAATGGAAGAATCATCCAAGCGTTGAACACTTAAAACTAAATTAGTCCTTGAAATTAGTCGTGAATGTCAATTGTCAAATTAACCCTAAGTAGGGTGATAGGAAGATTAATCCAAATTTTAACGGATTTAAACGGCTCGAACCGGAACAAAACTGCAATCAAACCATTAAAATAACATAATTATAGGTTTCGGTTCAAGGATCAATTGATTGAATCGTCCGGTTCAATTTGATTTTTGAAGCATTAAAGTTTTATCACCGGCAGGGTCTTGTTGTCTTTCATCTTGTGGATAATGCCCAAAAATTGGAGTAAAATAAGACAATGTTTCAAAATAGTGTTCAGCAACAAGTTCTCATTCAAGCCATCCCTTGGAAATAAATACAACATGTGTATGAATGTCTTTAATTACTATCAATACAATACATTTAGAACTCTGACACCAAACTTATGTGTGTGAGTTTAAAAAGATTTTGTAATTGCACCGTAATTATGTTGTTACATGTACTCACGAATTCTCTCACCTAATTGGTACCTACTTGGAATTCATTTCATTTCTTAAAAGAAAAGAAATATGACTCCTTCTAAAAAGATAAAGTCAATAGAAAGCAAAAAGAGAAAAGAAAAAGAATTCTAAGAAAAAGAAGATAAGTATATTTGGTTAAGCCATTAAATTACCTATTGTAATTTATGATCCAAAGCATTATATATAGGTATAAATAAAATTAGAGAAGGCACTCTAGAGCAACAATATTAATCATTGTTCACATTTTTCTACATTAAAATTGCATATCTCATACTATCATTTACCATAATATGATTGATCTCAGAAATTTGTGCAAATTCACCAGTGGCCCAATTCCCATCAGAACCATTAACACGAGGATTGGAGACACAAGAGAGTATTGAAATTGGAGCTTGAAGAATAGCATAAATAACTGAAAAACCACTCCACCCATGCCCATGTTGTCTTCTTCCTCTTTCACCTCCAAATATTGCTACTTCAACCCCCCCGTTCCCTTCTTCAAACATGTTCTCATCTGCCACCTTAGAACTCTTTTTCATCTTATAAATATTAATTCTTCTCACTGCAGCTACAAGATGCCACATCTACAATTACCTTACTTGGTTTGAAGAAATTGAATTTAGAAGAGACAATTATACAAGTACTACTTACTAGCTATTAATTGTACAAACTCCAAACTTCAAAAGCTTTGATTAATTTGAATGATATTTTTCAATATAAAGATGTGATGAACTTTGAAGAAGAAATTGATTATATGATTCAAAAGGGTCAACCTCTATTTATGAGGGTTAATTGATAATGGTATTAAGTGGTGGTATTGCTAGTGCTTGTGTTTATCACCAAAGTTTTTTTATGGGTATCTTTTAGTTTAAAGAGCCAACCAACTATCACTAGCATATTTTTTTTATTCATTGATAATTATATGTGGGGTCTATTCAAGCCCAACATGCCGACATACCTACCTAATATTACAAATTATAGTCTTCATTTGTGAAATTATGGGTTTACAACTTTACATAATAGATTTGCTATATATATACTGATTTACTATTTTACCTAACAAAAGGGTCAAGCTTTTTGAGGCATAGTTCTGTTCATTTTGTGGTACAAAATAAAGGGTCTCAAGTCTCAACAAATTGAAGCTAAATGACAAAAAAGCTAGATAGCTAAAGATATTATCAAAATTGTGGTATTTCTCATCAATCATTTGGATGAGTAACTTTATCAACAAAGAATCATCAATTACCGTCCAATGATTTTTCTTTGTATGACATTGCATTGTATGGTAACAAATTATCATTGTTGATGCAAAGTTGTATAGATTCCCCACAAATTTAGTCTGTGTTGGGGAATCAATGCCGATACCTATATGTGATGGAGACATATGTGGTGGCATAGATTAGTACCATTTCTCCACTAAAGATTAAGACTCATGGTTATCTATCTATCTATATTCCTTTCTTAAACCTTGAAGAAAGCCAAGATACGGATAGATATGCATATTATCATAAATAAATAATTAGAAAAATCAAGCTATTGGATTTTAAACTAACCAAATAAGTTTTGTATAATAGTATCTCTCAATATGGTACATGATCTTTGTACTTAGGGGTCGTCCTTTGGACAACTTGATGATGCCAAAGATCAGCTAACTGGCCATAGTGGTCCCTCACTAGGAAATAAGATATTTTTTTGGTGAAGGGTATGGGGCAAAAACCCTACCAAGAAACTAGATTAGAGAACATGGAGTAAGGAAACACGGTTGACATCTCCCATAAAGGAGTTTGAAATGAAAGTCAATAATTAATAAAAACAATAATGTTATTTTGACAACTTTTTTTTTTCCCTATCCCACCCATTATACATCCCGTGTGAAATGATATTTTAGTAATTTTACCCTATGTGAAAGAGAATGTTTGGTGAAGTGGTGAAGGTCACATGCCCACGTGTTGTGTGTGGTGGTAGAAGATGTATGTGTCATTTATGGTGGTCAATATATCACCATTCTAGCTAAAAATTTTTAGAGTAAATTTAACGAAAGATCAAACTTAAATAAACTGAAAATATTTTATTTTGATAAATAAAATAAACTATCAAATACTCCTTCTTTTTTTTTGAAAGACAACTATCAAATACTTGATTAGCTTCTCTTACATGTTTCATTTGGAGACAACCCACTCCTCAACCATTCCTTTAATCATATTCACCAAAAGCATAGCAGGAGTGAGCCTTGTCACAACGTTAGTAAATTAATCAGGGTCGATGGCAGATCCATATCGCAAGGGATGGGGACAATTGCCCCACAATATTTTATGTAAATCATAATAAAATTTTGATATGCTTATTATTTCAAAGTTCTGCCTTATTAAAAAAAATAATAATAAGAGGCTGCCCCCACTGGTTAGGGAACAACTTTACCCATCCTACATTTCTAAAAAATCACACATTGCTTCAGAAGTATACTATATAACGATATAACTTGTTCGAAAAGTATTTTCGGACGGTAAAAAAATTATGTTTTTTAGATGTGTGCATCAAAAGAGATTTACCATGCCCACTTCAACCATAAGGCTTATTTCTTGCTCCACAGTTTTATGTATATAATATTTATTGAAATTTTCATAAAAAAAAATAAAAATTATTGGAACTATTGGAATTTAAAAGCAGTCAATATTCATTGATTTGCTGCCACTTGCCATATGTTTTTTTGTTTTATGAAAGTATGGAAAGACAAAAATTGGCAGGTGTTGCTATTTGCAAAGTGTAATATGGAAATGCATAAGAATAATTGAAATTTGTAGAAGGTTGCATATTTTAGGTTTTTGGCATGATATTTATGTATTTTGTAAAAGCTTATAATATTTGTCTTTATCAATCATGGACTATTTCCTTGCACCCGCCAAATAAAATTTACGCATAGCACTTATTAGAGTCAACTAGACTATAACCCGTGCGATGCACATGTTTTGTAGAATTTCGTATATAAATATCAAATTGATTATATTTTTACTTACATATTCAGTATTTTGTTATGAAACGATCAGAAAAAAAAGGTGCAAAAATTACACCAATTTAAGTTATTAACTAACTTTATTTTGTTACCAAATAATATTACCAGTTTGTGTTCTCGAATTCCTTCTTTCTCAACATTCATATTCAATTACATTCATGTTAAAAGAATAACTAAAATAAGCAAATTGAAAATAGTAAACATGTTTCAAAAGTCAAAGTGAGAAAACAAAGTAATGTTATAATATAGTGTAAATTTTTGCAAATAAAAAGATAGAATAAATAGCTTCAAGTAATTAATATAATAAAGGAGAAACAAAGAGTAGACAAAATTACACTAAGAAGTGAAGTTTCTAATGATAAAATTATCATCTGAATTAGTCAAATTATCAACAATTTTAAAGATGCAACTTTAATGTCAAACACGTAGTAAGCGTACACCAAGAAACTGATCCTAACCGCAAGGGTTGTTAAATCTATAAAAAGGAAAAACAATTGTTATGTGGTAACCGAAAGAAATAAATAATAAAAAGGAACTGTTACGTGGTAATTGAAAGAAAAAATAATAATGAAAAAGAACCGTTAATAATGAAAAGGAACTGCTATCAAAAAAGTAATTGCAATGATGTTAGTGACTTTTAAAAAAAATAACATTTTCATGTGCTACCTGATTCAATTCCTTGCAAACTTTTTTTTCATAAAAATTTTAGGTCCGTCAAAAAGAGCGGAGTTATAGTTATTAGGTTCAATTGCATGATGGTGAGAGAGATAAAAGTGAGTGAGAAATGATTTAGGGATTGTGAGATTGAAAGAAATAGGGTCCGAAATTTGTGTTGAATACATAATATTGAAGCAATTGCATGTCATAAAAAACATCAATACCTTGGTGGTAAGAGTTGTGATTTGGAAGGATGTGGTATACCGGTACTTAACATTTAATATTATAAAGATAAAGATTACAACTTGGTACTTGATTATTTGAAAGCTCCAAAGAAAACTCACCCTTCTGCATGAAGAGTAGAACAATAGCCGAACTTGCCAGCAAAATTTCAAAGAAAAAAAAAGCCATTAATATTTCTAGTTATTCCCCCATACATCACAAGGTTGTCTTGTTGAGCAACAACGTCAAAGGAGGTACCGATGACTTTGCAAAAAAGCAAGTTTCTCAAGTTTTTAAAGTTGTTAATAAACCTATCAAAAAATAAACTAGTTAGTTTCTTCGAAAGTTCAATCATTTTAAAGTTTCATAACATCATAATCATCGGTGTCTTCATCTCCAACTTTATCAAACTCTTCTCCAGATTTCACCAAAAATCGAGTTTACCTACGAATTAACACGTTTTTAACACCTAAAAATGTAAAGTCAAACAAGTTTACGAGTTAACACTCAATTTATAGAACGCTGTTTCAAAGGTGCCTAAAGAACAGTCTTCTAACCAGACGTTGTACTTGATAGATTAACCACATCACAAAATGTCGCCCGAACACCACTTCATTTATAGAGGCCCATATTCAGTTCAAAGTAGGGGCAAAAAGAACATCCCACCTACCAAAATCAGTACAACCATTTATATATTGAATATCACACCTCACTTGCAAAATAATGGAGAATATCACACCTCACTTACAATAGGGATGAAAATAATTTTTGTATATACAACTGTAAAATTGGAGAAATATTTTCATCAAAAATTGATTATACAGTTGTATATAGTTTTAACCGTTCATAAGTAATGGTGAAAGGTTTGCATTTATTTTGGACCTTAAGTAATTACTGACGGTCTACGTCTTAAGTCATGATAAATATTCCTTCAGAGATGATATTTTACATTACTGGCAAAATTGACCACCCACAATTATACAACCACATTCCTTAAAAAAAAAACAATTTTACACATTAAAAAAATACTATTACTGACGAAATTGACCGTCAACAACTACACAATTGCTTTTCTCACTTCATACAAAGCTAAAAAACACCAGTATTTTACGTTTTTAACCCCATCGACAGTTAACTGCCGATGGGAAGGAAACCGGCGGCAGTTAGCTACCGTTGCCATGTTTTGCCTATATTTTTCAAAACTTCACATTTTTTCATCTTATTGTGAACAAAAACGATAAAATGACATGCGATTAAATTGAAAAAGCTAAAAAAAAAATGACAGCTAATTTTTTAACTTAAAAACTGTTTTTAATTTTTTTAAAAACTGATTTAATTTTAACAAAAACTAATTCTAACATAGTTTTAATTTAAAAAAAACTAATTTTAAAAAACCAGTCTTTATAAATTGTTTTAATTTAAAAACAGTTTTCAATTTATTAAAAAAAACAGCTTTGTTTTTTTTTTTATAAAAAAACTGTTTTTCAACAATAAACCTTTTTAGTATAACTGTTTTCCAACAGTTTTTATTATTGTTTTTTATAAAAAAATTGTTTTCCAACAGTTTTTATTATTGTTTTTTATAAAATAACCTTTTTTGTAGGCTCAGTTTCTCCCTTCAGGTGGGAAAACATGAATTATGGCACAATGTAATTCTATTGGTGAATGAAAACTCAAACAGTAATAATAAAAATACCTCATAAAAAATAATATACTAAAAAGATTTATTGTTGGAAAACAGTTTTTTTATAAAAAAATAAAGCTGTTTTTTTAATAAATTGAAAACTGTTTTTAAATTAAAACAATTTATAAAAACTGATTTTTTAAAATCAGTTTTTTTTTTTAAATTAAAACTATGTTAGAATTAGTTTTTGTTAAAATTAAATCTGTTTTTAAAAAAATTAAAAACAGTTTTTAAGTTAAAAAATTAGCTGTCATTTTTTTTTAGTTTTTTCACTTTAATCGCATGTCATTTTATCGTTTTTGTTCACAATAAGATGAAAAAATGTGATGTTTTGGAAAATATAGGCAAAACTTGGCAACGGCAGCTAACTGCCGTTGGTTTCCTTCCCATCGGCAGTTAACTACCGACGGATCCTTCCTATCGGCAGTTAACTGCCGATGATGTTAAAAACGTAAAATACTGGTGTTTTTTAGCTTTGTATGAAGTGGGAAAAACAATTTTCAAAAAATACCATTACTGGCGGCCCAGTCCGCCAGTAATGACATGGCAAAAAAAAAGCGGTCCAACATTAGTGGCTGATTTGAATACGCCAATAATGTTTTAAATATGATCGTTAGCCACTGTACAGTTAGTGGTGGATTTCACAACGTTGACTTGTTGAGCAACAAAATCATCGAAGTTAATCTTACTAGATTGATGACCCGTGTGCCGCACGGGTCTTATGAGCTTGAATACAATCTATAAAAATCGAATGCAATGGTTTTTTTTAAAGTACAACACGGGAAGATAATATTGTATGAAATACTAAAATGGCACAGATAGTAAGTGTGGTTTAATCATCACCTACATGATATGTTTTACATTAAACATTACGAAATACTTCATCATAGACGACGTTAGAGGTAAAATCAGTATCTTCACCATCTTCGTCTGTGATAATATCTTCAACCCTTCTCTTGAAGTCACCCTCGATACAGCAACATACAATTGTCCATGTGAAAATACAGGCGTTGGAAGGTATATGCCCACATTTTTAAGTGTCTGGTCTTGACTCTTATTAGTAGTCATTGCAAATGATACAACCAAAGGAAACTGTCTTCTTTGAAACTGGCCTAGACTTTTGACCCGTGCGACGTACGGGTCCTATCGACTGTTATAATGATCAATAAGTTATCTTTGACATGTGTCATGTACGTGTCTATCGATAAACACAAACATAATTATTATATGATTTTTTCTATCATGTGTAAATTTACACATATTTAAGAAGTTTAAAATAGTAAGTTTGTATTTAAACATGTACATTTTATATTAAATATATAATTTTTTAATAAAAAATATATTTTTTTAAATTTTTTTTTGTTACTTTTAGTTGTTTTAACATGTGCAATGTTGCACATGTTAGACAAACCCTTATTAGATATACAATATCGCGATAAAATGTGCCTTAATATGTCTTTCAACGACATATGAATCGTACCAAATTTGTCACATATTTGAAAACATAATTTATTAAAATGATTTGCTTGCATTTGATAACAAAAAAGAAAAATAAGTAGAACTATTACCTAAATTAGAGTAAACCCAATTTATAGCAATATAAATCATGAAAATAGTAAATGTGTACAAATTGCATCCCAATTATTAAAGTTCGAACTAAAAAATGTGGTCAAATTGTAGCTTAAAAAACTGAATAAAAACTAATTATATAGAGTACAAAATTAATACTCCCTCCATCCCTTTTTATAGGAGTAGTTTACAAAAATCACGTGTATTAAAAAAAGTTGTTGGAGTAATAAAGTTGTCTCAAATTGGTGTGACTATTACTAGATTACCTTTAATTAAATATATATTTAATGTTAACTTTTCATATACCATGACAAATTGATAGTATTAATAAGGGGTATATTTGAAAAAAGAGTAATCAATGCATTTAGGAATTTGTATATGATCTTATATTTAGGGACAAAACTTTTTTATAAAATACTCCTATAAATAGGGACGGAGGGAGTAATACATATCAAAATGTGTCTGTCTTACAATCTTAATATGAATGGTTGATTTATAACATTTTTTTCTTTTACAAATGCTACATAGCATCAATTTGAACAAAGGACAGCAAATATGACAAATATTGGCTTTACAAAATCAGGCCATGTTATCGAACATATCTCTTTTGAATGGTACTCTACGTGATAGGTACACCATTTAAGCCTCAAGAGATGAATATAAGCTGGATCTGTTGGTTCATATTCCCATAAAGCCACATCTGTAAAAGTCAAAATCATAAGAAAAACAGCAGATACAGATAGCAAAACCTCAACTCATGAAAACGAAAATGCAGATAAAGATAGCATCGTTTGAGGAAAAAAAACCTTTTTGTCAGTGAATGGAGAATTTTCTTGTTATGACAAAACAATTCTCAGTGTGTATGGATATAGTACTTGAAATAAATCAAATGTTCATTAAGTCCATTCTTTTCGTGTTCCTCATAGGCATTCATCACTAATAACGATACTTAATGTGCATGTCTATTTCCAATGCTAATTAATTATTTTGTTATGTAACTTCAAAAAACTGTGTGAATGTCATTGGTACACATATGAAAATACAAAGATTATGTAACTTTCAAAGGTTAACATTACATGGTTGACTAAATAAATAACAATAATGTGCAACAAAATTCAAATTTAAAATTAGAGTGGAGAGAAGATTTTTAGGGTTGCAATCTTTAGCATTTAATGCATTACAATTAGAGGAAAAAAATTAGGTTTAGGTGTTGTTAAACCTAATAACTTTTAAGAATAAAGAATAATTTCCGTCAAAGGAGGGAGTCAATGGCATTGCTTATGCGTACTGATATTCTCATTTTATGTCTTCCACAAAGCGTTGTACTTGATAGTTGATAGATTAACCACTTCATTTATAGAGGCCCAATTCAGTTCAAAGTATTGGCAAAACGGAGAAACGTTTTCATATAATAAGTCTTGAAAACACATAGACAATTATTGTTTTAGGAGCCTATTTACCGAAAGGAAAAATATCAACTTAATATGGCCATTCCTCTATGAAGCATAGTTGATCATTTGTCATTAAAATCATGCTACAAATTTCCAATAAAGGATTTTGAACCTTTTATGCCCTTTCCAACACCAAATCAATAGGAAAATATAAGATCAGGTTTAATGCAACTTATTTAGAACCGACTCATAATCCGTAGTAGTTGAGAACATTCCATAAGGGAAGTAACTACCATGAGGAGGATGCATTGGGGGAAGCTTGGATTTAAAGAGAAGATTTCTTGTCTGTCTAAACTTGTTACCTGAATATATTAATTCTTCAAAGAATAAATCCCATAGGTAATAATCAGACAGTTTTTTTAATAATAGGTATCCAAGGTTAAGACCAAAAAGTATCCTAAAATTATTTACTCCCCAATCTCCAAATTAATAAGATTTAAATTTGTCTCAACCCTTAATCATCCCTTGCTTAAAATTTGACAAAGGACCCATCATTTGAATCTTGGGACCACATTAGTACTTTGCTCTCATTACCTTAACCCATAATTTTGTTTTGTAATTCAAATATTCCATCTAATTTAACCAAGGAGGCGTATCTCAACCTCAACTCCTACTTCGTTCGGGAGAACAAGCTGGCTGATTCACATGACGCCAAGTGGTGTGTAGCAAGTGTGAGTTAGAAATCCACATTACTTAGAAAAGTTTAGGCTAAACATTTTATAAGTGAGAGGACCTATAAACTCAATGTCTTCAAATTTTAGTAAATATGTAGTGTACAACTTATTTGTGTGACTGCTCTTGATTCAATGTAAATGATCATCCAGGCTCTCCCCATGACACCCAACAACAAGGGACACGAGGAAGAAAAAAAATATTTTTGAAGAAAGGAAGACAAAAATTTTGCATGACATAATATGAGGGCACTTTGGCAATAAAATTAGCAACAGTAAGTCGACTAATTCGAAATAAGTTACCAACTTTTCAAAAAATTAGACGCTTGTTCAAATAATCAACCAAGAATTGGTATGTTTCAAGTTTACTCCCACTATGTAATAGAGGAAATACTAGGCACTTCTTCAAATCATTAGTGTTAAAAAGTGACTCAAATTTTGATGTTGATTATTTGTCCAAAATCGCGACGCAATTGGTAGGAATCGTATCGCGATTGGTCTTGCTGGGAGAATGGTTGGTTTGTCAGCAATTGTGTCGCAATTTGTAGTAATCGTGGCGTGATTGAGCAAGCTAACAACAACAATATTGTGTAAGAATTGAAATTGTGGCGTGATCTAAGCAAATCATGACACAATTTGCTTGGGGACCAGGACACTATATAAGCAGTCTTTGACCTATTTGTTGAAGAATCTTGAAAATCTCATGAAACCAAATGAGGGGACTTTTGGGGAACTTAGAGTCTAAATTAAAGGTTGAGGATCTTTGGGTAAGATTCAAAGGGTGAGTATGTGATTCTTTGAGACCAAAAAAATGGGACTCTTGGGAAAGGGTTGTTGTCTTTTGGGGAGGGATTCATGGTTTGGGAAAGATGGAAAACACATGTGAGGTTGAGTCTTTGTGAGCAACATGAGTGAATCTTGGGACACTAAAATAGGAGATCCTTAGAAAATCAAGGGCTAAGCGTTGGTTCCTTTAGGAGTTAGATTCTAGAATTAAGAAATGATTGGAAAACACCTTAGGTAGTGAAATCATTGTGTCTCTTGGTCACTAGAAGAGATTCGAGAAAATGGTAGAAATTAGGTATGCTCTTTGAGAGCTTGCTGAATCTAATTTCTTGTAACTCTTTTGTATTTCTTAGTAAAAAAAACTCATTGATAGTGAAGTGGAGGGATATCTCTCTTCCAGATGTCACTACAACAAAATGTGGTAAAAATAGTGCCCCTTTAGTAGTGCTTTTAACACTAAAGCGCTATAAATGGTAACACAGAGGTTATAGATAGCGCTTGTTAAAAAAAGCTATCTATGATACTATATTGTTATAGCGTTTTTCGCTAAAAGCGCTATCATAGGTTCCTTAAAAAACTTCAAATATAAACAAATTTTTTAGATTAATTTGATGTAGACTATTATTTGACCGAACTGGATGAAAAAATTCTTTGTGTGTTGTTCTATGTTCTTTACTCGCTCTTTATATTGTTATTCTTTGGTTCAATTGTTGTTTTGTTTTGTACTTGGTTGCTAGATTAGATCTATATTTGTTGTTGTTGCTTATGATAATTTTGGTTATTAGTTCTCATTGATAATTACCCCACACATCAAAGTTTGTTGGTGTAATTTTGAGTCTCAAATTCACAACAATTAGCTACTCTATACATGAACTGTGTACACAAGTAGAGACCCTCCTTGCCATGGCCATGGCAATGACAATGGGGAACTCTTAGGTTGGATGGAGATGCCGCCAACATGGAGCCGATAGATGAAGTGTTGTTATTATAGCTCGATAGGGAGGCTCCCTGGTCCTACATATCCCCAAATGAGTAAGGAATCTGAGCTACATAGTTCTTTTGTAGTTTTGTGATATGGGAAAGACGAAGTTCATCAATGAGGGAGGCTTAAAGCCTATTATTTATAGTATGGTAGAATTGGTGAGAGTGGTGAGAGTGGTGGAGGAATACTAGGATAATGGGGTCTTCCACTAATGCACCTCCCTAGACTAGGTCCAAGGCACATGTAAAACATGTGGAGACTTAGTCAAAGTATGACATGGGACCCAGAGACTTCGGGCACGAGATGCAGCCATGTCGCTCGGAATACCCATGTGCGTTTTACATACCTTCCGAGATGTTGGCACACGTAGGAGGATCACGCCCACGTAGCGAGCGAGCCCAAAGTGGCCACATACATACTCAATATTATGGCGGTACAGCTATGAAAACAAAGCTTCACGGATCTCCGTCTTAACTTGCCAATTCACGTTATTAGAAAGTAAAAATTTAATAATTCTATAATAATCTTTTGCAATGAGCTTTCACAAAAAAAAAATATAAAATTGTTTGAATAATTTATACTTGACCCGCCTCTTTGTTGAAGCAAACATTACGAGATCATTGACAAAAGAAGGGTAAGATAGACGAGGATCATACATTATTCGGTCACTATTATAAACAAAAATTTACTTTTTAGATTCGTTTAATCAATAATGTATGTTGTCTATAATATAGATCACGTACATCTTTCATTGAATGAATGCAAAATTTAGATTTTTACTTATAATAGTGATTAGAGGAGGTAAGACTTATGCTTCACAACAATATTAATTACTCGGAATAGTCAATCGATACAAAAGACAAAAATGTAAAGAGATAGATGGTCTCCTTGAATTATTCTTAGAAGGATAGAAATCATTGAAAGTCTCATCATTCCAAAACACTCACATATTAGTATAATATAAGTACATGTCTGACCAAAATTATTAAACCTCTCAAGCAATCTAATGTACGGTGAATTTATTCATCGGAAGTTGATTAATCTCATAGCGGAAACGTGCTTTTTAAAAAATTGTTTTGTTGAAAGTACACTACAATAGATTTTGATGAGTAAAAGCTACAAATTGAATATTGCAAGAAATTCAAAAATACTTTAATAAAGTAATGTGAATGAATGCAATTATTCAATCTTGAATCGAGTGATTCATTATTGAACAATGGTTTAATCTAAAAACTCAATTAATTCCCTAAGTTACAACAACACGACAATTTCAAATCAAACCTAAATTTATACGATTAATGGCTACTAACACAAAATATAAAAAAATTGAATCTATAACAATTGTTCAATCAAAATGATTATAATTGCATTCGGTGATTGAACAAAGAAAATTGAATCAAAATTGTGAACTAAATCAATTTGTTAAAGATCAATCACATCAGCAAAATTAGAAATCAAGCACATGCAAAATGATCATAATTCAATTTAAATTTTGCAAGAAAATTAAAATGAAAAGAGACACTTGAGAGAAATGATGACTCCATGATTTATAGTGGTTGGACCAGTCGTACTGGTTTTTTTTTTGTTGACAAAAACAAAACAATATTCATTCATTCAAATCGATAGAGTACATCATTCAACACCGCTAAAAACGTAAATGATGAATCTGTGAAGAAACTCACAACATCCAAGTTAATAGCATATAACGACATAATGTCTACAAAAATATATGATAAAATTAAAGTGACCGGAATACACATGCCTCCGGATCTGCAATGTTGACGCTCAAATCTTTGATTGAATAATCGATCTTTCAATATGAATTAGATGAAACCGCAATATGGAGGGAAATCAAACAACGCCGCACAAGACGACGAGCAACACACCACCACACCGAGAGGTTAATTCACTCTCGATGAATAAATCCACTGGACATTTTGTCTTCCGTGTGAATGATGCACTAAGTGCTTTTCAGTTTATACAAGAAATTAGCCACCAAATAGCTACCAAAATTTTAGCATCTAATTCTTGAACTAATAACTCTTAACCCAACCCTAATCCCTAGGATTTGTACACAAAACCTTCACTTCTTCAACAATTTTGCAATTCCTTCAACTACCTACGGGGGTGGCCCTAAGCATGGACCGAGGGGGCGGCAGCCTAGGACACCATATTTTGAAGGGCACCACAATTATATATATATATATATATTAAAGAAGAATTTTATATTATTTAAATTATGTAAAAACTTGCTAACAAAGTTAAAGGCATTAAAAAGTCAAAATTAATAAATACATATGATTAAATTAAATATTAAATAAAATCAATTAATTACATCTATAATTGGGACACTAAATTAGAATAATGATATAGAATATGAATAATTTAGAAGGCACATTTTTAACTTTTATATATCAACACTCAAAAGTCATATTATTTTATTCGATTTATGTGAATCCTTTTTTACTAATTCTCAATCACTAATCTCTCCGTCTCAATTCCGTTAACACAAGATCACAAGTCATTGACTTTCGACAACAGTCAAAAGCATAAGTGTCAATGACGTATAAATATAATAGGCTCTTAAGAGTTGATTCCAAAATATCTATTTATTTATCAAATAATCATACAATTCATTTTTTTATAGATATAATAGTAAAAAAAAAATCAAACGATTTCTTGGAGGAGAAGGAAGAAGAAGTCTCTTTATAGTGGTTTATGAACATAAACATTGAATTATGATCTATGTGTGCTATTGTGTAAAAACATGCTCTCTTTAGTTGCTAAATTCTCAAGTGTCGAGTGTAAAATTTGGAGCACGAATCCTAGTTTAGAGCCACTTGGTTCACATTTCAAAGATACATACTCGTGTTCTTTTTGTACAATGTCAAATGAAAATGTGCAATAATCTTCCGGTTAATATATTTTATCCTTGTGTATTTTTTGTTAATTTTTTTTAAAAGAGACACCATCTCATGATTCGTCCAAGGCACTCAAATTCAAAGGACCGGCCCTGGCTACCTATCCCAATATACCTTCAACTCATAAAATTCAAATACATAAAATTACAAATTTAGTAGACACAAATAAAATTCAAAGTACATAAAATTGGGTTTGTCTTAGAGTTGAAAGGGTGGTCTGGATAGTTGGTGTAGAAGATATTTGGTGACATGGTGAAAACATTGATGTTTTCAATCCTCTGAATTGATGATTCCATCATTATACGCCTTGTATTCTGGGCATCAAACATGTTCTCCCATCACTTCAAGTTGACAGGACTGCGATTCTTGAACACCCACATTATTATAATATTATTATTCATCATTAATTTACCAAATACAAGCAAACCTTATTCTATATTTTTCCTCACCATTTTAAGGAGAAAAAGGGCAAAGGAAGAATAGGAAATTGGAGAAAGAGAATGGACTATTTGCCCAAGCCTAGACCTAAAACAATATATACAACATAAGAAAATGAATACAATATTAACATGCCAATTGATCTCTAAAAGAAGATATTTCCTCAAAGATGGGAAGTCTTCTTGATCTAGTTGGACTCCAAACATTAAGTAATCCATCAATTCCTTTCAAAAGGTCATCATCAAGGCCTAAATCATCCATAAACTTAGGTTGTGGCAAGTTGGCATTCAATTCTACAAGCAATTCCTCAGCTCTATTTCTGGACTTGATTTCATCAGACCCTGGAAGCTTTCCTTGCAAAACTTGTTCAAGAATTAAATAGGCTTCCTCATAACGAGATTGTCTCATTAGACATAAGGCTAAATTCAAAGCCTTATTGGCATCAGCATCTATCATTTGTGCTTTCTTGAAAACCACCTCAGCCATCATGTAGTTTGTCTTTTGCATGTAGGCCCAGCCCAAGTTTCCCTAAACAATCAATCAATGTGTTAATCATTGAACCTTGATATAAGAAAAATAAAATAATCGTTGAACCTTGAGCCCAAAATAATCATTTTTACAAAAAAAAAAAAATAATTTTATGATGTGATACCATTGGGTTGAAGAAAAAAATTGAATTCCAAGATAAAAGAATTGGATCTGGCTGCTGGGCCTCTCCAGCTTTACATTCTGCACTAATCTCAGTCTTTGGTGCTGGGTCTCTCCATATTATTTTATTTTAAAATTTGTAATATTTATTAGGTTTAAATACGCATTAGATCTCTACAAATATATCACTATTTGCTTTTAATCCTTATAAAAATATGTTTTTTATTTTATTCGTCGCTAATATACCTGTTTTGCTTTTGATTTCCACTGGTTTATCAAATTTTTTTAAAGGTAGTCCATGCAAAATTTGCTCTTGTAGGAATTGGTCTTGTCATATGTTGTAATATTTAGTTAGTCCTTTAACTCACTCATATTAGAGGGACTAAAATCTAATACTCTATAGAAGCACCAATTCATATATAAGTAAATTTTGCAAGGACTAAAACAAAATAATAGAGATCAAAAAACAAAATGTAGTATATTTACAAGGATGAAAAGTAAAATTATTTGTACAAGGACTAAAGCAAAAAAAAACAATATATTGCAGGACTAAATACATATTTAAACCTATTTATTGATTTTGGAGTTAGTCCTTGTATGATCTATATTGTAGGGACTAAAGTTTATATTGTTCAAAATATTACCGGGACTAAAACAATAGTGTCAAGTTAACTTGAATCAATCACATCAAAAAAGAAAATTAAACTTGAATCAACACATGTTTGGTTTAATCTAAAGCAAAAGGATAATAGTGTAAAGTTAGATTAAAAAAAGTCAAAGATTTAAGTACCAATAATCTTGCTGTTTCTTGCTTGATTGAAACTTGGAACTTCTTGCCATGAGAACGAGCAGTCTTTGTCGTCCTTCCATTAAAGGCCTCACCTTGGTAGATAAGTCTTAGCTTTCTTTTCAATAATTCAATTTGCTCCTCTACTCTTCCACATTTCTGATTTACACAAAAACTAAATTAGGTTTATTGATCAAATGCTTACTAGCAACCGACATTTTATATGAAAGGTGTGTCCATTTAGCCATGTGTCATGTCAGACAAGGTTCGACACTGACACCTGTGATTATACAATAACTTCTAGTTTTTTAACATTATTACTGGTTTCAATATCATGTTCAGTGTCTGTATCAGTACTTTCCTGAAGCTCCTCCCTTTCTCCGGCTTTAAGGCGAACCATATGGCGGCTGGAAAGAAAGACGACCTCACCTTCTCGTAGATGGTGTCAGTGAGAGCAACTTGAGTATCCCCCGTTGACCTCCTTTTGTAGATAGAATCGCGGTCTAACGTAACGACCCCCTAACCTAGGTTGGAGCTATGAAGCTTACCTTATTTATTAGAAAGGACTTTTTCATTTCAGCTTGCTGACTAAGGTTGGCAGCTAAATTATTCGCGACCCCATAACATAAGAGAAAGTTGAGTTCATAAGCCCCCTTGGGAATAGAGACTCATAGAAATGAATCGCCGGGAACCAGATTTGAACTGGTGACACGAGGATTTTCAGTCCTCTGCTCTACCGGCTGAGCTATCCCGACCATTCTGGATACACCACCCTAATTTTAGGAAATTACTTGAGTCTATGTCAACTAAATAAAAAAAAATACTTTTTGAATTTTAATTAAAAAAAAGGGGGGATATAGGATAAAAAATTAGCGAATTAAATGGGCTTTTGGGGATAGAGGGACTTGAACCCTCACGATTTCTAAAGTCGACGGATTTTCCTCTTACTAAAAATTTCATTGATGTCGGTATTGACATGTAGAATGGGACTCTATCTTTATTCTCGTCTGATTAATCAGTTATTCAAAAGATCCATCAGACTATGGTGGAGTGACTGATTTGATCAATCAATATTATTCTGTTTTACATGCCAATATGAAACAACATAGACCGATAATTTAAGAGTAAGTAAAAAGACCATAATATGATAACTGAACATCATATGTGCATATATAATGAAACACATGTTTGGATATACCTTGTAAAGATCAAGAAGTACATTATCAAGTGACTCTTGAGAATATTTGTTGCAAAGACCTCTAAAAGATTTGATGGCTTCAATAGCTTCTTCAGCTCTATCTAATTGCTTCATCACAACAGCCATATCCTTCAGAGCACTATCCACTTTGTCTCCAGCATTGATTGCCTTCCAAAAGTACACTATAGCTACTTCTGGATCTTTATCCACCAACTGATTTCATACACATTGATATCAATAGTCAATATTAAAGCTTAATTTAAATGAAAAATACTTAAATTTAAAAGTTGTAAAAGTAGTTCAAATACGTCAATTTAAAGATGGTGCAATTTTCACATACAATGATGCATATTAATTAAGCAAACAACAAAAAGTAAAGCTGAAATAAAAAATAAATAAAAAAGAAAAAACAGTACCTACCTGAGCATGTTTGGCTTTGACATAAGGACTATCACCATAAGGAACCTTATGAATAACATGATAGAGATCTTCTTTCTTTCCTTTAGAACTTTTCTTCAAGACACTAATTCCTTCCATTTCTCTCTGTATATGTCACACACAAAGATACCCTTTCTGTTTCTCCTCTTTTTCAGGAATATGCACCTTATGATGAAGATGGGAGAGATTCAATGAAAATGGGGGGTCTACTCTCATAAAGAAAAACTATGAACATAGGAAGATGATAAATATAAGAAACTTTGGAAACTAACAACTATGAATCTGGATGGAAGTGTGTCCACATTCCATATGACATAATGTTCCCTATGCTAATTGATATCAGCCACGTGTCATTGTTTTATTTAATACTCCATCCGGTCTATTTATAATAGAAAATTGGGTCAACAAATATTGATGTATTTGGTTAAAAATTCTATCCAGATACATTAACTTTTGTTGACTCAACTTTCTATTATAAATAGGATCGAAGGGAGTATTTTTGAGTTCTTTTATTACGTTTATATATTTATATATTAAATAATTAAAAATTAACAATAATAAGGTTCCTTAAAAAAAATAACAAGGTACTAGTGATTTAAGTTCATGTGTATGACATGCAATTACTATATTATATCAACGGTCATTGGATCGATATCAAATCTCGACCTACAGCTAGTGATATAGCCGAGTGCCCGAATGTTTTAAAATGAATGTGATTTTCAATTTACATGTAACATTAATTATTGTTATTTTTTGAATTGTACTCTTTAATTATATTTTATTATAACAAAATATAAGAAAAACTACACATGTATTTAGTCCAAATTTTAGATCATATACATATACTATTTTTTTTTACAAATATAGTTAATATGAATGATTAGGTAAAATGGTTATTCTCTTTTTTTTTTCTATTCATTGTATTTTTTACTATATATGTAAAAATCTTAAACGATATTCACTTTGACTTGGAGGGAGTATACAATAGTCAATTAAATCACTGGAAAATTTATACTTCCTCCGTTGTTAATTATAATCACCCTTTAGAAAGGAAAATTTGTCATTAAATATAAGTAATTTTTAAAATTTTTAGACATATTTATTATTATTTTTCAAACATAACCCTAATTAATATTAATAATTTATATTAGAATATGAAGAAGCAATATTAAATGCACACACACAAATATATATATATATATATATATATATATATATATATATATATATATATATATATATATATATAGTGTAATTTAGTAATAGGTATACACAAAATATACACATAATTACATTCCAATTTGGATTTAATTCAGCTGCTATGAGAATGTTTAAAAAGTTTATATTGTGAATCGACCTTGACTTTTATCTTAATCGTTTCTAACATTACAGACATAAATGGCAGTGATAAATTGACGGTGTAAAACTCTACAAATGCATGAAAATTAAACTCTTCTAATTTTTTATAATATACTAGTATGTGAAATCATAAAATGGGAAACAGGGAGTATCTATTAGAAAGTGGCAGTCCAATAAGTACATGATTAATTGCTGGTGATATCCCGGATTTATACCAAAATAAGGAGTAATTATGAATTGGATTCATATTAGTGTCTGCATACATTTCTTGGTCTTTTGTTCACTTTGCATCCAAATACTCTGTTGACTATATAGTTGAAAACATAATTGAGGCTGGTGTATTTTTCCTTATCGGCCGGTTAGCATTTAATCAATTACTAAAGTAGCACCTAATTATAAATAATAGTATAATAGAATATAATAAATGATGTCTTATAATGTCAATTAACAAATATAAAAAGTATGAGTTGTCATTTTTACTAATTGATGTAACAACACATCATTAGATTTATGTATAAAATAATTTTGCATTGTCATTAAATAATAATTAAACTCGAATAGAATATTGTTTCAAAACAATCTAATGAAACATAATAACTCTGGTCTCAAATATAAATGAAATTGTTTGTATATTTAGCTAAATTTGAATCAAATGCAGATATTGAATGCTAATTTGATAGCGGATGAAGTATGATATTTATAAATTGATATAAAGTTTTTAAAGTAGTATAATTAGTATACATTGAGATTGTAAAAATAATACACAAACGTTTTCGTGAGCTTAACTCAATTGTTAAGAACATTGCATATATAAACAGAGGTATGGTTCTAAACATTAAATTCATCTTAAAGGTGAATTTTTAGACACTAAATTATTTGACAAAAAAATACACAAACGTATAATCATGTCTTGTTATATAGACCTCTTAAGAAGAAGAAAAAAGTCTTGTTACATAGAAATTTGTGCGGAATGCCGGATGTTGGAACAAAAGTGGTTTGTACAATTCTTCTAAGGTTTTGATGATAACAAAGTATTGAAGAACAATTGGATATACTAATATGTGTTCAAGTGTGCAGGATCATAAAAATATATTCATCAAAGTATGGTAGAAGATATGAAGAAAGGTCAACCAGAAGTCAACATCTTGGATCAGAAGAAAAGGACACCTATCAGAAGCTGAAGATTAACCTCGTCAGACTATGTGAAGATCATCAGACTCAGAAGACCCCGTCAGACTTGGAAGACCCCCAGACTTAACAGATACTGAGGGACCCAGACTCCATGTCAAATTTGTCGTCTTCTATAGCTATCTTCATCAAAGGATCTGAGTACAGTTTTGTCTTCTTTTGTCCACGTGTAGAAACAGACAAAGGACTTCAAGGACAAAGAGAATGAACAGATACTTCTAGTTTCAGCAAATGATTTTCAAATGACTATCCAACGGAATTATCCATATCAGACAATGGCTAAACGTCCTTTATTTGAAGCTTCTCAACGACTCTTAATGCGCTGGCACTCTTCTCCAACGTCTCTCAAATCCCTGCCTATAAAAGGAGTTGAAAACCTGCAGAAGATTAACAAGACTCTACTATTTTACTGTGCCATTACTCTGCCAAAATCAAATAGCGCAAAAACACATAGGATTTTCGTATCAACTTTTGTATCTTAGAAATCATAAAGTCTTAAAAGAGTCTTTTTAAATATTGTTCAGTTTACACCACAAATTCTTTATCCGGTGTAAGAACAAATTTGTTTATTTTGTAAACAAATAAAAGTCTCTTGCTTGTGAAGCTTGAGCATCAGAAGTCTCTTTCAGTTGTGATTGAGCAATAGAAGTCTCTTGGAGTTGTCCTTGAGCAATGGAAGTCTCTTGATTGTGTGCTTGAGCATTAGAAGTCTCTTGGTAGTGACATTGAACATTAGAAGTCTCTTGCAAGTGTGCTTGAGCATTTGGAAGTCTCTTGGAAGAGTACTTGAGCAATTGTGATCAGTAGTTATTATAGTAAAATCCCTTGGAAGTGCAAGGGGATTGGACCACTACTGTGTTGTGGGAGGAACCAATATAAATTGCTTGTGTCTGCTCTTTCTCTCTCTCTCTCTCTTTTATCTCTGTGTGTTGTTATTATCCGCTGCACTCAGACTATGTGTCTGACTCTAAACCCATCAGATTATGACCAGTATCAACACTCAGAAATAGAAACCAGAAAAGGCCAACACAATTCAACCCTCCATCCTTATGTTTTTCTCAACTTCAGTTGGTATTAGAGAATGGTCTGTGCTCGGCCACTTAACCATATCACAGTCAAAGATCCAGTCAGAAAGACGTGTCTGCTTTTGATAGTGGTACCTCTACTTCAGAAATAAACAACTCTGATCACAACATTTCCACCTCTGATAAAAACAGTTTCTCAATTAGGCCTCCATCTTTTAATGTAGATGTTGTACAATTTTTATGGTGGAAGAGCAAGATGTATAGTCACATCATAGGTGTTGATGATGAACTAAGAGATATCATTGAAGATGGTGTCAGCTTTGAGGTAGATATAGAAGGTATAGTGACAGATAGGAAGAGTTTGACTGCCACTCAAAGAAAGATGTACAAAAAGCATCACATAGTACGTGATATACTAGTGGATGATCTACCTCATACTGAGTATACAAAGATTATGGACAGATCTACAGCAAAAGCAATCTTTGAATCTTTATGCTCTACCTATGAAGGAAACAAACATGTCAATGAGGCAAAAGTTAACCAATTTGTTCACCAATATGAGCTGTTTAGAATGAAGGAGGATGAAGATATTGAAACCATGTATTCAAGGTTTCAAACTCTTGTGTCTGGCCTTCAAGTTCTAAAGAAGAGATAGGTATGCATGATCATGTCAAGAAGATTCTTAGAAGTCTTCCTGTCAGATTCAGACCAAAGGTTACTGCCATACAAGAGGCAAAGGACCTGGACAAGTTAAGTCTGGAGAACCTGATAAGATCTCTCAAGAGTCATGAGATTGAGCTTGATGGTGATGAACTAGCTCAGAAGTCCAAGTCTATTGCTTTGACCTCTAATCGAAAATCGGCCAAAGCTAGAAGCAATGGTTCCAAGAGATTAGGATTCAAGACCAAGGGTGAAGATCAAGATGGCTGCTACAATTGCAAGAAGACTGGACATTTTATTTTTGAATGTTCAGAGCTACAGAAGGACAGGCCAAGAAAAGAAAGTTCAAAGCAAGGGGGCTCTAAGAAGGAGAACTACAAGAGCAAGCTGTAGGAAAGTCTCATGGCTACATGGGATGAATTTGATGAGAAGGCAGAATCTGACAAAGATGAAGCAGGAGCAAACTTGAGTCTGGTGGCTACAACAGCCTCTGATGCTGAGTCTGGATCAGATTCTGATAATGAAGACAAGGAACTCCACAACCTCACTAATAAGGAGTTAGTAGGTGCTATGAAAGAGCTTCGCCAGAAGATGTGTGAACAAATCAAGAGAATTATGTAAGTTGAAGAAAAAAAATTTGATTTGTTATAAGCAAGCAACAATTTCATGGAAAAGGAGTATAAACGCATTCTGATCAGAAATGACATCCTGAAAGCAGTCAATGAACTTGAAGATAAAATTGAAGTACTTGAAGCAATCTCTGAAGACAAAGTCATCAAGGCCTTGACGAATGATGAACTAATTTTTCAAGAGTATTTAGCCAGATCCATTGGAAAATCTAGGCTAGCCATGATGACTTACAACATGTGCAGAAACCATGATGAAGAAGTTTGTTGTTGTGAAAAATGTTGCAAAGGAATGCAAACTCCAGATAAGTCAATAAAGCCTTCCAGTTCTGATCACAAGAAGGAAGATCTGTACACTCACTCTGTGCCAGAAGGTTCAGAAGCTCAGAGCTTGAAGAACTCAAAATCTCTAAGTCCCAGGATCTGACCAAGTCAGAGTCTAAGATTGGAAAGTCAAAGGTTCTGACCAAGGCAGAATCTGAGACTAAAAATTCAAAGGTTCTGATTAAACCAGAGTCTGAGTCTGAAAAGGGAAAGACTCCAGTAAGGTAAAAACCTAAGACACTAAGACCTCAAGTTCTGAGTAACTTAAAGTCTGAAGCTAAGAACCATTCAAGACCAGAAATTGTTAAATCAAAAGTCTTGGATAGTTCTCAGCACAAAAGCTTCAAGCCTAAGGCACAGAGGAAATGAAGATCTTTTAGAACTAACAAGAAAGGACCCATCAAGTTGTGGGTACCAAGAAAAGAAATTGTTTACATTTCAGGTAATCCTCGAAGCAAAACACTGGACTCAATTCTAATTCCTGAAGAATGGCTATTCACAAAACATGATGGAAGAAATGCATGTGTTCCAAGTTCTCACACTAAAATAGGAAGATATTGCGGTTTCTTTAGGGAACCAGAAGTGGAGGACTTCTGGTAAAGTACTTATGGTTAATCCTTTTCTCTCTCTCATGTAATTATTGTTTTGTTTATTTTTGATAGATCTAAAAATAGTATCCCTAGCATAGATTGATTATGTAATAGTTGTTATGGTATTATGTGAGATATGAGAATTTTCATAGTTATCAATGTGACAAGTTCATCAGGTTCTCAAGTCTAAAGAAGGGACAAAGATTTTGAAATCAACCTTTAAATATGGCTGATTAGAAAACATATTATTTTCTGTGAACAAGTAATGGTTGTTAACTCTGGATTAAAAGAATTTACAACATGTCAACTATAGAATAACTTCTATAGCTTGGCAAGTTGAACTAGTCAAGGGACTACCAGAGTTACAACAGTACTTAAATGCTCTTTAAAAAGGGCATGCTAGAAAAAAACTTTTGAGAAAATCTTTTCAAAACAAACAATGTTGTTCTATCTCTTCAGACTTTAAGAACCTCCTCATCTGAACCTGCTTGTGTGAGTTGACACTAATAACTAAAGCAAGAGAGCTTAGTTAATTTCTCAGAACCTTAGTTGAGTTATGTGATCTGAACAAGATACATTCTGAACAAGAACATTATATGAATAAGTTGAGAGAAATAAACCAAGCATGTCTCACTTTCATAAGCTTAGATGTACTAGTTATATCCTAAACATTTGAATCTATCTGAAGAAAATTGTGTCATAATCCTCTAAGTGTATTCCTCTATGAATACTCGAAAGGATCAAGGCATACATAGTATATAATTCTAAAACTACATCAGTTGAAGAATATATACATATCATACTTGCTAACAAAAAGCTTGATGATAAGTGTCAAAGCTAGTTGAAAAGTTATGCAGGTATACATATTTCAAAAGATGTCACAGATGCTACACTAGTGAAAAAACATGTGGAATCTTGAAGCAAGTGAACAATCAGAAGGATATCCACATGACAAATGAAGCGTGACTAAAGCAGAAACTGATCATATAAAAGGCAAACAATGTTGGATCTTGATGAAAAGCAAACCCAGAAGAACGTTGTTGGAATCAAAATGAACGATCAGAAGAAGATCCTGAAGAGTAAGCTGATCAAAAGCAATGAAAAGGTATGATAAGCTTTCATTATTATTTAACAGTATTAAGATATGGTGAAGCTCAGAATCTGAATAGCATTCAGAAGTCAGCCCAGTTAGAATTTCTTTGAGCAAGTCTGTGTGGAACAAGCATCTGATAGCATCAGAATTTCTGAAGATTTAGTGTAACATCCCGCTTAAGACTTAGTTATTTATCAGTGTCGGGACGATGCATCAGAGATATTTCTAAGGAAACGACATTCTGATAAAATTGAGGCTGAGGCTATATAAAGCCAACCAACCCCAAATTTTCTCATTGTTCTCATCTCATTCTCTCTCTAGAATTTTTCCTCTCCACTTCTCTCTACTCCCTCCCTCACACCATCCTTCCTCCTTCATCCCTCCAATATTCATCAAATTTCCATCTCAATCTCTCAATCCATATGCAAGCTCACTTTTGGGAACTTTGAGACAAGAGAAACAAAAGGAACCAAGAAAGGAAGAAGGAATCAAAGCTAGGGTTTTGAGTAGAAAGCTTGGCAAGACCAAATCAAGAGATAAGGTGAGTTCCTATAGATTAGATCCCTCCTTGCGTAGTTGATGATGTGTTTATGTGGTGAAAAAACTTGGATTAATAGGTTTAATTTTTGCATTGTTTGTTTCTCCTTGTTAATGCATGCTATATTTATGACTTTTCTTGACAAAAGCCCTAATTTTTGAGATATATGAACTTGCTGGTGCTAAGAATTGGTCATGGGATATTTTAGGTGTTAGAACAGCTAGAAATGCTAACATTTGCCTCCTTGGAAAGCTTGTTTTAGACATGGTCCAATCCACAAATAAATTATGTGTGAACCTTATCTCTAGCAAGTATTCTACAAGGCCAAACATCCTTTATGCCAATGCGAACAACATCAGCTCTCCTTCTTGGTCATCTATAATTTGAGCCAAAAATGTCCTAAAAAATGGGTATTCTTGGCGTGTTGGCTCGAGCTCCTCCTCTTTTTGGTTCAGCAATTGGAGTTCACATGGTTTTCTTGGTTCTCTGTTCCCTATCATTGACATTCACGACCTTCATCTCACAGTTAAAGTTGTGCATATAATGGCCAACATACTCAAGCTCTCTACACTAACCTTCCCCAATCAGTTGTAGACACCATAATGAATTCTCACATCAACTTCAATGCCACCATAGAAGACGTTTTTATTTGGAGTCATAATAAAAATGGTGTTTACTCCACTAAAAGTGGGTACTCTTGGCTTCTCTCCCTCTCGGAAACAGCCAACCCTACTAATCCTCATCAATCTTGGTCTTGGATTTGGAAGTTGCAAATACCAGAGAAATACAAACTCCTTATTTGGCTAGCCTGCCATGATGCTGCTCCTACCTTATCATTGCTCCATCCTAGAAACATCGCCACTTCTACAGTTTGTATGAGATGCGGTGAGCATGATGAGACATTCCTGCACTATGTTCGTGACTGTAGATTATGTAGTATCATTTGGCTAAAAATTGGCTTTTCTAATTCTGATTTCTTCTTTGCAAACTACACGCAAGAATGGATAAAAATTGGCGCTAAGGGTCCCCGCTCTATCATCTTTCTCGCTGGTCTCTGGTGGGACATGGAGGCAACACAACATGATATGTCTCAGCAATGAAACCTGGTCCCCAACTCGTTAAGCATCAACTTTCAAAATTATGCAAATATCATCAAATCAAGCTTTCAGCTTGATGGTGGTGTCGCTCCTTCAGATCGCATAGTCAAATGGAATAGCAACAATCATATTTGTCCTATTCTTAACGTAGACGGAAGTTGTTCTGGAACTCCAACATGAGCCGGCTTTGGGGCGTTATTCGCAACAAGCAGGCTTCTACCTCTCTGGCTTCTCCAGTTTCCTTTCAAACTCGACAGATATTTTGCTAGCTGAACTCACTGCAATTCACTAAGGCTTCCTCTTGGCAGTGGACATGGGATTTGAGGATTTGGTTTGCTACTCAGATTCCCTATTGTCCATCAATCTTATCACAGGTGATGCTTCTAAGTACCATGCCTACATTGTGCCAATTCAGGATATAAAGGATATTCTATCTTCTCGAAATTTCACTATTCAACACACTCTCAGAGAAGAAAATCAATGTGCCAATTTCATGGCTAAATTAGGAGCTTCTTCAATTGCTGACTTCTAAGTCCATTCGTCCCCTCCAAGCGATCTCCTCGCTCTGCTTAGGAACGACACTTTAGGAACTTTCTTCCTTAGAATTTAAGCTTGTTTTCCTTTTCATCTCTGTCAAAATTAAATGATAATTAAAAGGTTTTGATAACGAGTGTCCTAAAGACATTGTTTAATGATTCCATTAAAGGAAATTTTATCGTAGAAGTACAAGTTATTACTTTTGTCAATGCAATAATTACACAACTTTTTAATATAAATTTATTAATTTTAGTACTTTAATCAATGCCCTAAGCACACTCGTTAGCATTCTCCTTAATTAAAATCAATTTCGATAAAATTTGAAACACTAAATCCATTATGCAAACCACAACCTTTTTTATTATGGCCTCCAATTTATTGCAGCTATATGAGAAATAGAAAATGGTGAGGGAGAGAAAAGAAATAGGAAGAAATAAATGAGAGGACGTGAGATGTTATTGAAGGGGGAGAGATAGAGAGAGATATAAGAGAAGAAGCAGTGGGTTGTTAATGGTAGAGTCATCATCGAGACAAGTTGTGGGGCAAAATGTCGTGTGAGAATATGACTTCTCACGCGACAATGCACCACATTTTTTCAAATCATCCTCCAACATTTCTCTTCATGTCTTTCTTTCTCTTCCTTTCTTTTCTCTCCCTCGTCATTTTTTATATCACTCAATGGTTGCACGAAAGAGACACAAAGGACATGGTTAATTTATTGGTGAACAAATTTAGGGTTTCTTTTTTTTATACGGAAGTTTCAGATTTTATTAAACTTGTTGTGAAAAATGGTTTATTTTAATGATGGGATAAGTTAATTTTATTCAATTTAAAAAATATATTTATTTTGAAATATTCAATTTCAAAAATAAAATTATTTTAATTTAATGATGTGGATTTATACAAGTTTGTATGAATCCACCTAGACTATGCCACATCATTATTGCAATTACCATATGGGACAAAATGTCTAATATTTAAAAAATTGGGGGACCAAATCCCAAATTTTGAAATGAAAGGGATAAAATTATAAATCGGATAAAATAAGAGGACCAATACTACAATTAAGCTAAAATAAATTCACTTTGTGAATGTTATTATAGTAGAAGTAAAAGAAAACAGAACATATGAATTCATTTCTTTAAAAGGAAAACTAGATCATATTTTCAATATATGAATTATATATATTTATGAGTAGGCATATTTATAAATTTTCATATGTACAATTTATAAAATATTGCTTAATATATGACATTATTAGTTTTTTTTTAAAAAAAGAATATGACGTTAATTAGTTGTGTGATGCGTGAATTTTTTTTTTTGAGCAATGTCTGATGCGTGATTGAACTTCACTTTTGTTGATTGTCATACAACAAGATGCGACCAAATAATATTCTTCTTTTATTTGATGTTAAAAAAATTAAAAAAAACTCCTCTTTTGGCAACCGAGATATGAATGTAGCAATTTATTCATAAAACAAAATCTATATGGTTTTCCTTTTATCTTTATCACTTTTAGCTTTAGATAACCAAATGATGGTGACATTTAGCATACACAAGTACATGTTTTTGGGTACCATACAAAAGTGAGTTTTTCACCATTGATATATTGTTTAAAAATTCAATGGCCAAGATTGGAGAAGGATTACTTATATATTGGGTTTGTTGTTATATTTCTAGTATATTGGGTTTGTTGTTATATATTTTTCTAAAGAAAATTATTAATTTGGGCGAATCGATGAGGTGTTGATAATTTGGAAGAAAATCACATAATAGTAATAAATTATTAATAATGATTTGGAAGAAAAACGCTTCCAACATAATGATTTTAATAACGAATAAATTGTGATATATTGACAATCACATAATAGTACTTCCAAAATTTTAATTATTTTTTTATACACATAAGATTTTTTTATCCTAATGTAATAAATGGAATTCCATTATTGTAGGACACCCTTTTTGCAAATACTAGAAATATAACAACAAATCCACTATATAAGTAATCCTTCTCCAATCTTGGCCATTGAATTTTTAAACAATATATCAATGGTGAAAAACTCACTTTTGTATGGTACCCAAAAACATGTACTTGTGTATGCTAAATGTCACCCTGATGGTGATTCCAACGTAGAAAAACAACACCAACATAAGCACAAAATGAGGATGCTCCTTCCAAGTCCATAGATAAAAACAACTCCGTACTATAGTAACAAATTACGGTAAATATTTGTTTTTGAGCCTCTAGTTTTAAATAAAAATATCTTAAAAAATTGAAGTCAGATAAAGACATGGGTAGTAATCATTTGATCTCTTGTAGACGTCAGAAAAAGGGTACATTCAACCGGCGAACCTAGACAGGAATCTGGTTTGATTCAGTGAGATGCAATGCAACATTGAAATGTGAGAAACTACGACAGCGCACTGCATATGTTTTTCTATCTTTCTACGTCTAATTCTTGTCATTTTCTCCGATGAATATACAGGTTGGGATTGGATCATCTTAGTGAGGGAAAATTATGATGAATTTATACTCCCTCCTTCTCATAATAAGTTAATCATTTGATCTTTTACATACGTTAAGAAAAATGTATAAATAAACGAGAGAGAAAAATAGTTTTATGTACTTTTGTGAAGTATTTATACATTCACCATTATCATAAACATAAAATGAAAGATATTAAATTGATGGTGATGAAATTAGTATTAATTAGATTATAAAATTAAAAAAATAATAAAATTACGTTGAAAAATGAAATTGGTCATTTTTTTAGACAAATTTATTTAACAAATAGATCACTTATTGTAGTATGAAGGGACTACTATCTTAATCCTTAAATATATGATCTTTTTGGCAAAATTATGGGAATTAAAAAAGTTGGGAATAGTATTAAATTTGTTTGTAATTACTATTGTTTTTACAATTTTATTCGTTAAGAAAAAAAGTTAGTTTATGTTTTCAATGTAGTATTTATTGTTGATTGAAGAAAAGGATAAAAAATAAATAAAAATATGTTCGTGAAAAACTAATTAATATAGTTGGAAACATCAAAGAGGTTATATAAGAATGGACAATTTTTTTCTAAAAGGATCTTGTAATTAGAGACTGGGGTAATAGTGTTTTATGAAAGAAAAAGATGAAACACAATTGATACTTAAAATGAGATAGAATATTAACATAGTAGAGAGAGATAGAGAGAGAGTCATGGTGACTTTCCCACCATAAAATCACTCAATCATAATCCATGAATATACATTAAGCATTCGACAACAATATTTTCATTGAGTAAATGATCATTTTAGTCTATGACTCTACACCTTGTTGTCACAAAGGTTTTTGACTCAAGATTAAGTACAAAGTATCCCTGAATGTGTACTTCCGTTATCAGTTTAGTCTTTGACGTTAAAAACTTTTGTTAACTGATGAGGTGGCAAATGTTTTGTGCTGACAAGGTGCGTGAGGTGGCAAAACATTTGCCACTTCATCAGTTAACAGAAGTTTTTAACGCCAAAGACTAAACTGATAACGGAAATACACATTCAATGACTACTTTGTATTTAATCATGAGTCAGGGACCTTTGTGACAACGAGGTGCAGAGTCATGGACTAAAGTGACCATTTAGTCTATTTTCTTTTCATCATGGAAACTTGTGTTCCAAGAAAGTAAGTTAAAATTTTAAAAAAAAAAAAAAAACTTGTATAACTAACTTGCACCATAAATTAAGCACAACTTTTTCTATCAAAATATTCTAATCAAGGAATGACGTATCAGCCTCCGGTAGAAAAAAAAAATTAACCACAAAAATCACTCACAAATAAAAGATTCACCGGAGCTCGAAACCTCCAAGATTTGTTTTTGTATTATTGATGATGGAGTTTTTATCACAGCAAAAAGTAAGTATTGAGTTATCGTATTTGTTGGAGATTTCCAAAATAGGTGAGAAAAACTGAAAAACAGAAAATTACACATGGTAATCGATTACCACGGGACTGGATGTGTTTTTCTGCACTTTTTCTCATAGTTTTGGGTTCCAAAAGTTGTAACTCTTCATGGGAATGACTTGTATACATTGGGAAGTTATCATTTACTGATAAATCATGAATCATTGCATTGATTCAAGCCAAAAGTTGAATGTATATGGTTGTAACTTTTGATTAAAAGTTGCATTCTCTCATATGAAGGGGCATATGATGCACTATAAATGCATGGCATTTGTGTATCAGAAGGAGCACGTTTTTGACATCAATTACAGTCAAATTCTCCCTCATTCTCATACTCTAAATCATCCATCAATTCTCTAATGCATGAGTGAATTGTTGGAAACATATTTCTGTCAAATATTGTTAGAAGATACGCTTGGTGTGATTGTGCAATACACATCAAGGAACTCATAGTATCCTGAAGGGGATTCGCTGGACATTCCTATTGCATCCAATATAAAGTTATTGGTGGGGGCGAATCGAACCTAAAGGTTAGTGTGGCAACCCCATACGCTTTGAGTTTTCGTGCATAACCATTAATCATTTCAGGTTTCAAGTGCAGCAGCCTCTTCCCAACAAATCAAGATTGATAACAATCTTTAGGTTCGATTTTATGGCTGCTTCATTGAAAGAAATGACCTCTGACTTTGTTAAGTTGGAAAAGTTTGATGGAGGAAACTTCATCCGTTGGCAGAAGAAAATGAAGTTTCTTCTCACAACATTGAAGGTGGCTTACGTTCTGAACATGGCAAGGCCCGTGGAGAAAGATGATGAAACCATTGCTGAGACCAGAGAGAGACAGAAGTGGGACAACGATGACTACATCTGCTTGGGACATATCTTGAATGGTATGTCTGATTCTCTGTTCGATATCTACCAGAGCAGCCCATCGGCAAAGGATTTGTGGGACAAATTGGAAACCAGATACATGCGTGAAGACGCTACAAGTAAGAAATTCCTTGTCTCACAATTTAATAATTACAAAATGGTAGATGGTAAGCCTGTTATGGAACAATTATATGATATTGAACGTATTCTTAACAACTACAAACAACATAACATGCATATGGATGAAACTATCATTGTGTCATCCATAATTGACAAACTCCCTCCTTCATGGAAAGATTTTAAACGATCCATGAAACATAAGAAGGAAGATATCTCTCTTGAGCAATTTGGAAATCACCTTCGTTTAGAAGAAGAATACCGAAAACAAGAAGGTATTAAAAATCAAATTACTCAAGAGAAGGTGCATGTTGTGGAAGAGGGAAAATCAAGTAAGACTTCCAAAAAGAGAAATCATGAAAATGATGAGTCTCAAAACCACAATGGTAATAACATTAAAAAGAAAAAGAAAGGTAAATGTTATTTTTGTGGGAAAGAAGGACACTTTAAGAATGAGTGCAGGTTCTTGAAAAAGAAGAACAAAGAAAAGAATTCAAGTGCAACAAATGATGATCTTGTTGCGGTCATTTCTGAAATCAACATGATTGAAGATGTTGATTCTTGGTGGATAGACTCTGGTGCTACTCGTCATGTGTGCAAAAACAAGGAATTGTTTAAGACCATCAATGAAGATGGGAGTGTTTTGTACATGGGAAATGCTTCAACTGTGCAAGTCCAAGGAAAAGGGACCATAGAGATTGAATTCACTTCTGGAAAGACACTTACTCTTAAAGATGTATTTTATGTTCCTGAAGTTAGGAAGAACTTGATTTCTGTACCATTACTTAATAAGAATGGGTTCAAATCTGTATTTGAGGGAGATAAATTTATCCTCTCAAAAGGGGGTATGTTTGTAGGAAAGGGATATTTGTGTGAGAATATGTTCAAATGTAATATTGCAAATATTAATAATAATGATATGATTTCTGCTTATATTGTTGAGTCTTGTGATTTATGGCATATGCGATTGGGACATGTTAATTTTAGAAAATTGGAGGATATGATGAAATCAAATCTAATTCCTAATCTTGATAAAAACTTTGATTCATGTACTACTTGCATGTTGACTAAAATTACAAGACAACCTTTTAAAAGTGTTAAAAGAAGTTCTAGGGTGCTAGATTTAATTCATTCAGATGTATGTGATTTACATGGTTGGCCCACTATTGGTGGTAAAAAGTACTTTGTTACCTTCATTGATGATTGCACTCGATTTTGTTATGTTTATTTAATGCATTCAAAAGATGAAGTCTTAGATAAATTCAAAATGTTTAAAGCACAAGTAGAACTTCAACATGAAACTTTCATTAAATGCTTTAGAAGCGATAGGGGAGGAGAATTCTATCATCCGAGTTATTTTGAATCCATCGGTATTGTGCATCAAGTTACTGCACCATACACCCCACAACAAAATGGAATAGCAGAAAGGAAGAATAGGACTTTGGTAGAAATGGTTAATGCCATGTTGTCCTATTCTGGATTATCTAAAGGATATTGGGGTGAAGCAATGCTTACAGCATGTTATATCCTCAATAGGGTTCCAAACAAAAGGAACAAAATAACCCCATATGAACTTTGGAAACAAAGGAAGCCAAATCTTAATTATTTAAAAGTTTGGGGTTGTAGAGCAATTGTGAAAGTGCCTGAACCAAAAAGAAAGAAGTTGGGTGAAAGAGGAATTGAATGTGTATTCTTAGGCTATGCAGAAAATAGCAAAGCATACAGATTCTTGGTTATTGAATCGAATGACTCATATTCTGTCAATACAGTAATTGAGTCAAGAGATGCAATTTTTCAAGAAGATAGATTTAAATCATTCTCTTATCCCAAGGACATTGTTCATTCTAATGTACCAAATTTAGAAAACAATGAATCAAATGTAGATACATTGGATGGTTCAGAACTTAGAAGGAGTAAGAGGATCCGAAAAGAAAAAGATTTTGGACCTGACTTCTTCATGTTTCTTATAGAAGGAACTGGTACATCCATAAATAGTTATGGACCAATTTGCTTTAACCTTGAGAGTGATCCAGTGACATATGAAGAGGCTATAAAGTCTCAAGATTCAGCCTTTTGGAAAGAAGCTATCCAGGAAGAAATGGATTCAATTATGGGTAATAAAACTTGGAAAGTAGTAGATCTCCCACCCGGATCCAAACCAATAGGTTGTAAATGGATCTTTAAAAGGAAAATGAAAGTTGATGGTACCATTGATAAATTCAAGGCTAGACTAGTTGCCAAAGGGTTTACACAAAAAGAAGGAATTGATTATTTTGATACATATGCACCTGTTGCAAGAATTGCATCAATTAGAGTGCTAATTGCACTAGCATCCATCCATAAGTTTGTTATCCATCAAATGGATGTTAAAACTGCCTTCCTAAATGGAGAGTTGGATGAAGAGGTATATATGAAACAACCAGAAGGGTTTGTGATCAAAGGTCAAGAAGATAAAGTGTGTAAATTAACTAAGTCTTTATATGGGTTGAAACAAGCACCCAAACAATGGCACCAAAAATTTGATCAAGTTGTGTTAGCCAATGGATACATTATAAATGAATCTGACAAGTGTATTTACAGTAAATTCCACAATGGAAAAGGTGTCATGATTTGTTTATATGTAGATGATATGTTAATTTTTGGCACAAGTTTAGATGAGGTAGAAAAGACTAAAGCTTTCTTATCCAAAAATTTTGATATGAAAGATTTAGGCGAAGCAGATGTGATTTTAGGAATTAAAATCATAAGAGATGGTAACCACATTGGTTTATCCCAATCTCATTATATAGAAAAGGTGCTTCAGAAATTCAATCATTTAGATTGTAATCCGGTCTCTACCCCATTTGACCAAACTGTTAGTTTGCAACCAAACAAAGGTTGTCCGGTGGCACAACTTGAATATGCAAAAGTAATCGGATGCTTGATGTATGCCATGACCTGTACAAGACCTGATATAGCATATGCTGTTGGAAGGTTAAGTCGGTATACTAGCAATCCAAGTAAAGAACATTGGCATGCTGTGAAACGAGTATTAAAATACTTGAAAGGAACAATGAATTATTGTTTAACGTATAGTGGAGACCCTTCAGTTTTGGAAGGATACACAGATGCTAGTTGGGTAACTTATGTTGAGGATCATGCTTCCACAAGTGGATGGATCTTCAACCTTGGTGGAGGTGCAGTTTCTTGGGGTTCAAAGAAACAGACATGCATTGCCGACTCCACCATGGCTGCAGAATTTATTGCATTGGCTGCAGGAAGTAAAGAGGCAGAATGGCTAAGGAATTTGTTGTATGAGATACCAGTCTGGCAAAAGCCAATGGCACCAGTATCCATACATTGTGATAGTCAATCCACACTATCAAAGGCCTATAGTCAAGTATACAATGGGAAATCAAGGCATATTGGTTTAAGACATAGCTATGTAAGAGACTTGATTTCTAATGGAGTAATATCCATCATGTTCGTAAGAACAGAAAAGAATCTTGCAGATCCTTTGACGAAAGGTTTGACAAGAGACATGGTGTTGAAGACATCATTGGGGATGGGACTCAAGCCCATATCTAATTGATTACCAATAATGGAAACTCAACCCACACTTGAGTAACATCAAGTCTTGGGTTCAATGGTGAAAGTACATTATTAGAGTAATTGAAGTACTTGTTAATAGATACATCCCAAGGTTAAAAGTACTTGGACCATAAGATTAAAAAAAAAAAAAAATGGTAGGTTGAGATTTTTCTCTTAATGGACATATAGCATACATTTGCTGAAATGCATACTTATGGGGCATTTCCGATATAGTCTACCTATGTGAGAATGAAGTTTGGCCGCTTCACGGAGTTCAAGGGCTTGACTCTTAAGTTTTCATGAAAAGGGATATATGACACAAGGCCTTATTAATGTGTCATCTTACAGTTCTCTTTATTAATGATATTGAGATTCTATGTGTAAATTATGTACACTTGTTCTAATGAATAGTTGGTTCAAAGCTTGCCTACCATACTATTTGGGAATGAGCGAAAACTTAATTTACTAAGTAATGGTTCAAATCGTGAGATACCATTATCTGAAACCATGGAATTTCCAGTTTTATGGGATTTAGTATTTTGAAAATGGTGGGGGATTGTTGGAGATTTCCAAAATAGGTGAGAAAAACTGAAAAATAGAAAATTACACATGGTAATCGATTACCACGGGACTGGATGTGTTTTTCTGCACTTTTTCTCATAGTTTTGGGTTCCAAAAGTTGTAACTCTTCATGGGAATGACTTGTATACATTGGGAAGTTATCATTTACTGATAAATCATGAATCATTGCATTGATTCAAGCCAAAAGTTGAATGTATATGGTTGTAACTTTTGATTAAAAGTTGCATTCTCTCATATGAAGGGGCATATGATGCACTATAAATGCATGGCATTTGTGTATCAGAAGGAGCACGTTTTTGACATCAATTACAGTCAAATTCTCCCTCATTCTCATACTCTAAATCATCCATCAATTCTCTAATGCATGAGTGAATTGTTGGAAACATATTTCTGTCAAATATTGTTAGAAGATACGCTTGGTGTGATTGTGCAATACACATCAAGGAACTCATAGTATCCTGAAGGGGATTCGCTGGACATTCCTATTGCATCCAATATAAAGTTATTGGTGGGGGCGAATCGAACCTAAAGGTTAGTGTGGCAACCCCATACGCTTTGAGTTTTCGTGCATAACCATTAATCATTTCAGGTTTCAAGTGCAGCAGCCTCTTCCCAACAAATCAAGATTGATAACAGTATTTACATGAACTCGTACAATATCAATGTCTTCCGACGTTTTAAGTTAAGAGTAGAATTTTGTTTGTTTTTCATAAAATTGTGAAAAGTGGTAAATGGAAAGCAAAATAACAGAGAGATTATGGGATTGTTGGGATTACTTCTTAAATCACTTTCTAATATATCATCATGATCGACTACATAGATTTAAAATTTTATAGAGATCTTCACCTTATATATTTTTGTTCCCGACAAACGACGAGTGATCTATCGTATCAATTAACTTAGAATTTTTCGCTAAGTTAACCTATACGATAACATTAAGATTCAACAGTGGTGTGTGACCGTAAACCTAACCCTATTCCTAACAACTAGCATCCAGAGATGAATTATTCTAGATCCATATTTAAAAAGCCGTTTTCTAGCACTAGTTAAATAAAATATCATTTTCATGCCTGGAATGAATGAATATATATACTAACAACGTAGATAATATTTTGAATTGTTAGAATGGTGTAGTGGTAGAAAGTGTTGCTCCTATGCATGTCATCATGGGTTAGACTTCTAGGATTCATATTTTATTTTTTATAGCATGGGAGGGGGCCTCAAGTTGAGGCCTAATTTCTTCCGAATTTGAGTTTTGGTTGTCCTCAATACTTTCACTTCTTCCTCTAATTTATCCCAACTCTCCTTAATCTATAAACCAACACAAGACGAAATTTCAGAAGACTACCCACAACACAAGAACAAAAAAAAATCTTGATCAAGCCCAAGAAACAATTTTTAATATTAGAGTAGGACCTCCAATTTCATTAGGAGGACCTAGTGATAACCTATGTTAAATACCGATTTTGGCTACTTTATTGTGTGTTGTTTTGTCCAAAAAATAGATTGTGTGTTCCTCGGGATTTAAACTTTTGTGCATTTTTTATTATAAAAGATGAAACTTTTCAATATTTCAATTTAAATTATTAAAAAAAAAAATCAAATATGGAATTTGAAATTTGTTGAGGTTGTTCTTCCTCTCACCTTAACAAACAAAAGCAATCGCATTTTGCAATTTGATTCCATTGTTTGAGGGTTAATTCAAAATTAGTCAATTAGTTAGCTTGCGTGTTGTGCAAGTAACCAGATAACAGGTGTTTAAAATTCAGTTTTTCTTATGGTTGTTAGTTTCATTGTGTATGTGTGATCACTTGTGTATATAAACAATGTGAAGTGAATAATGAATGAGTGGTGTATGATTTTCAATTTTACAAAACTCTCAACATATTTTTCTCTCTTTTAAATTCAGTCTTCTTCAAACTAAAACAGAGTGTGTGAGTACACAAGAGAATCATTGACTTCAACTTCTCTTAAATCCAACATCTGGCATCAAGAGTCTGGTTCGTATTCATCAATTGCGAAATCCAATCATGGCCAATTCCCTGCAAACCTCCCAATCTTGGAAGGCAAGAACTACGAAAAATGAATCAAACAAATGAAGCTGGTGTTTGGCTATCAAGATGTGATGGGTCAAGTGAGGAATGGTGTTGATCTCATCACTAATAGCTCAACTGATGCCCAAAAAGTTACACAAAGAAGCGAAGAAGAAATATTTCAAAGTGTTGTTCATTGTTCATTAAAGTTTGAGCCTTGATATTTCTGAGAAGGTTGGTGAAGCTCAATCATCAAAAGTGGTTTGAGATACTCTAGAGAAAGCGTATGCTGGTGATGAAAAGGTGAAAAGGGTGAGGTTACAAACCCACAAGAGGCAATATGAGCTGATACAAATGGAGGATAATGAATGTGTAAGTGACTTCTTTACAAGAATCTCAAAGTTAGTGAATTTGATGAAAAGGTGTGGTGAAACACTAGCAAATCAGGGCATACTAGAGAAAAACTCGAGATCTTTATCTTCAATATTTGATGATATTGTAGTAGCAATAGAAGAATCCAAGGATCTTGCTAGCATGACCACTGATCACGTGGAAGGATCACTTAAAGCTCATGAACAACGAATGAATGAGAGAGGTGCTGAGAAAGTTTAGAGTGAAATAGCTTTGCAAGAACAATGCAACAACAAAGCGAATAACGGGATGGGAAAGTGGTCTAGAAATAGAGGAAGGGGAAAGTAACTTCTCAGATCAATAGAATGGGAACAACAACTGTGGTGGATTCATTGGAAATCAAGAGGAAGAAATAGCAACAGAGGAAGAGGTGGCAAAAACAGATTTTCTAAGAACAGTTTTCAATGCTATAATTGTCAAAAGTATGGACATTTTGCTAATGAATGCGACTTCAAGAAAGAATCAAATGAAGCTAAGGCAAAGATGGCTAGACATGAAGAGGATGATGAGGATCTAGTTTTAATAATGATGACCACTAAAGAAGATGTAGATTGTGGTGAAATATAGTATCTTGCCACTGGGTGCTCTTCGCATATGATTGGCAGAAGATGTTGGTTCATAAGTATCAAACACAGTCAGAAGAACAAATTCAGTTTTGCAGATGACAACACAATGGTTGCTCAAGGAGTTGGTGGTGTGTCAATCAAAAGAAGAGATGGGGAATACTCTCTAATATTTGGTGTTTTATACATTCTTGGTATGAAGTGTAATCTAATAAGCATAGAGAAGTTGCTTGATAAAGATTACATGATTGTAATGGAGAATAAGGTGATAAGTGTAATTAACAAAAGAGGTAACTTGGTGCTGAAGGCACCAATGTCAAAGAACAGAACATTCAAGATAGATTTTGATGTGACAAAGCACAAGTGTTTGATCACTCCATCTACTAGGAATGAGATAATTTGGCATTATAGGCCTGGTCATTCGAATTTCAAGGATCTCAATCAGATGCAAAGACATATGATGGTAACTAGTTTACTAGAAATTCAAATACATGATGAAATATGTGAGATTGTTTGCAATCAAAACAATGTAGATTAAGGTGTCAAAATACTGTGAGCAAGACCAAGTGCACACTTGAAGTGGTGTACTCACGTGTGTGTGGACCAATGCAAGTTGATTCCATTGGAGGTAACAAATATTTTGTGAACGTTATTAATGATTTCAGTAGAAAATTGCATGCTTTTCTAATATATAAGAAAAGAGACGTGCTAAAAGTATTTAAGAAATTCAAGTCAGTAGTTGAAAGGCAAAGTGGTCACAAACTTAAAACTCTCAAAAGTGATGCTGGTGGAGAGTATGTATCTCATGAATTTACAGGTTTGTGACACTAGAGGCATAATTCATGATATTGTTTATTCATGTACTCCTCAGCAAAATGGTCGTGCAGAAAGAGTGAATAGAACTATCATGAATATGGTAAGATGAATGCTTAAAGGAAAACATTTACCAAATGAATTATGGGGTGAAGTTGTATCAACAACTACTTATATTTTGAATAGATGCCCTACAAAGAGACTGAAGTGAATCACACCAGAAGAGTGTTTGTCAAAAAACAATCCAAATGTGATACACTTGAAAATGTTTGGTTCAATATCATACAAACATGTACCTGATCAACTCAGAAAGAATCTTCCTTGTAGGATACTAGTCAACATGAGATTATAAACTCGATGATCCTATCCACAAGTCAATAGTGATCAGTATAGATTATGTGATTAATGAGTTAAAAGAATGAGACAGGCAAAAGAATGGGAAGAAGAATTTTGTCAGTGTAATGTTTGAAGATCAAGAGTTTAGCAGTGATGCTCAACCTGACATAGAGTTAATAAGGTCAACTAGACAAAGAACTTTCAAACAAGACTTTAAGAGTGTGAGATGGCATCTGATACTAATGTGATAGATGAAGGAGAGATAATGCACATAGCTTTTCTTGTTGAATCAAAACTAGTAAATTTAGAGATTGCACTGAAATATGCAAAGTGGAAATATGTTACGAGGGAAGAACTAGATTCCATTGAAAGCAATTGAACATTGGAACTAGTTAGCCATCCTAATATGAAGAAAGCAATTGGTGACAAGTGGATATTCAAAGTGAAATTGACATTGGTGAAGAAAGGAATTTCTAAGATCAAATAAAGGAATTCTGATGCATATCATACTTTCTAGGCAAGGAATTTCTGAGATCAAATAAAGGAATTCTGATGCATGAGAGCATATATGCAAGGAAAATATTGAAGAAATTTGAGATGCAACACTGCAATAGTGTAGTGTCACCAACTAAGCCCATATTCAACTGTCAAAAGACACAGATTAGAAGGCTATTGATGCTACATTTTTTAGAAGACTCATAGGATCATTGAGGTACTTGTGTAACACAAGACCTAACCTAGCCTATAGTGTTGGAATAGTAAGCAAATTCATGGAGGGGCCAAAAACTTCTCATTTGGTTGCAACTAAGAAAATCCTGAGATACATAAGAGGTACCATAAAGTATGGTATATTATTTCCTGCACTTGAAAAGCAAAGTGAATGCAAGCTGGTTGGTTATACATATGTTAACTGGTGTGGTGATATAGAAGACGGGAAATCAAGTGTTGAAATGGTTCAAACAATTCTCAAAAAAACTGGTATATTTTTGTACATACTTACAAGGTTCAGATTATAGAATCTGAACTAGGTTGTTCAACTTTTTCAGATTATATAATTCAAACGGCGTCAATACAAAGTTGGTGATGTGATTGAAATGGAAATGGTGAATGAAGTTCATTGAGGAAAATAGTGTGTATGAAGTTCATTGATGCTTGATTGGTGTGCCAAGTCATGTTTTTGCCAAAATGAAAGTGTGTTTGGAGGTATATGAAGTGGAAGGTGAGAAAGGTGATGTCTGATTTTGAAAAACATACATATAGGGGCATTTCAGATTAATTAATCAGATGGCAAAAAACACACTTCGGATATATAATTCGAATTATTATTTTTCAAAAAAGAAGGATGAATTGTCTGAGGAGGGGTTCGGTATGGAGAAATACACATTTCGAATTTTTTTAGTCCAAAAACGTCTAATACACTTCAGATTATAAAATCCAAACAAGGCAAAATTCTCTACATGCAGGTCGCACGAGGACATAGGATGGACTCCATTGCCGAACATTGGTAGTTTAACAAGTCGAGAGAACATGTCACGAAATTGTTGCTTTGTGTGACAAATTTTTGCTTAGCAACATCTTGAAAATTACTTTTCTCCCTTTCAAAATTGTTCATTCCCTTGACCCAGCAGGAGTTAACTCACGCTCGGCATTTTTCAGCGGCAGTTAACTCACACTGACACTTTTAAAATCGGTTGACCCGACTTAAAAAGTGATTGAACCGATTTAAAAAATGTCAACGTAAGTTAACTCCCGCTGGGTCAAGGAAATGAGCAATTTTAAAAGGGAGAAGAGCAATTTTCCAACATTTGTTTGTTTGGACATTAGTTGTGGTAGAAAAGGCCTAAACACTGGTAGAACTATAGATCTGTATTCTCAAATTCAACATGGTGCTTCTTCATTCTAATTTGAAATTTCAGTCTTATTGATTAAAATCCATGTAATGTACAAATTAACAGGTGAGAACTCTCCTCAAGATGACTCCTTCAACAAACAAAAAAAACTCCTCAAGATTAATCTTAATTTGTTTGCCAGTGCCAGTGATACATAGTCAGAATAATCCTTTCCTAGTGACCTGGAAAAACAAAAACCCCCACCCAAAAATTATTAGCTCGAGGGATTCGTACCTGATGTAACAGGTCCTGTGTGGTAAAATATAATATGATAAGCAAATAATATATGGTAAACATTATTCAACCTTTTTACATACAAGCTGACAGGTATTCATAGTCCCTCATTCTAAAAAAAGGTATTCAATCATAGTCAAAAGGGAATATATGTTAAGGTGATAGGAGGAGAATGGCCTGCATTACGATATTCACAATGCAAATGATATTCACAATTTCCACTTTCTAGTATACACAAAACTGACAGTGTAAAATAATGTGCTGCAAGCTTATCAGCAAATAAAAAAAGAGCTACTTTGATTAAATTGAAAACCAATAGAAACCAGATACAGATAAAAATATGGTGTTGGCAACCATAAAAGGTGTAATGAATTGCAGCAATCATAAAACCAAAGATGCTTTTTCCAGCTAAATCTAAAAGATGAACAAAACCTTGCCCAAATCAGTTTCATGAAGAAAAAAAAAACATAAATGATGGACCATGAGCAACATCATACTATCACCAAAGTATTCTAATAACATAACTGCACTGTCAAGGGCAAGCATTTAGCAAGAATGAAATTAACACCCATTGCTATCATGCCTGGTTTTCTCCACCCCTACCACCACGTCCATCCATTCTTCCCCTACCACGGCCATATCCCCTGCCTCCCCTGCCTCTTTCATAACCCATACCTCCGCCTCTGCCTCCTTCATAACCCATACCACCTCCACCTCTGCCTCCTACATAACCCATTCCTCCACCTCGGCCGCCTTCATAACCCATACCTCTGCCTCCATCATAACCTCCACCTCTGCCTCCTCCATACCCTCCACCTCTGCCTCCTCCATACCCTCCACCTCTGCCTCCTTCGTACGCTCCACTTCTGCCTCCATAACCTCCACCCCTGCCACCTTCATAACCTCCACCCCTGCCACCTTCATTACCTCCACCTCGACCACCTTCATAGCCACCTCTGCCACCTTCATAACCACCTCCACCTCTACCACCTTCATAACCACCTCTGCCGCCACCGTAACCACCTTCATAATATGAAACATTTGAAGATCAGCTTATGATCGGATTAAACATGGATCTCCTTCACAAATACAACAACAGTTTTCCATATTTGACTGATGGAGCATATACTAAGAGAAACATGTAACTAAGCAGCATTCACAGCTTGCATGCCTCCAGAATAGAAAAGAAAGTATGGATATAATAGGCTAAGAACAAAAAAAATAAGATAATAAACAGATAAGAGCATAAACTCAGGAAACCATCTCGGTGAAAAAGACAGAAAATCCCCAAGACATTCATTATCATCAGATAATACGGGAGGAAAATATGTAATAAACTAAACTTACCACGATACCCCCAACCTCTGCCTCGACCTCCCCCTCGGCCGCGATTAGAATACCCGCCATTATCTGTCAGGAACCAAACACAACAAAAGTAAACTTTGCAAAAAGTAGACAACACTACCAAAATACTAGAATGCTAAAATCCAGGATTCGGAATCTGTACCTTGATAATTTGCATATCCACCTTGGTAATAGCCGTATCCACCTTGATAATTTCCATACCCACCTTGATAGCCATAACCACCCCTTCCCCAATTCCTACCTCTCCCCCTACCTCGACCACGACCTCGGCCATACGAGTCTAGAAAAGATATAAGATGTGCTAAAAGTTAGAATGGATATATTCAATAGCCTATAAATGAAAAGCTAAGATACGAGTTATAGCATGTAACCTTCATTTACAGCATTATAAGAATCCTGTGCTGGTTTTATAGGTTGCTGCTGATAATTGGAGTGTGGCTTTGATTGTTCAGCATTAGTTGGAGCTTGATACCTAAACATGAAATCATATAGACATCTTAAATACTAGTCAAACAATCCAGGAAAGGATTCAAAATATAACCTTCAACTTTTTTTTCCTTCCCAAAAGGCTGTTATAACAAGAAATAGTTCAACTGAATAAAAGGAACGTGAATAAGATCATGAAAGTAGTTAAGGAACTCACCCAGGAGAATTTGTGTTCAATTCTCCAGTTGACAAGGTGATTGAGATCATGGAGACATGCCGAGTCATTTCCACACTGCAATAAATGTTGATATTCAACAACTTGGCCACCCAAATAGAAAAAAATTGATGAATACATCCAAAACGTTAAAATTTCAAACAAAACTTACGGTACAAGACCCTCTTCAATGGGCTCCCACACATCTGTTATGCTAACTGAGCTGATCGCAGTATCTTGGTGCAAAGGGGAAATCCTCTTCTGTTTAAGGAGATTGAGAGCCAATCACAGAAAATCAATATGAATTCTGAACTCTGAAGTACATGTATTTTCCAGATTTTAAGTTTTTTATTCTAACTTTTGGCAAACTTTCAGATTTATTGACGAGGGAACTTTTTTATTTTTCTTTCACCATTGCCATTTATTTTGAAGTTACCTTCTACCAGAAACATATGCTAGACCGTCATTTGCAAAAAAAAATTAAAGAACATATAAGGAGTAAGAGAAGAACATCTTGCAAAGAAATGACCTTCAGAATCTCTGCAATGGCAACTGTCTTGCTGATTGCTTGTCCCATTGCCTTCAAGACAATCTCTTTTGCTTGCTTTTCCTGGATGAGATACAAAATTCAGTTATAAGATGGCATAGACCAGAAATAATTTCCAACACATGTGACAATTACAGTATTTGAATGATCTTCTGGAAAAATAGGTGATAATTTCAGGTAAATAAAATGGGAGGGATAAAATGTGATGGGAATGACAGAATGATTTTAAATAATTACAAACTCAAGTGGTCTGAAACATTGCAGTCAAATTGCGATCCACAATAAGAATAAAAATGTTTTTTGAACGGTCGGTCAATGATGATTAATATATTTCGTTAACAAAATGATATGCAAAGTAATTTAAAAAACAATATGTAAAAGATGTATATACATTAAACATGTAAAAGGAACAAAAAAACATCGATCGACGTAAATGAGATAAACATCACATATGACACATGACAAAATATTTAGAAACCTGAGATTAATCATAAGTTTCAAAAGTCAAAACATTTATATTCATGAAATATATACTGAAGTCAGAAAACTTGAAAATTATGGAAGAAAAAAATTAAAATTATAAAAACTTGGAAAACATAATTGTAGTCAGAGGAAGAAGGATATTGTCTTAAGCTGAAGAGCAACAGAAGAATGGCAAGGAAAAAAAAATTTGATCCTACTGAATTACCAAATGATTGTGGGAGTCTATTGGCAAAATGAAAAACAAAAGCACACTAAAATCAAAATTTTCCTCATCGTCAGATGGCAGAATCAGCCATCAGCCGTATCCAATGCAAAAGTAAAAACTTGTCTGTCATTACAAATTGTTCAATTCCCAGTATGTACAACACCCTTAGGATTCTAATAGGTTCCAGTTCAACTTCCGATCGGAATTGATAGTGATTTGAATCAGAAATCTATGATTCATATTACAATTTAAAATATTCGAAATCTTAAGGCGTTCCAATCCAGAGAAAGTTGAAGTAGTATCTATTGTAAAGAAGTCTAACAGAGGCCCAGCACAAAAGGAGGTTCAATTAGGAGATACTTATAAAACAAATGCATGGAAAGATCAAAGTAAACTGTTAGCCGAGACCATTAAAAAATATCTTACTAACATTTGATCTTCAGCAGAGTATGTTATAATATAGCTAAAGGGTGTCATTTGCTAATAATCATGCCAACCCCTTAAAGTGGTTTAGTAGTTGCTGTCACTCCAAATTTTGTTACAAATTACAATAAACAACCTAACTAAAGAAAACCCTAACCAACACACATACAACAACACAAAAGGAAAGGAGGTCTAAAGGTACAAGGGTATGGCAGACATTGAATTAAGTTTTCAGTTTACATTGTAACAAATGTTTCAAGTGATATATTTACTTCTCTTACTGTCTCATATATCCAAACATTGGCATTGTGCGATGCTTCTACTGAAACAATAATCCATTAGGTTTGTAACTTCGTATTTTGATCACCATATTTGTGAACCAACCAAAACATCAATAAAAACTTAAACTAACACTAGTACGTTTCTTAAGACAGTGATTTATTTCAATTTCTGCTTTCTCTACAAGACAACTTCCTAATTTTTAACATCTCCAATTTTCCAATATTGCTTAAGAATATTCTGGGTCTGTAGCTTCTTTTATTACTGCCAACAATATTTCAAAAGCAGTCTCATACCACGGATCAGATTAAACATCCACATTTAGTCTCATACCACACACCTTTAGTTAGCACCTTTCTTATACAGAAAACTCTTAATACTGCTACAACTTTTTTCAAATAACTAGTAAGAAAAAATGACAATTACAAAATCCTGATAGACATCCACATTATTGCGTTTGGTATGATTTATCGTAGAACTGTTTATCAGATTAATGCACGGAAATGAACAAAACTTATGCCCCAAAATAAACGAAACCGGTGTAGATTCCAAAAAGTTACACCAGAACAGACATATGACCTATGAAAAACTGACACAGATACCAGACACGTCAACACCACAGACGGACACATCAACACCGGTAAAAATTTGGAAAAATGGCTTAAATGAATGTAATCACATGTGTCGACACGCCTTCCATCATAAGTGTCGGTGCTACAGAGCATACAACAACTTCAATTATCCAGAAATGCTGACAAGCTTCAAAATGAACCCACAATAACAAAAATTACTAATAATTATACATTCTTTCCTTCAATCATTTCAACAAACAGTATCTATAACCACTACCAAGTTCTAAATAACATCAACAACCAACAAAAAATCACTCCCACACAGAAAACAACAACATCAATCAACATCAAAAAGAAATCCAAACATTTCTTAAAATGCCACACGACAAAACAACAAAATCAACCTCAATCAACACAAAAAACAAACAAACCCAAAAATGAAAACACCGTGAATAGATTACGATATTCTACAAATCATGGAATCAAGGCATGCAATGAAGATTGACCTGAAGAAGTGAAGTGGCGTAAGTGATGTAGTTACGAATGGCGCCTTGAGTAGTGATACGGATCTCATTTTCGTTGATGGGAGTTTCAGGTTTGGGTTTTTCAACCTTCTGGTACCTATCCATGGTAGAGAGAGAAAGAGGTAGAGAGAGAGAGAGAGGGTGAATGAAATGGAACCCTAAATAACCTTAAAACCCTAGAAAAGGAAGGGGAGAGAAATGAAATGGAAAGGGTAAAGTTTTTTCTAAAACCTCACTCTTTTTTCTTCTACCCAATTTAATTATAAGCGCACTTGTGTTCTTTTTACTTTCTGCACTTTTAATTTCTGCTGCATAACTGTTTTTAATTGTGCTAAGTATTGGTTCAGAACCAGTTAACTCTCATTATTGCTAAGCCAGAAATTTCATTTTTAATAAAAACATTATATTAATCCTGATAATTGTTATCTAATAACGTTAAATATTTTACATTATTAATAATGTAATTATTTTTCTTACATATTTATTTAATGTTATGTAACTCGTGCGAAATGCGAATGTGCGCTTATAATTAAATTGGGCAGAAGAAAAAAGAGTGAGGTTTTAGAAAAAACTTTACCCTTTCCATTTCATTTCTCTCCCCATCCTGAAAACATTCTTATCCACTCCATTGAAAATAGCATTCAGGGCTTTGGAATTTGCATGTGACAAGGCATCTTCATCATTAGTCCAGTTTTCTTCTGGTTTTAAAACTGCTGTCTTCTTACCATCTTTATCAATCACAACTGGGTGTTCCCAACCCTTCAGAACAGCCTTCCAGGTCTTGCTATCCATAGATTTTAGGAAAGCACTCATCCTGGATTTCCAGTACTCATAATTTGTGCCATCAAGTAGGGGTGGTCTGTTGACATAGCCTCCTTCTCTATCCATACTTGCAAAAAATAAATACCCCTGGAACTCACCCAAAACACAGGCAGAGTGCCTGCTCTGATACCAATTGAAATTTCTGGCTTAGCAATAATGAGAGTTAACTGGTTCTGATTACACTGGTTCTGAACCAATACTTAGCACAATTAAAAACAGTTATGCAGCAGAAATTAAAAGTGCAGAAAGTAAAAAGAACACAAGGTTTGTTAACCCAGTTCGGAGTAAACACCTCCTACTCTGGGGGATACCAATCCAGGAAGGAAATCCACTATTGGAATTAATCCTTAAGACTCAGACACTGACCCCCAGTTCCTATCCTAAGCAATCAACTTCCACCTAGTCAGACTTCTACCCACGCATGAGTATTAGAATCCACTAACTTCCTATTCAAGTAACAGCCCAGTTACTTGAACAACCCTTGAACTAAACCCAGTTCTGAAAACTACCCTGTTTTTGAAGAACACACTTCAAATCAAAAACTTCATTCTTGCTTAAAAGCTTTGAATGAATTACAACTCAAAATAGCTAAACCAACTCAAACTGAGTGGTGTACAGACAAAGCTTAAAAAGGTTACACACTAAGACTCTATTTCTGAATTTTCTCTCTAATTCCTCGTAGTATCTTGAATAGCAGCAAAGCTCTCCTTATATAGTCTTCAGCAAGCAACATTAATTTGAGGTACCATCTGAATTTGCTTCTGAGGTCTCATCTGAATTTGCTTCTGAGGCTGCTTCTGAGGTTGCATTTGAGCTTTCTTCTGAGATTGCATCTGAGGTCTCATCTTTGATGTCCCAATCATAGAATCATAAGATTCAGAAGCAGGTACAAATTGTTTAACAGGATTTTTCTTCTTGAGGTTCAAACTCTCATCCACAAATCCTAAACCTTTATGTTTCCCTTGTTTCTGAGCATCCAGAATCTCCTCTAACTTATCAGTACCAGAGTTCATCATCCTAACTTGCTTCTTCATCTGATCAAGTTGAGAATTCAAATGTGTTACTTCATCATTAAGATCAGCAATCTGTCCTATATGAGCACATCTTTCAGATTGCAGCTGACACACAGTTTCCTTCTCAGTCTCTAATAACTTGCACAACTCTTGATTTCTGAGATATAATTCTTCATACGAAACAGCTGGTTCCTCAAAAATCAATTCTTCATCACAGGCTTCAGATTCTGATGAAGTTTCAGTCTCTGAATAGACTACAGGCACAGACTTTGAGCAAGCTTCTGAGACCATAAGAGCAGCAACATGTTTAGCTGACTTACTCTCAACCTCTCCTTCTGAGCTATCCTCATCAGACCAAGATACAACAAGGCTTTTCTTCTGCTTCTTGAGAAAATTAGGACATTCAGTTTTGATATGTCCATAGCCTTCACACTCATAGCACTGCACACCTCTTGCTTGTTTGTTATTCTCTTCTGATTGTTGCTTATTATTGTTGAGTCTGAGATTCTGACCTTTGTATTTGGATTTCTTGTCCACCTGTTTCAGAATCTTTTTGAACTGTTTTCCCACTAACACAAGTGCTTCTGATAGATCATCTTCATCTTCATCAAGCTCTTGTTGATTATCAGCTTCAGAATTAACAACAAAAGTTATTTCTTTCCCTTTCTTATCAGGCTGTTTGTAGAAAGCAGTCTCAAAATTTAGCAAAGACCCAATCAGCTCCTCAACCTTCATGGTGGTGATGTCATGAGCTTCTTCTATGGCTGTAACCTTCATATCAAATCTTCTGGGCAGGGACCTGAGAATTTTTCTGACTAACTTCTCATCTGTCATCTTTTCCCCAAGAGAATCAAAGGAATTAGCCATGTCCAGAATGTTCATGTAAAAACTTTGTATATTCTCATCCTCCAGCATTATGAGATTTTCAAACTTTGTTGTCAGAAGCTGAAGTCTGGACTGCTTTACCTTTGAGGTGCCTTCATGAGCAATCCTGAGAATTTCCCAGGCATCCTTAGCAATTGTGCACTGCTTGATCATCCTGCAAACATTCTTATCCACTCCATTGAAAATAGCATTCAGGGCTTTGGAATTTGCATGTGACAAGGCATCTTCATCATTAGTCCAGTCTTCTTCTGGTTTTAAAACTGCTGTCTTCTTACCATCTTTATCAGTCACAACTGGGTGTTCCCAACCCTTCAGAACAACCTTCCAGGTCTTGCTATCCATAGATTTTAGGAAAGCACTCATCCTGGATTTCCAGTACTCATAATTTGTGCCATCAAGTAGGGGTGGTCTGTTGACATAGCCTCCTTCTCTATCCATACTTGCCAGAAATAAATACCCCTGGAACTCACCCAAAACACAGGCAGGGTGCCTGCTCTGATACCAATTGAAATTTCTGGCTTAGCAATAATGAGAGTTAACTGGTTCTGATTACATTGGTTCTGAACCAATACTTAGCACAATTAAAAACAGTTATGCAGCAGAAATTAAAAGTGCAGAAAGTAAAAAGAACACAAGGTTTGTTAACCCAGTTCGGAGTAAACACCTCCTACTCTGGGGGATACCAATCCAGGAAGGAAATCCACTATTGGAATTAATCCTTAAGACTCAGACACTGACCCCCAGTTCCTATCCTAAGCAATCAACTTCCACCTAGTCAGACTTCTACCCACGCATGAGTATTAGAATCCACTAACTTCCTATTCAAGTAACAGCCCAGTTACTTGAACAACCCTTGAACTAAACCCAGTTCTGAAAACTACCCTGTTTTTGAAGAACACACTTCAAAACAAAAACTTCATTCTTGCTTAAAAGCTTTGAATGAATTACAACTCAAAATACCTAAACCAACTCAAACTGAGTGGTGTACAGACAAAGCTTAAAAAGGTTACACACTAAGACTCTATTTCTGAATTTTCTCTCTAATTCCTCGTAGTATCTTGAATAGCAGCAAAGCTCTCCTTATATAGTCTTCAGCAAGCAACATTAATTTGAATTAAATCTTCTAAATTGATATGATTCTGAATAATGAATGGCTTGAAAAAGGAAACAAATAAAACTGCAACATATCTCTCAAAGATTGCTTCAGTAAAATAAGAACATTCATAAACACGAGCCAAATCTTCAAAGATCTTCTCCAATTTAATCAGGCCTTCTAGAATCAACATGCTTGAATAAATCCTTGTTAAATCTCGCAAAGATTCGCGCCAAAACAATTCAGAAAAACCAGCTTCTGATGAAGTCAACGAAAGTCAACGCGGGCATCAGACTCACATTTCAGCTTCTGAAGTGCTACAGTGCGTCTGAAGGTGCATTCAGCTTCTGAAGGATTTTTCAGCTTCTGAACAGCTTCAAATGCAATTTCTTGTAACTGAAGACTTGTTCTAAACATGGAGATGCTTCTATTCAACACATTGGATTTGCCAAAACATGCAGCCAACACCAAAATACTCAACAATCTCCCCCTTTGGCAAATTTTTGGCTAAAATCAATGTTCACACAACCAAGTCCTTCAATCTCCCATAAAACTATCTCAGCAATGAAGAACTCCACAAATATATAACATAGCAAACAGATTAGCAGCGGATTCAGCTATGTTAAACATTAAAAACCAATCAGTTTCAGCTTCTGAACACTGATACACACAAAACAGCTTCTGATCAACTTGAAGAACACAAAACACAATTACTGATCAACTCCTGATCATCACAAACACTCCTGAAGCTTCACAACACTCCCCCTGCAACTCAGCATTCAACATTACTCCATAAAAACTCCCCCTTAATTCTGAACTGCATTAACTTGTGAAACAAGTAACATACTTCAGGAATACACCAACACTCAGAAATATAATAACCTTGTACTCCCCCTGAGACACACACTCCCCCTCAATATCACCAACACATCTCATGTTGCATTGGTTATGAATTCTGAGCAAAACATGCAACTTCTGAACCACACTACAATCTGACAGCACACACTCTAAACAGCTCATGTCTGATCTTAAACATAAGTTTTTCTTCCTCTTTTTAGCCACAAAATTATGACAAAGCACTGATTTCACATTGGGGACAGAAATCAAATAAGTAACTGCACAAAAAACTCCAAAAATAATCCCATTTTCAGATTTAGACATATGTTCAGGAACACTCTCAGCCTTAGCAAAACTGGCAGGTGCTCTTTCTTCCTCACATCCAGCTTGCTGTAATTGCTATAAGTCCTTGTACAGGCAAACATTTGAAGAATTCAAACCAAACTTATTCCTCTCATCAATCTTCTTCTGAAGTCTATCAATTCTCTTCTGCACAGAGAGTCTGATGGCATTAAATTCCTCAGATTCACTATCATCCAGTTTCTTTTCTACTCCAGGTTCAACAACCTTGACTTTGGGTTGCACAGACTTGATATTCTTCAAAACTTTCATGTGTAAATGACCAAGCATTTGACAGATCTTGTCCTCTTCCTCAGATTTCCACATATAACAATTATCTTCTGATCTGCAGCCCCTCATCTGAACATTACCCTCTTGATCAGTTACCAAACATTCTTTCTTATTGAAATTTACTTTCAAGTCTTGATCACACAATTGACTGATACTGATCAGGTTTGAAGTTAGCCCTTTAACTAAGTACACATCCTTCAATTTTGGTAAACCATCACAGGCCAAGTCACCAATTCCCAGAATTTCTCCTTTTGCTCCACCACCAAAAGTCACATACATTTTCTTGGTGTAAGGTCTTATATTTTCCAGGAATTTACTAACCTCAGTCATATGTCTAGAGCAGCCACTGTCAAAGTACCACTTTTTCTTAGATGAAGCTTTCTGAGAAGTATGAGCCATTAGACCAACAGTCTCACCTTTAGGTCTCCAAACCTTCTGAACATTGACCTTTTTAGGAGCAGGTTCAACTCTTCTGTACTGAAAATGTTCAGGATAACCATATAGCTTGAAACAAAATGGTTTGATATGCCCCTTCTTACCACAATGATGACAAACCCAAGTATGATTTCTTCTTTTGTTTCTGAAAAATTTTTGGGGTTGCTTTTGAGGTACCATCTGAATTTGCTTCTGAGGTCTCATCTGAATTTGCTTCTGAGGCTGCTTCTGAGGTTGCATTTGAGCTTTCTTCTGAGATTGCATCTGAGGTCTCATCTTTGATGTCCCAATCATAGAATCATAAGATTCAGAAGCAGGTACAAATTGTTTAACAGGATTTTTCTTCTTGAGGTTCAAACTCTCATCCACAAATCCTAAACCTTTATGTTTCCCTTGTTTCTGAGCATCCAGAATCTCCTCTAACTTATCAGTACCAGAGTTCATCATCCTAACTTGCTTCTTCATCTGATCAAGTTGAGAATTCAAATGTGTTACTTCATCATTAAGATCAGCAATCTGTCCTATATGAGCACATCTTTCAGATTGCAGCTGACACACAGTTTCCTTCTCAGTCTCTAATAACTTGCACAACTCTTGATTTCTGAGATATAATTCTTCATACGAAACAGCTGGTTCCTCAAAAATCAATTCTTCATCACAGGCTTCAGATTCTGATGAAGTTTCAGTCTCTGAATAGACTACAGGCACAGACTTTGAGCAAGCTTCTGAGACCATAAGAGCAGCAACATGTTTAGCTGACTTACTCTCAACCTCTCCTTCTGAGCTATCCTCATCAGACCAAGATACAACAAGGCTTTTCTTCTGCTTCTTGAGAAAATTAGGACATTCAGTTTTGATATGTCCATAGCCTTCACACTCATAGCACTGCACACCTCTTGCTTGTTTGTTATTCTCTTCTGATTGTTGCTTATTATTGTTGAGTCTGAGATTCTGACCTTTGTATTTGGATTTCTTGTCCACCTGTTTCAGAATCTTTTTGAACTGTTTTCCCACTAACACAAGTGCTTCTGATAGATCATCTTCATCTTCATCAAGCTCTTGTTGATTATCAGCTTCAGAATTAACAACAAAAGTTATTTCTTTCCCTTTCTTATCAGGCTGTTTGTAGAAAGCAGTCTCAAAATTTAGCAAAGACCCAATCAGCTCCTCAACCTTCATGGTGGTGATGTCATGAGCTTCTTCTATGGCTGTAACCTTCATATCAAATCTTCTGGGCAGGGACCTGAGAATTTTTCTGACTAACTTCTCATCTGTCATCTTTTCCCCAAGAGAATCAAAGGAATTAGCCATGTCCAGAATGTTCATGTAAAAACTTTGTATATTCTCATCCTCCAGCATTATGAGATTTTCAAACTTTGTTGTCAGAAGCTGAAGTCTGGACTGCTTTACCTTTGAGGTGCCTTCATGAGCAATCCTGAGAATTTCCCAGGCATCCTTAGCAATTGTGCACTGCTTGATCATCCTGCAAACATTCTTATCCACTCCATTGAAAATAGCATTCAGGGCTTTGGAATTTGCATGTGACAAGGCATCTTCATCATTAGTCCAGTCTTCTTCTGGTTTTAAAACTGATGTCTTCTTACCATCTTTATCAGTCACAACTGGGTGTTCCCAACCCTTCAGAACAACCTTCCAGGTCTTGCTATCCATAGATTTTAGGAAAGCACTCATCCTGGATTTCCAGTACTCATAATTTGTGCCATCAAGTAGGGGTGGTCTGTTGACATAGCCTCCTTCTCTATCCATACTTGCCAGAAATAAATACCCCTGGAACTCACCCAAAACACAGGCAGGGTGCCTGCTCTGATACCAATTGAAATTTCTGGCTTAGCAATAATGAGAGTTAACTGGTTCTGATTACATTGGTTCTGAACCAATACTTAGCACAATTAAAAACAGTTATGCAGCAGAAATTAAAAGTGCAGAAAGTAAAAAGAACACAAGGTTTGTTAACCCAGTTCGGAGTAAACACCTCCTACTCTGGGGGATACCAATCCAGGAAGGAAATCCACTATTGGAATTAATCCTTAAGACTCAGACACTGACCCCCAGTTCCTATCCTAAGCAATCAACTTCCACCTAGTCAGACTTCTACCCACGCATGAGTATTAGAATCCACTAACTTCCTATTCAAGTAACAGCCCAGTTACTTGAACAACCCTTGAACTAAACCCAGTTCTGAAAACTACCCTGTTTTTGAAGAACACACTTCAAAACAAAAACTTCATTCTTGCTTAAAAGCTTTGAATGAATTACAACTCAAAATACCTAAACCAACTCAAACTGAGTGGTGTACAGACAAAGCTTAAAAAGGTTACACACTAAGACTCTATTTCTGAATTTTCTCTCTAATTCCTCGTAGTATCTTGAATAGCAGCAAAGCTCTCCTTATATAGTCTTCAGCAAGCAACATTAATTTGAATTAAATCTTCTAAATTGATATGATTCTGAATAATGAATGGCTTGAAAAAGGAAACAAATAAAACTGCAACATATCTCTCAAAGATTGCTTCAGTAAAATAAGAACATTCATAAACACGAGCCAAATCTTCAAAGATCTTCTCCAATTTAATCAGGCCTTCTAGAATCAACATGCTTGAATAAATCCTTGTTAAATCTCGCAAAGATTCGCGCCAAAACAATTCAGAAAAACCAGCTTCTGATGAAGTCAACGAAAGTCAACGCGGGCATCAGACTCACATTTCAGCTTCTGAAGTGCTACAGTGCGTCTGAAGGTGCATTCAGCTTCTGAAGGATTTTTCAGCTTCTGAACAGCTTCAAATGCAATTTCTTGTAACTGAAGACTTGTTCTAAACATGGAGATGCTTCTATTCAACACATTGGATTTGCCAAAACATGCAGCCAACACCAAAATACTCAACAAAAAAAATTGCAAAAATTTGTTAAATATTTACATTGTGCCGTTGTGAATTTTAAATACTTATATTTACATAAACACGGTAAAAAGTTCTTTCACCCATGTAACTTTTAAACATATAGGTTGTGAATATATTAGATTGCACAAGATTTTAAAATATTTGAGTCTGGCCTGTTTTTTTTTAAAATTTTAAGATCTGAATCTGACTTTTAATATAATGTAAGCTTATTTCTTAGATATAAATCTCACATTTTAAAAGTTTGATATCGTCTGTTTAAAAATTTATTTTGTATGAATATATAATTAAATAAGTAATATGATATACTCTTCATTAGACTAACAAACAAATATCTATCCTTAAATCTCATTTTCATATTTAACATGACATTTTGGAGAAATTGTTTATATCTATACTATACGTAAAGGGAATAGGGAATACGTAGTTGACTTTTTCACTTCCAATCATACTCTTAAACAAATTTGTCTATAAGAATTCTATATTGTTGATATCAATCAAAAAGATAAAAATTTATATTATATTTACTATATTGTTGGTGTTATAAAAAAATATAAGCATAGTTTTTTTTTGTGATAATATAAACATAGTTTGTTACAATGTAAAAGTGAAAAATATGTATACCTATAGTTTTAATCAAAATCAAAATCTCATAAATATTAGTGTTTGTAATTTATTCGCATTAACGCAATAAAAAAAAAGCAGACAGACGAGCACGGAGTGCCCGTCCAAACGCTAGTATGATATCTATATTATATATAAAGAAAATAACATGTTTTGACTCTTTTGGGTTGACTTTTTCTCTTTCCAAAATTACTCTCAACTTTCAATACAAATAGCACATATAACCAATAGATAAAAGTAAATTCAAATATTAAATTAAAAGTGTAACAAATACGATATGAATATATATGTCCACTTTTTTCTTTTATCATTTAAAAAGTGTAACAAACTAGATGAGTACATCTCTATTTACTTTTTCATTATCTCAATTATACCCTTAAACAATTTTTTCTATAATAAAGATTGTTGTTGGTGTCATTCAAAAAATAAGAATTTAGATTATATTTTTTGTTATATTGTTGGTGTCATTGAAAAAGATAATCATGGTTAGTTTGATTTGTTATAATTTGAAAGCAAAAAGCATTAATATTTTTACTGTTAATCAAAATTTCATAAAAAAACAATATTCATAAATTTTCAAACGTTAGCGCAATAAAAAAGAGCGGAAAGACAGACAAGTGAGTACCCATCTTTTTGTTAGTAATATTATAATATTCCTTTACGGTACTACTTTTACATATACAAAAAAATTAAAGTAGACTCATAGGCTTAAATTATTGAGAGAGTTAACAAATTTATAATTTCATACAAAGTAAAAAATTTAACATAATATTAGTAATACACAATATTATTCATATTATCTTAAATAGAACAACATATTGAAGGTTTTTTTATGGCTATAATCTTATCTTTTTAGCTAAATACTCTTTTTAAAATCAGTTTCTAATGCATAATTAAAAAACCATTGACTACCAATTTTTTTGGGAACCATTGACCACCAATGTTGACCCAATTAAAAAACATCAGTTTTTTTAACATATTATTAATATTTTTGTTCAGAAAAAACATATTGTTAATATTTAAATTAATTTAAATGTGCATTTTTTCTTCTTCTTCTTTTCAGTTTTTTATTTACATAATTAATTAATTATTTTGCCAATAAAATTAATTTATATTACTTTTACAAATAAAGTATTTATATTTTATCAAATAGATTTGTATTGTGATTTTAGTCGATCCATTGAATTCAAAAATATAAATTGAAGGGTTGTGATCCATCCATATTATAAAATTGACAGATTTAATCTCATCGTTTTACTAATTGTTTGTTTGTTGGATGGATTGATTTGATGTGAGTGGATGAATTGGATGGATGATGGATCAGTGAATCAAATTGCCACATCTAGTATAACTTAAGAAGGATGTTGAACATTGTTTTCCAAGATGACAGGTTGATATATATATTCTTAAATGGTACACGCATCACATTGCTCGTAAGAGGGTGGTATAGAAAATTAAATAATTTTTTTTTTACTTTTTTATATATATAATAAATTTTTATGGTGACAACTTGGGTACCCATCAATAAAAGGTGGGTAACACAACCCATGCTGAGTTGGCACCAATCAAAGTTATTTGTTTGTTTTCTATTATTTTTGATGTTATATAAATACATTGTTTTGATTGGGCCAACTCAACATGGGTAGTATTACCCACCTTTTATTGATGGATAAACAAGAATTTCCCAATTTTTATTTTAAGTGTATAGGAGCTCCTTATGCTCAGTGTGTTGGTTTGTTTATCCTCCATTTGACAACAAGAACTACCATGACTAGGCTTTGGATCTAATAGAACTTACCTGTGTTGATTTAATAGAACTTAATGTGCATGCATTTTATTTAAAAATTTAATAAAATGCATGCCTTTGGATTTAGGGAGTGCATTTAAGTATTTAAAACTTATGTTGCATCTACAAAAGAAAAGTTGTTAATCAAATTCATTTTTGTCATCATAAAAAAGACGAGATTGTTAAAACCAAAGAGATTTAAAATTCCAGCTAGTAATTGATTTTGATGATAAAAGTGATCAAGTCAATTTATCAATTGTTATTTGATGAATTCCTTCAAGTGTGCATATTGAAATTATAAGTGTAAAGATCTCAATTAGTTAGAGAAATTCAAGTCTGTCTTATCAACAAAAGCAAAGACAAGTAACTTATTTGCCTCTCATGAACTATTTCAACATCCAATCAAAGTCATGTTTGTGAACATAAGAAAGACCTTGCTCCACTATGAGATGAAACTATTGATGGTCCCCATAAGTCATTGTGAATGTAGTCAAGAAGGTCTTTTGAATGGTGCATAGAAACTTAGAATCAATTTCAACCTCTTTACGTTTCCAAAGATACAATGCTCACAAAATTTCTAAAGCTAAAGCTCCAAAGGTGTTCTTCCCCAAGAGCCTTTGCTTGCTCAACTTCTTCATACCTCCTTCACTAACATGACCACGTCCTATATACCAAACCGGTCTTTGTTGTAACAAATGGAATATTCATACAGAGTCCATGATTAGATTATTTATAAATTTCTAAATAGTTTAAATTGTTCAATAACTTTGTACTTGCAGTGAGTACAATATTGAAACTAAGGTTTAATTGTTGAAAAAATTAGGTCTTAAATCAAATAACAGATTTCATAACACATATTCAATACAATTTAATTATGAATAGCGGAAGCAAATATTGAACATGAATATGATTGGATCTTCGACATGTTTGATTTATCAAGGATATCAATAATCAGGTATTAGGAATACCTCGAAGTTTTGATGACAACCCTTTCAACATTAACAGTCAGAAACTAAGAGGAGGTGACCTGATATGAAAATATAAGAAAGAGTTAGCGGCGGCTGATTTGGTTCTTCCTCAACCGGTACCTTTATGCCTCAATTTCTCTTCAGATGGGGAGAAGAGGGAGTTTTGCCGTGTACGGTGTATTGGGGACCATAGCCTATTTTATATTGGATGACCATTAGGGTTTCCCATTATTCCGTTAATGGGTCATCCGAACATCCACCCATATTGAGTCCATATCAATTAATTAATTAATTATCTAAATAGAAATATAATTAGCTTTATTACTTAATTTGATCACTAATCAATTAAGGCTCTAAATTGATAAATAGCTAATATAATTATTATTACGATATTTGCCCACATAATGATATCAGAATATAATTAAATAATAAAATATTCCAACAATCTCCCACTTGGGCTACATATCTTAATAATTATACCAGAATTCTTTAGGCGCCAGTCTGAATGTTATTTATCTTTAGATTTCAACTCTACAATCTGGTCCATCTCATACATTAATAATGGGACCACCGCGGCTGTCGTCACTGACATATAACATGACGGAACCCCGACGACCACCATATCAATGCACTTGATGACATAGATAGATATGGATGAGTGACATGGAAATTTCATGTAATGTGATCTCTAAATCATGCCTATTTTCAACTGGTCCAACTGAAAACTTTAGTGAGATCAAACCGAAGATTTGCAAATTTAATATTTGCACAAACTGATACAGAAATGGTTATAATATACATAACCTCATGAACTTTATTTCTGCAGAAAATCATAACATTAAGTCTGTATCGTTATCAAAACAGAAGTATAGAACATAGAATAAAAGAGACTCCTACTAATCTAAGACATCCTTAATGACAACAACCATATGAAAGACCTTAGGTGTCATGTCTTTGATTAGTGGGTCACCTAGCATAAAGTTTGTCTCTAATGTTCTATCATTTAACAACAATAATTTATAAGGTAATGAACCTTATAAACTTTGTTATTAAAACATTATATGACTACATTATGTCACTATATATAACTTAAATGGTTTTTCAATACCTTTTTACCTTGCAATCAAGTGACATAAATATTCACAGTCATTTCCTGAGTCAGGATGTGTATTATATACACACATCCAAAAGTCAAAGTCTAACACACTAATGATCTCCAAATTGTCAGATCTCTGATGTGAGTATAAACTCTTTTGTTCTCTTTAAAAAATCTGTATGGTTGCCTTTCAACAATTCAAGCATTGAATTGCTCAAATATCTGCCAAACAATCTGGTTATATATGTTGTTTCTAAATGCGTATAAATAAGATCATACATAAGAATCCTATAGACAAAACATAGGAAAATACTCAATTTTCTGAATATAAATTTTCTATTGGGCAATACTTGAAACTGAAAAGTCTCTCTCGGTGATTGAGGTCACCCATAATTTATTATCTTTAATGTCAATTTATTTTCAACTTTATTGATATAAATCTTTTGTGACCTCTGAAGGATACCTTGAGAGTAATCTCTAAGTATCTAAAACTCGATACAAAAGAAGTGTCCCCAAGATCTTTCATCGCTAATTCGTTAGAGATTTTCTTGGTTTCACATAACTAATATATATCATTGTTGACTAAATAAAATAAAATCGACAAATTAAATATGAATATAAATTTACTCTCACAGAGCTTACTAAATCCACAACTCTCCATAATATTATCTCAAAACCAAATGAGACAAATACTTAATGAGAATTTGTGATAACAATAAAGAGACAAATTTCTTAACTCGTAAGTGGATTTCATGATTTTGCAAACCATATGCTTTGTATCAATTGACACAAAAGTTTTCTTCAGTTGCACCATATTGTATCATTAATGTCGCCATTAAGAAACACTGTATTGAAATCCATCTTATGCACCTCCAAAATGATAATAAGCAAACTAGTATCATGACTGTCCTAATAGAGTCTTTCAATTAAACTAAATAAAATTTCTCTTTTCAGTCAATTCTTTATGACACTAGAAGCCTTAGTTCTTGAGAGTGTTGAGTTTGAACTATATGAGTTAATTCCATAACTTGATTGAGAGGAAGAACAGTAATATCCTTACGAGGTTCCAAATATACTATAATAATAGTAACAATATGAAATAGTTTCGAACTAATTCTTTCTCATTTAATTTTGTTCTATTACCATATCTCTCCCCCAAACTCAATATTCTCAAGGAAACTTAACAATTTATGTCTCAAACATTTCCTTAACTGGTGGGACGAAAAACTTATAGTTTTCAAATCTTTACCCAATTATAGATCATGACAAGTCATAACTGAATTGACTTTATAATAATTGAATTTAAAAGACACATTTAATCATCATTTGAAAATAAAACTCAAAATATCTTGATTTATTCAAAGAGAAATTAAAACAAAAATGAATTCAAATAATGATTCAGCAAATTGTCTTTTAAATACAAAAATAAGCTAGTAACGACAATCTAAAAATAGTTTAAAAATGAATAGAGCAATCTTTATCGACTTTGTCCATTCTAAATTGATATATCTTTCAACATCATTGGACATAAGTCAGTCAAGACTACCTTTCTTTATTTGCCCTTATCTTTTTGAAGTATTTTTCGAATGAGCACTATTTTATTTTCTCTTGCTTCAGCTTTTCTTTATTTGCACACTTTATGAATTGATCCTTTAAATAACCATTTCTAACTTTAATACTTATAAACTTAATTGTGCACAGAGAATACTAAGTGCTGAATTTTCGAACAAGTCATATGATAGTCGAAATTACTGAATTTTAGAACAAGTCATCTGATAGTCGAAATTATAGTGTCTTAGCAAGATTAAATGTTTACATAATGTGCTCCTAACATTTTATTTGCCTAATAACCTTAATGAAATACCCACTCTCCAACGAGAGCTTGTATTTCTCTATATTGCTTTAAAAGCACCTTAGTTTAAGCAAAGAAAATATGACAAAAAAATTTCATCTTAAATAACACCTCTAAAACATATGATATTTTAGCTTTATGATCACACGTGACCTATGAGATTTGGTACATACTCACTTGTCAAACTTGATTCTCATATTAGGTGCTAAATTTGAGAGAGAATGTGAGTTTCACAACCCTTATCTAAGTTCTAAATCCAAGAACAATGTTAATATTATTCTTTAATTCCTAAAAGTTAAAACTTTTAGAGTAAAAAATATTTACCTCAAATTAACAGATACATAAAACTATATTAGCTTAAAGAGAACAAGAGTAGCAAAAGTACTCACCAAAATACCTTGTGCACCATCAATATTAAGTCTTTCAACAATAATATCAATTGCTAGCGGTATTTTAAAATAATAATCAAACAATGACAATTTACTTTGACAAAGAATAAATTCTTATAATTGTCATATGTTTACCATTATATTTGTGTGAATGTAAACTCTTAAATATATATAAATAAGTTTACACTCGCACAACATTATCACACATGTCAGTAAAATATTATAGAAACATGCTTCTTTATTTGTAAATAAAAGACCTTAACAAGATATCAAGCTGTAACATCCCGCTTATAAGAATCAGTTAATCGTGTTAGAAGTCAATAAGCAAGCATGGCAATTTGATAATATTAAGTAATGGCAATATGGTAAATAAGGCTTAAGGGGGAGATTGTTTTAAAAATGGGAACTAGATATTTTTCCCACAATTATTTCCTTCTTCTCACTACTCATCCAAAACCAGCCTTTCTCTTCCTCTTTCCCCTCTTGATCACACGCCCCCATCTCTCTACTCACACTCATCAACTTCATCCCAAACCTTGTGAGAAATTTCATGCTAGCAAGCTGGGTATTTGGGAAGTTAGAGCAAGAAGTAGAAAAGAAGAACAAGGAGAATTAAGAAGAGTTAAGAGAAAGTGGTAGCTTGAAGCCAAGGCTTAGGGAATCAGAGATAGCAAGCACCAATAGGAGGTTTAAGGTGAGCTCCACAGGGTTTTAGAACCCGTTTGAGTAAGTTTATGAGTTTTAGCATTTATGAACAAAGTTATGATCATTTGAACCCTAATTCCATTTTGATAGCAATCCTTGATCATACATGTTGAAATCTGTTAATAAGCCTTTGAATTTACCCTTTAAACTGTTGTGATGTTGGGCATGATTGGATAGACCAAAATTGGTGGAAAACATGTTTTAAACTTGCCAAATGCTGTCCAACTGCAGGTAAAATCGTGTCACGATTTACCAATCGTGTCACGATTTCACAGGCAGAACCAAACACGATTTCTGGGCATGAAATCGTGACACGATTGCCAAATCGTGTCACGATTTTGAAGGGGACAGGATCATGTGATTTTTCATCTTTACTTGCACCGTTTCGGCTATCCAATACTGCTTCAGACTTAAGGATCAACATGTAATGATTAAGCAATTGCTAGAGAGCAATTAAAGACCTATCCTAGAGATGTTTAAATCCACAATATAGAGTGAGGATAGGCATAAGCTTGAGAGGATGGATGACTTAATCCTCAAGTCATTGTAGAGAAATATAAGAGCTAGTTTTGGGATTATCCCTTACTCAGCAATTATTCATACACAATTAAGTATAAGCAAGCTCAAAAATGATATAGACTTCAAGTTTAGAGCCTTATATAGGTTAAGAATTCAAGAATTAGTAAGATTAAGTCGTGGCCTTCGTTGTTCACGCCAGTGGGACACGAATGGTCCACACAAAGTTAAGACTAAGATTATTACCTTTAAGTCGTGACTTTCATCGTTCACGCCAGTGGAACATGAAAGGTTCATGCATAAGCTTAAAGATTATTTATTTGCGTCTTCCGTCGTTCACGCCAGTGGGACACGGGAGGTATACGCATCAGTTAAGATTAATATTAAGCCGTGACTTTCGTTGTTCACGCCAGTGGGACACGAAAGGTTCATGTATAAGTTAAGACTAATAATGAAGTATATTAATTCGCGTCTTCCGTCGTTCACGCCAGTGGGACACGGGGGGTATACGCGTAAGTTAAGTCGTGTCTTCTGCTGTTCACGCCAGTGGGATACAGGAGGTTCACGCCAGTGGGACGTGTTATTCCGCAAGGATGACCGCACGACGACAAGAGGAGTCCGGTGTTAGCCTGATATGATAGGAATTTTCACCGGTTATCAGGGGAATGTGCTTCGGGGTTACTCCACCCGGGGGCATTCCGTAAAATGAACTCAGATAATATTGCTTGTTCAACGCTAACAGCTAACATAAAGACATTTATCAGTTAATATTTTAATATGTTATCAGACAGAGAATAGTTATCAGAAAAGTATCAGGTATCAGTTATCAGGCGGTGATCCTAGGTTTCCCCTCGATCACCCAGTTATCAGGATATAGTCTAGATCTCATGACTAATCAGTATCAGACTCAGACAGTGATCCTAGGTTTCCCCTTGATCACTAGTTTAGCAGGATGTAGTCCAGTTTATGACTACACAGTTTAGCAGGACCGTCAGGTAGCCCTCTATGGGTAAGGTTAAGACTTGGCGATCATAGGCATCCCCAAGATCGCTGAGGTAGGCACGGCGACCCTAGGTTCCCTGTGGTTGCCAACAGTAGGTAGGGTAGGAGCTCACTGAGACATTATGTCTCATCCCTATCCTTCTGGTGCAGGTTTTCAGGTAGCCAGTGGTTTGCAGATGAAGATCTTCAGGAAGATGCTGGATGGAGTGCAGTTGCTCGACAAGGACACGCTCAGGAGGCTGACAGATTGTATAAGTATATTGAAGTGTATGTTATGATATTTGGATAATTGTATAACGAGCCAACTTGTACTCATTCAGTTGTATATATTATTGTTTTTATTATTGAAAATTTTAGTGTACCCAATATCAGATTAATACGCATGCTAAATATTCTAGATAATTTAGTATGGGTGTTACACAAGCGCACCATTAAAACACAATCTTTGGATTGCTAAGAATTAATTGCAAGCGGTACTCTCAATGTAATGATCAAACATTGGTGATAAGTCCTGTCAAATAATAGTCACCTTTGGGCATCCTATTATCCACATGGAAAATTACTTTATAATCACCACATATTTACCATCACAGGTATGTAATTATCCGGCCAAGTTGTGCCTTCCTTGGGGCCGACGACAACTCGCATAAATAATTACACACTACATCTTTTGTAACTTTAGTTAAGTCGAATCTACGCAACAGAGGTTACTTGGGCAACATTATTGTTTCAACCGACTCGACCACAATTACTAGATAATTTTAATATATATTAAATGGGATGATAAGTCTTGTCAAATAATAGTCACATTCGAGTATCCTATTATTCACATAGAAAATTACTTTATTATCACCACGCATTTACTGTCACATGCATGTAATTATCTGGCCAAGTTGTGCCTTCCTTGGGGCTGACGCCGACTCACATGAATAATTTCATACTACGTTCTTTTGTAAGTTTAGTTGAATCAAATCTACGCAACAGAGGTTACTTTGGCAACATGTTGTTTCAACCAAAACAACCGCAATTACTAGACATTTCACAATAATTTAAATGGGAATGGTCTTAAATTTACAAAGCACTACTGACATAATGTAGGTCGAATTAGTCCATTATGTCGCTAAGTAACCATAAGGCCACTTGACAACCCTTAAGTGTGAGACAAACTCACAAGAATTCAAAAGAAGATGCAAGTCAAAATTCACACCGATGTGTGTATGACAATACATTTACAAATATCACATAAAAGCAACAACAAAAAATAACATGAAATATGTCCAAAATGCATGATTAGAGGAAAAGAAAAATAATGTTATTGTAGAATCTTAATAACAATAAACTCAAGCATCACAATCATACTATAACCATATATTCAATTTCAAATCAAAAGAAAACTGAATCTTATATATACCAAAAATTATTTATGTCACAACCGATTCACATATACCAAATGATTCTTTAAATAAAATGAATGAACGATTCTAAAATCAATTATTTCCTAAAATTAAATCGATCTTTTTCTTGATATTATGATTTTCAAAAGTATGAATAACAATCACAAATATATAAGTCAAAAACTTTATATTCGCCTTGAACCAGAAACATTGCTATGAAAAAGAAACTTGATATTTGCCAATCAATTTAATCTTCATAGAAAGGTAAAATAAGGGTAGACAAGTTGATAAATTATCTCAACCTTTTACGTACAAGATTTCAAAAAAATCTCAAAACTTCATGTATGCACAGGCATTGAAGCCAATCACAACAAACCAAAGAAAACATATATTAATTGAAGATTATTCCAATTCATTCATGATTTGCAATAGAAACCATTAATTATTAAATCACATGTATATGGTTTCAAATCACCAAAGGCAATCAAAGGAAATAAAGTAATATATATGTTACATGTGCTAATGTTATTGTGCGTTTACAAACCAAAAATTTGAGTCAACCGAAAGAAAGAAAAAAATTGGACGTAAAAGGTGAAATAATGTATTCCCATAACAAGACAAAACTGAAATAGACCAATTCCACATATTACAAAGGTTTATAGGAAAACCAAAACAAAACTTAAGCTTATGGGAGCTTTGAAAGACAAATGAGCTGCACGTGTTCCACTAAAAATCATATATATGGATCTAAATTTTTATCAATTAAACAAAATAAGGCAAATAAGCCGCATGTGTTTCATTATTCTTATTATTCAAAAAATAATCAATGAATCGATTGAAACAAATAACGCCTTATGATCCGATTTAAAATGGGGTTTTTTCTAGATTATCTTTAAAGAATGGTGGGTAATTTACCCACCAACCAATGAAAATGAACAATTTATTGGTGGGGTCAAGATAGTTCATGGATACCACTTAAAAACGTGCTTATGTGGCTAATGTTTATTGGTTGAGGTAAACTACCCACCATTCTTCCATGGGTACCCTAGTAGTCACCTTTAAATGGCTTAGAAATTGTAAACACGCAACTCAAAATCAGCATGGCAATTTACCGAACAGTTACCAAATTTTCAAGCGCAAACACGACAATTGAAAGAAGTAGATTGCACGATATATCATCGACATATGTGCAGCGAAGAAATTAAAAAAAAAACAATATTTCCCCAATTATATAATTTAGGGTTCATACGATAAAGAAACAAATTAAATTGGAGAACTCAACAAATTCCAATAAATCAAACATAAAGACCGCTCTCCATTTGTTGGAAAAATTAGGTCTTAAATCAAATAACAGATTGCATAACACATGTTTAATACAATTTAATTATGAATAGCGGAAGCAAATATTGAACATGAATATGATTGGATCTTCGACATGTTTGATTTATCAAGGATATCAATAATCAGGTATTAGGAATACCTCGAAGTTTTGATGACAACCCTCTCAACATTAACATTCAAAAAGGTGACCTGATATGAAAATACAAGAAAGAGATAGCGGCTGATTTGGTTCTTCCTCAACCGGTACTTTTATGCCTCAATTGGGGAGAAGAGGGAGTTTTGATATGAAAATACAAGAAAGAGTTAGCGGCAGCTGATTTGGTTCTTTCTCAACCGGTACCTTTATGCCTCAATTTCTCGGGAGAAGAGAGAGTTTTGCCGTGTACGGTGTATTGGGGACCTTGACCTCTTTTATATTGGATGACCATTAGAGTTTCTCATTATTCCGTTAATGGGTCATCCGGACATCCACCCATATTAGAGTCTATATTAATTAATTAATTATATAAATAGAAATCTAATTAGCCTTATTACTTAATTTAATCACTAATCAATTAAGAATTGATAAATAGCTAATATAATTATTATTACGATATTTGCCCTATCAGAATATAATTAAATAATAAAATATTCCAACATTAATATCTAATTAGGTCATGTCTTGGGAGTCATCCCAAGGGTGTTATTTATAGTCTCTCAAGCCTCCTTTTTTGCGACTTACTCCTTAAGTTACTTGGAGGGAAACCGTTTATTCTAGCCGAATTTTAGCCTAAAGGATCGGGATTGATGGTGCCTTAATCTTTGGGCTATTGACCCCTTATCCGAATATTGGCGGTCCAAACTTCTATTATATCAAATCCATATTAACTTCTTTTTTGGTGGAAGGATGAGTGGGGAGAAGAATGGAGAAGGAAAATAATGATATTTTCATGGCTGAGAAATTTGCTCCTAATAGTGTTCAAATTCCTTCGAGTTGTAATAATCACAGAAGGAATTTGCTACATGATTGAAAATCTCACTACATACCAGATTCTAAAACAATTGAGAAATTAATCATGAAACTAGAAGTTCCCAGTGATAAAAATACTAGTAGAATCTGTTTCTAAAGTGAGTTTTATAGATGCAGTACACAAGTTTAAAGAAAAAATAAACAGAAACTAGTTAGAATTCTAGAAACTGGAAAACTTTTTCGCTATTGAGCATAAGGTTTTAGTAGCGTTACTCTTGAGTCGACCCTATATTTACATTTAAAGTAACTAAACACCATATAGATGCCAATATCATTAAGAAAAAAAGGGAAGAAAAGGTTGATCCAGACTTTATGATAGCTAAACAATACATACATACATACTTCTATAATTATCCAGTTACATATTTATGACAGATGCTCTTATATCATATGTGAATGCACATGCCTGAACCTTCTTCTTTCTTCTTTTAGCAATGAGTATTTCCTTCTTTTTTTTTCCTGTTGAATCATAAAATACCAGTGTTATTCAGGTAGAGATCAGTAAAAGCACCATACAGATAGGGTCCTAGTATAATTTGAACAAATGGAAGTAGGTTCCTCAAGTCAATATTTGTTAGATAATGACAAATTGAAAACGGAAGTAGTTGACAATTTGTAGACAAAATATGTAGCTGACTCCCCACCTATTTGAATATCAAAGAGTGAGCAAGAAATTTTATATGGGATAAAATGTGTGTTAACCAACATATAAATGAAGGACCCATATATCCATTCCTTAATGTTTTGGATGAAAATGCGGTGTCCAAACCACTTTCGTAGTTGCTTTTTTAACCGAGTGTTGGAGATATCCTCACTGGATATCTCGTGTATGAGAGCCAACGTGGTAGTCAGGTTGATGCGTGAGGGCTAACGACAGTGCAAATATATGAGTGAGGGACCAATAAGATTAAAATAACATTTTGCTCGAACATACTGAAACCTGCATACCTACTTAAAATTCAACTACTCGATATAATATATAAAACAAAGGATGAAGTGTAGCTCATTTGCTACAAATAGCTTCCATCTGCATAGGAATTAATCACTGATATAGTCTAGTGACATCAGTGTCAAACTTCTAAGTTCACACCACTTAATAAGTTTTTGCAGAATGAGACTAATTAATCTAATCCAACTGTGTGTAATGATAATTTCATCATCATTTATATTGAAGTTTATGTCATTTGAATAAGCAATTAATAAGGAGGAATAACAAAACTAAAACGCTTGAATACATTCAAATGGTTAACTATGTATGTGGAACAGGCTAATTAGAAACATAGAAGTTCAGTTCTTATGCATAAACACATGATCAACACTGTGATAATTAAGCAATTCTAATTTCTCTAATTATGCAGCTTAAAGTTCCAATTTACCTACCCTGTTTGTAGATATCCTATTAAGTTAAACAGATAAAGAAAAACTCAAGTTTTTTCTTTCCCATCTTTGACTTACCAATACTAGAAAAACATCAACTACAGTAAAAAACTAACTTATATCAAAACCACCTCTCCACACTCTTTCCCATTTTAACCATTATACAATCAGTATCAAATCCTAGTAAATTCAACTAATCAACAAAGACAAAAGTATTGCAACTTTTATGCTAACTTAGTAACATGTGCAACTAATTTGATAAAGAGTCAAAGAACTAAACATATTTAGTAAGTTTTGTGTTATTACTAATATGAAATGTATACATAATAATTGATCCTATAGATCCAATCAAAGAAAGAGCTGATCTCAAAACTGTGATAGCAAATTATTTCATATGATCAAAGGATACACAATCAAATCAAATCAAATCAAATCACATTCAAAACAGAAAACTAGTAACAAGTTCAGTGTTTATGTGGATTACCTAGTAGGAAATCGATCGGAGGAGAGCTTAATGAAGTCCATGGTGTTGACCTTCACCAAGAATACTATGCAGTGAAACATTTGAACAAAAGCTAACAACTTTGTGAAACCTATTCATGAGTGATGGCAACTGAGGCACCCTCCTCCAACTACACTTACCATTCTCACCACCACCGCGACCGCGAATCTCACAAACACAAGCCGGGTACATCCTATGATAATCCTCAATGAAAACATATATAAGATCACCCAATCCAACACACTTCAAGCTAGCAAATCTATCATCCTCATCACCATCAAACAAACTACAAAGCAAATCATGAGGCATAACACCAATCTCACAAATCTCCATACTTTTTTCATCAACCTCCCACAAAGTGAAGCTAGACCCACTTGGTGAATTACAAACTCCAGCTAAAACAAGCCTTTCCCTACAAGCAATCAAGAAAGAAAACACAACCCCAGAAGGCCTAACAATCCTAACATCACTCCAAAGACGAAGCTTCAAATCAAAGGAAGAAACAAAACATGAATATATCCCAAACACAAAGAACTTCCCTTTGAACAAAGCAGATGAAAGTGAAGATGATGAGTTTCCAGATCGAAAATCAACAGGAAGAGGAGGAGCTAAATCCCAAGAACCTAAAAGAGGGTCATAGATTTCAACATCTAAACGATCTAATTCTATATCAACAAGGTTACCAATAAACCTAACACCACCAACAACAATAAACTTCAAAGACAAACCATCATTGAAAACACCTAAAAGAGGATTGATCCTAGGAAAATGAAGAGGTGGAGTAGAACTCCAAGCAAGAGGACGCAGAATTGAAGTATAGACAAAGTTAGGTGCCGTGATGAAGAAGTAAGAAGAAGTACCAATAAAAGAAGTGATGTTGGGATAGTGAAGAGGTTGTTGAGGTGTTGGAAGAAGGAACCAAGAGTTAGAAGAAGGGTCAAAGGCAAAAGATTGATTGTTTTTGGAAGATATGTTATGGATACCATGCAGAAAGAACCATGGTTTGTGTTTGTGTTTATGGTTTGAAGAAAAGGAAGATGATGAGATTATCGTGTACCATAGTTTGCAAACTGTTGAAGCTTGGATCAAAGTTGGGATTGGAAGATGAGAAAGGATGGATTCTATGAGGTCTAAGCTAAGGTTTGTGATTTCTGTCATGTTGATGTTGGTTTGTGAAGATGATGATGATGATGGAGTGTTGTTGTGGATAGTATATGAATGGAGGAACAGAACAAGGACATATGAGAACACGACATTGAGGATTGGAAAGTCACACGTAGATAGATGGTTGGATGAGTAATGGTTTGGTGGTTCGATTATTGAAGTGGTGGAACACGTGTGTGTCGGTTGTTGACCTTTTTTTATGCTACAAAATGTGGTTGCTTTACGAGTGTGTTTGGAAAAGTTTGGAATTTAGTTTAACTTTAGTTTAGATCAATTGCTTATATTAGGTGGCTTCTAGAGTGAATAATGATTACGTGGTTGGCCTACCATAAAAAACTTTATTGACACATGGTCAACTATAATTAGGAGTGGATCTTTTTAGTGAACATAATATTATTAATTAATGTAATTTGGGTGAATATGTATTTCTCATCTAATTATCATTCAAATTTTGCTCTTTTCACTTCAAGATTTGCTAGTTAATACTAAATGTCTTCGGCGGTAGTTAGATGTCGCTCGCTAAGACAGCAATTTACTGTCGTTTTTAGCAACTTTTCTAATATAAGGCAAACACTCTTCCACATCACTCTTCATTCATCAACATTTTTCCATCTTCCATCGAAAAACGCCAAATTTTGAAAAAATTTGTGCAAAATTATGGTCTCAAATTATTGAAGGATTTTTAGAAGGTTTTTATGCACTCATTTTACGTCAACAAACAGACAATGCATCTTTTAACCCGTTTACATTATTTGATTTTTCTGCCATTTTTCGTTTTTTGACAGCTAGTCGTAATGGTAATTGGGTTCCAACGGTGGTTAATTGCCACTAGACCAACGGTGGTAGTTGGCAGTTGGGTGATGGTCGGATTTAGGCAAGTTTACCAAATAATAAAGTGTAAGTAGAGCATCATATCCACAGAGATTGTCGTTCCAACTAGGCAATTCACGTTACTTATTTGGGAACAAGAAAATAAATAAAACAATTAAAATAAAAGATAAAAGGTAAATGGGTTTTGCAATTTAGTCTGTTTGCAGCAGAGCAAGAGTTTAGAAGTAACTTGTTTTGATTGCAGAATGCTAGCAGTGGTTAGGATTCTTCGAATCCCCTCTATTTGTTTGTTGGAATGAATTAACAATCAAGCATTATTCAGGGTTCTATAAAAGTGATAGTGGTTAGTATTGATTTGTTTGATATTATTAATGTAATTGTTCGTATTTATTGGGAGAATAGATAATGAGGAAATAAATGGGTTAATTGGTTGGTTAAAGAGCCGGGGAAATAAGTTTTAGGAAGAAAATAGCATTTTTAGCGAGAATAATGAAGTAGGGTGCAAACAGTAGTGCATTAGTAAAACTGGGTAGAAAAGGAGGTGTAAATAGTAATTTGTGTAGTGTTTTAATGATTTAAGCAAAGGGAGGTGTAAACAGCAAGGTTGTGTAGTTACAAAAAGAATAGTAACCAAATTAGAGGTGCATATAGTAAGTCTGTCAAAGATTAAGTTAGAAACTAACTCAATTAGTAGTTATAAATAGAGGAGAGCATTAGAGAATTAAAGTTACAAAAGAAATAGAGAAAAAAATAGCAAAGGCAAAAGGAAAAACTAGGGTTGTGGAGAAAAGATGCATATAGAGAAGCTTAGAGAGAGATTCAACTGTGAATTCATCAATTTGCTGAACTTTGAGGTAGGGGAAGTTTTATTCAATCTAAGGGTTGTATATTCATGTGGGTAGCAGAGAGTCTTTAACCTCCGGTGTTTCTTTAATTATTTTAATGATTCTTTGTTAAATTCGTGTTCTTTTATGTTTTTGTAATTATACGTCTGATTTTCGTTTCTTAATTATGATGTATTCATGTTGAATTCATGATTATAATATGATTATGTTGTGTTTTGAATATATATGCAAAAGTGAGTTCCCTTCCCTTATTCCTCATTATTTTGCAATTAAGGGTTTGAATAATTGGGTTTGGGGATTTTAATTTACGAATGTAAAAATCATGATGCATGCATGTTATTATATCGACGTATAATTGTTGTTGTTAATAACTTAAATGATGGTGACTATGCTCAGTTTTATATGCTGTTGTACGTGCAAAGCCTTTAAGTTACTAAAGCATTAGTCTAATTAATGAATTAGCTAATATAGTGCATGGAAATTCATCTATGCCTTTTGTATTGTTGTCTTCGTTTAACATGCTAAATGTCATGAATATTGTTGTATTGTGTTATATTTGACATATATATGGCTTATTTTAATGAAGCCGTATAAATTTATTAATGAAGCTCTCATTCTTTAGCTTAGTTGGAAATTGTTGTCGGAGGATTCCCAATGGGCAAGTTTGCTTTGCTCTCAGTTTTTCTCCCACGGACGGCCAATTACCCGATATTTCCGTTCATCCGTTTGGTCGGGAATGAAATCTATGGTTGGCACAGTGTTGGATAATTCAGTTTGGATTGTGGGTACTGGTGAGAAAATTAATTTTTGGACGGACAACTGGTTAGGTGCACCTCTTAATGATACTTTGCATATTCCGACAGCTTTCTGTTTGAGACTCTCTTGCACGGTTCAAATGGCTATTTGCAACGGTCAGATTGAACTTCCTGCTTTTGTGCGGGATAATGTTACAGTAGCCGCGCAGGTCTCGTAGATAACGATCCCTCTTTCTCCTTTGCCGGATAGATTTGTTTGGTCACATTCCTATGATGGTTTGTTGTCTGCCAAGGATGCTTTCCGATTTTTGTTTCCTCCTTCGCTTTCTCTTGATTGGGCGGCGGCTATTTGGAAGCCTTGCATCCCTCCATCTCATTCCTACATTTTTTGGCGCCTGATGCATAATAAATTGCCAGCGGATGAGAACTTACGACATCGAGGATGTCTTATTGTTTCTGTTTGCTCTCTTTGTATGTCTTAGGATGAGAGCTATGAGCACTTGTTTTTTGGATGCCCATTTGTGGTTCACATATGGAGTTGGGTTGGTTCTTAGTTGTGGCGACCTATCAATTTAACTTTTGCGTCTTCTCTTCTCTCTTGTGTTCCGGCTCCTTGCTCCTCTCAAGTTTCAGATATTTTTATTGCTGCCATTGTTCACACTTTGCATGCTCTATGGATGGCGCGCAATCAGTTGCGTTTTACCAATGACAAGGTGACTCTTCATGTGATAAAGGTAAAAAATTCATCTGCTATCACTTTGTCTGGTAACAATTCTACAGGTCAGTGTTTGTCTTGGGATTCCTGGCTTCTGGATACTTTCGCGGTGTCTTCGCACCGCAGTCACTTCAAAAATATTATTACGGTTGTTTGGCAACCACCTACGGTTCCTTGGGTGAAGGAGAACATGGATGGGTCGGTGGTGGGACAACATGCTGCTTGTGGCGGTATTTTCAGGGACAGTAGAGGATCTTTGTTTGGTTGTTTTGCTAGTAATCTTGGAACCCTCTCTATTTTTTAGGCCGAAATTTATGGTTTTAATATTGCTATGGAGCATGCTTTGCAGCAGGTTGGGGAAACATTTGGTTAGAGAGCGACTCAACTGATGGCTTTTAAGTATGCTTCTCTGGTGCCGGTACGTTTGAGAAATAGGTGGCATAATTGTTTTCGGGCAGGTTTTCAGGTAATTTCTTCGCATATATTCCGGGAAGGGAATGGTTGTGTGGATTTACTAGCTAATCATGGTCACGGTATTCAGGGAGTTTGGTGGTCCATCGCTCTTCCAAATTTTATTCAGGCTCCGTTCTTTTCTGGCCATTTTGGTTGGCCTAGGAATCGTTTTCCTTAGATTTATTTCCGTCTGTATTTAGTTTTTGCTTTTGTTTTGAGGGTCAGGTCTAGCCCCCCCCCCCCCCCCCCCCTCTTTTGTACAAATTTTCCTCTTTTTTAATAATATTATTTTATGGGTTCGGTGGCATAGGATGAGACTCGCGTGGGGGTGCCAACCTAGCTCGGATGTCTACGCATTTCCTTGATGTCTGTCCCCCTTGATTCAGCCAAAAAAAAATTTGGTACCACATGCATATAGGTCGAGTCTAGGAGTATTGCACACATAATTGTGTTCCTTTGATAAGATGTGAATTTCATAAATGATAAATGTTTTTGTGTAAGTGATGCATGATCATCTGTGATTTATTAAATGATGTGAAATGATGATTATTTAATGACATGAATGATATATATATATATATATGATTGATGATGTTTTTTGTATTTAATCTCTGAGTCTATTCATTATGTTTATGCAACCATATTATTTTAAATGTATAGTCTCTCCCTAGTTGCGTGTTGGACGCCTGTACCGTTATGTGGTACAAATACACATGAGGAGAACTTTAGCAGTTGTGAGTCTTGGTGGATGGTGAGGAGCCTTTCTCGTCGACTTCTATCACTTGCTAGGAGTTTTATTTTTGAGGCAGTGCTCTGGTCTGTGACAATGGAACTAGGGTTTATTTTATTTTCAAGACTTTAATGTCGAGATTCTTATTTTTTGAAATAAGTTTATTTATTGAGATGATTTGTCTCAACTTTGAATTTAATTCCGCTGTAATGTTTTTAATTAATGTCATACCCTAATTTTTGACATAAGATTTCATTTTATATGTCTTTTGGCCCGAAACTTTTTGTCTTTTCGAGGAAAATTTTGGCAGATGTATTTTAAAATACCTCATTTTTGGTTCGTTTTAGGTCCACTTTTTATTTTTATTTATTTTATTTTATTTTTAGTCTTTACTTTTATTCTCATTTATTATTATTATTATTATTATTATTATTATTATTATTATTATTATTATTATTCTGTTTTTATTAATATTATTATTTATTTTTATTTTATTATTTTTAATTTTATTAAAAAATAAAAAAGCAATCAACATGGCAACAACAACACAGAGGCGGCGCTCCCACCCCCCTCTTTCCAACTTGCTTGCACTCTTTCTTTCCTTCCCAAATATGGTTAAAGTTATGTCCAATTTCACACTTCATAAAAAATTGCAGCTGCTTGGCGAGCAACTATTTTCAGTGGTGTGTCTCTTCTCCTCTCCACCGCCTCAACTTAACACAAACACTTCCACCGTTTTTTCCTTCTCTCCCTCCATCCAAATCCTTCAGGCGCGATGTAGCTTCAGCTTCGGTGGTGCGCCGGCCTCTTTTCGGCGTCACCACCTTAACCACCTTCTCAGGAGGTTTCTAGTGGCCGCCGGCGAGCTAAATTGCTCCGCCGCGTGGACCACTTTGGTTCCCTTCAGATTTGTGGTTTTCCTCGACCCAGATCTCTGTTCGGTAGGTTAGAGTGGGTTCAGGCTTTTGGTTGTTCTCTCTTGGTTCACGGTGGTGGTAGGTTATCACCGCTGTGGATTTGGTTGTTTGATAAAGCCATCGCTACTTTCTTCATGGAGGTGGTGATGGTTTTGGTGGATTCATGTGAAATCAAGTGGTGTGTGTTACTGGCATCGTTCAAGACGCACCCATAACTTTTTTATGGGTTGAGTAGGTTCTGATTCAAAATCCTCGTGCCGTGTACTGGATTTCAGATCTGGTTTGTTGCGTTCGGGATTGGTTTGGCTCGAAAGGGCTGGTAAGGCTTGCTGTGATTTGTCGCAGGGGCTGTTGGTTCGTGAATCTGTCCGTGTTGGCGGTCGGTTCATATACCATTCCTCAAAAGATGGGTTGATTTTATTCGGCTTGTCTCAAGTTCTTGTGGGTTCGTTCAATGCTTGCGTATTTTACGCATCAATTTCTTTTGCAATCTGGTTTCGGGTTCCGCGTTGGACTTGCTGGTTTGTGATGGTGTGTATTTTGTGCGACGCATGTGGGTTTATCACTGGATTTTTGTCCAGTTTTTTATTTACCACTTTTTGTTATTTTTGTTGTATTACCCAGTTTGGGTTGTCTGTGGTTGCTGGGTCAGGTTTTTGTCCCCCCAGCTTTTTGTACTTCCTTTTTTATTTAATATATTTTCCTTGCCTAAAAAAAAAAAAATTGCAGCTGCTTTTTTTCCTCTTCCATCTTTGATTAACCAAAACTTTTACCAAAACACATAATAAACCAGAACTCAATTAAGCCAATGGTCACAAAGGTTTGCCAATGATGCCTATAAAACAGAATCGAAAATCAGCAGAAAGGGGGAGGAGAACCGATTTTATCATCACAAAAAAAACACAATATTATGAATCCAATAACAAAGTCCAAATCAACCACCACCACAAATCTTCCATCAAACACACACAAAAAAAAACTAGAAAAACAAAAGGATTGAAAAGAGAGCAGAACTGATTTTATCATTACAAAAAAAACCACAGTATTCTGAATACAACAAAGTCCAAATCAACAACCACTTCTCATTTTCTTCCATCAAACACAAACAAAAAGAGCACAAAGGTATACCCTTTTTTTATTTTTTAGATCTAGGGCTCTGTATACTTTTTTTTGAGAATTTTAAGAGAAGAAATGAAAAGAGAAGGGGAAAAAGATTAGAAAGGGTAAAAAAAAAAATAAGAGTTTTTTTCGCTCCGGCGTGGCGGCGCCGCCACCTTGGCTGCCGACCACCGCGCCTGCCACCACACCTGCCGTCGCCGGAAGTCTCCCCGGCCGGAGAGTTTAGAGAGAGAAGAGAGGAGAGTTTAGAGAGAGAAGTGAAAGGGAAGAATGAGGATTTTGTGAAGGGATTGGGTATTTATACCCCTCCATAATTATGTGGATGCTGGTGCACGTCTTAGCGTGCACCCTCACCTCCCAGGCCCCTTGATCTAGGTCAGACGGTCGTTATTGCGTCTCCCCGTGATCATATCAAGGCCCTCTGATTAAATCGGACGGCCCAGGTTTAACCCCACTGACCCAACCCTTTTTTTGGGCCCATTTAACCCAAATTTATCCTTTTTGCTATTTGCACCCCAAACTTTACTGCTGCACCCCTATACTTTTATTTTTTTATTTTTTTCGCGTATTGTTATCTGGCATTTTAACTTTGCTCATGTGCATTTAGATTATATTTTAGGAATTTTATAATATAAAAGATCACAAAAACATGCAATGTCTTTTTTTATCATTATTTGTTTAATCCTCATATATCAAAAATACCAAAAATATTATGTTTAGTTTCTTTTATTATCCAAGGGAAAGAGATTCGTTTTGATCTAGTGTCACTACGGAACTCTCGCGCATTTAATTGTCGTTCTTTTAATCTTTAGGTTTCTAATGGAAAAAAATAAAAAAAAAAACATTCGAATATAAAAAAACAAATTTAAAAAAGAACTCTTTTCCAAAAAACTTGATTCTTATCAAGAGATTTCCCGTTTATTCTTTTCTTTTAAAAGAAAAACTTTAATCCATTTAAGCATATTTAGACTTTTCTCTTAAGATTTAAAAAAAAACACCAAAACAAAGTTTCTCTTTACTATTTGGCTTTTATTTTAAAAAACCCTTTTCGAAAAATAATTAAAAAACATCAAACAAAACACTCGGCTTTTTACCGCGAACTACGTGGTTTTGATCCCTCACGGGTACGTAGGCAAAAGACTTTGGCTTTCAAAATCAAAAATGATAAAAAAATATGTTTTTTTCTCATCACACCAATCTTTTATTTTTGCAAGCAAATGATAATTAACTTTAGCCAAAAATAAATAAATGCAAGAGGTTCATATAAAGTACTATAAACGTTTAGGATGCTAATACCTTCCCTTCACGTAACCAACCCCCGAACCTTAAATCTCTTATTTTAATTGCAGGTTTTTATTCGAACTTTTCCCCTTCCCTTGAAAAAATTAAAGATCGGTGGTGAATCCTAAATTTCGTGAGTCAATGCTAATCAATAGCTTGATCTCCAAAAAATCACCGCGACAATTAAATTGAAGTGTTTTGAATGACGATAATGTGTGACACCCTTGCGTGATTAAATGTTATTTGTATTTTTAATTTAGAAAAAAATATTTTTGAGGATATGGTGTTACAAAAGTTACTAAGCTGATTTAAATCTCGGATTATAACGTTTTTGCTAATTACCGTTTCCGTTATCTTAGTTACTTCCTGATTCAGGCAGGTTTGCGCCAATAGTAGGTATGTCACCTCCCTAAATTTTGAGTGTGAGATTCAAATTTTGAGAAACCCATAAATTTGAAATTGAAAGATGAGATTTTGATAAACCCAGAAATTCAAGAAATTAGTGGTGGTTATTGTATTCTGTTGAAGTCAAGAATAAAAAGGACTAAGAATGAAAAACAAAAAATGGGTTTCGATTTGGGATTTATTGGTCCATATTCGATTTGGAGAAAGAAAATGAAGCTTCAAGAAGAAAGTTAATGGGGGAAAGGAAGGTAATGACGGGGTCGAGATTTTTGGGGCGCTGGGTCAAGTTGGGGAAGGGGAATTGGGAAGTGAAGGTAAAGATGAACATGAAGAACATGGGAAAGATGAAGATGAAGTTTTTATTTTAATTCATTTTAGTTTTTGATTTTAATTTAAGTTATTTTATTCCAATCCTAAATTTGTTTTCAATTAATTAAATAAATGTAATTCAAAATATTAGCCACATGAAAATAAATTTAATGATAAAAGTAAAAAAAATTACACAGTCAGCATGCCACATGTGCAGATTCTGCTGACATGTTTAAATGAGGGACCAAAAGTGGAAGAATCTAAAATGACAGAGACAGAATCTAAACTTTTTTTTAATAAGGACCAAAACCGGAATTCGCTAATATTACAAGGACCAAAAGTAGGATTAACCCTAAAATTAAATAGGATTTCCACAATAAATGAGTAAAAACCTTAAATTAAAAATATCCAACAAACAAATATGGGAGGAGTGGTATTTATAAGGAGAATTTCCACCTGAAGTTGGGCTTAAAAATCGGACTTATTTCACTTAAAAGTCACAAAAACCAGTTCTAGCCCGCTCTTCCAACACTTGGGGCGCATGGTTGGGGGCGCCCAAGTGTATTTTTGCCACACTTGGGGCGCCTGCCTCACACATGGGGCACCCAAGTGTATTTTTCTCACACTTGGGGCGCATGGATCATGCTTGAGGCGCCCCAATGTATTTTCCTACGCGTAAACACCTGTTTATTCGTCTTTTTGGGTGTTTGCTTCCATATAAGATGTCTTGGGACTTGGAACAGAATTCCTTCCTTTGTAATGTCTTCTGAGGCCTCTTGAATCTTCATTCATTGTCTTCCCAAAGACTTCACAAGCCGTCAAATATTTTGCTTTGCCGATTTGCATGATTTCTTCGTGAATTACATCAAAACACCTTAGAATTCTATGTTTCGGGAAAAGTATAATTACATGACTCAATATAGAAAACATTACAAAATGTCCCGAAATCATAAGCAATTGCTCTAATACTCTTCTATTCTGGATGAAAAGCTAATTGAAAATGGCTGAAAAACATGCTAAGAATAACGTAATATGACCTGTCACCATTGGGTTCCAACGATGGTTAATTGCCGCTGGACCAACAGTTGTTAACTACCTTTGGTGCCCAATTTTGATTTTTGGCGCCTTTTTCCCTTTTTGCATTGATTTATTGTTATAATTATTGATAAAAAATTTTTTTGCAATAGTTTATTCGTTATTGATAGTTATAGTTGAAAATGTGGTTGATGATTTTGTTGAGTCAAAACCAAATATGGTCGAGTCTTCCATCAAGTTGAAACCGCCTAAGGTTGAAGCTTCCTTTGATGTCAAACCAAAAAATTGTTGAAGCATTCGCTGATGTGAAACCTTCTATTTAAGCTTTTGTTGATGTGAAACATTTTATTGAAGCTTCTAGTGAAGTGAAACCTTCTGATGTTTTCAAGCTTCATGACAATCATGTAAACACCACACCATTATTTTTCACCAAAGATAGATAGAAAGTCCAAGATTATATGACTAATTAGGTTCGTTGACAAACAACAAATGTGAGATCTCCAAAAACCAATGTTAATGTTGCGAATTGAAAGGTCTGGTGAATACAAACCATCCAAGAGGAAGAAGAAATCGAAGCTTAAAGACACAAGCTCAAGGAAATGTGGGTGTGAGTTTAGGTTGCATGGTTACTTAGACAAGCAAACAAATGAGTGATGGTCGTCTATTCTTAATAGAGTGCACAAGCATAAGATGGATTCAAAGTTAGACGGTCTCCTTCTTGCAGGTAGATTAATAATGGAAGACGATAATAAAGTTACTGATCGAACAAAGAGTTTTGTGCAACCTAGGCAAATTCTAACAGATTTGAAGGTTAAAAATAAAGACAGGAGGAGATGACAAGATAGAGCTATAAAACTGGTCACAAAGTTAGAGGAGCACAAATATGTTTATTTACTCTTCAAACAAACTATTATTTCTGGTTATTTAATGTGTCCGAATTATACAATATGAATGCGTAAAACATACACTTTTGCCTAAAAATGATTTGATTGTTGTCCAAATTCTAAAATGTGAAAATAAGAAGAAAAAAATGTTCGAATTTTTATTTAAAAATTTAAAAAAGGAAGCAATAAATACAACTTTTTTATTACAGCCTAGTAATGTGACAATTTTAAACAATAAAATAAACAAAAGAAATAATCCTATTTGTTGGTTTCACATGAAACAGATCACGATCCTATTACCCTTCCTACAGAGACGTGCAACCGTTGATAACAATTCCCATCAACGGTCACAATCTTCTCCAAATTTTCTCAATTCCCGCATTTTTTTTCAATCTTTCTCCACCCTATAAAAAACCCAAAAAACTTCTTCCATCATTGTCACATTGCATCTCAAATTTTTTATTTCTCTCAATTTTCCTTCTCTCAGTTTTCTTTCTAATCAAAATGGCACGAACCAAACAAATAGCACGCAAATCAACCGGCGGAAAAATAGTAAAGATGTCACTAATGATAAAGATGACGTTAATGAGTCCCGTGTTTTTCATATATCATTTCCAGATACTTGTATTTTTTATATACATTTATAAATAATAAATATGTATCATGTATATATTTTTTATATTAAATTGTAATTAATATATTATAATTACTCTTATTATTATTTAGAAGATGCATAAAAAAAAATCAATTTAACTAAGTACAATTAAAATAGTTGTTACTAAATATTATAAAGTGATAGACTAAAAATATGTCAAAATACTGCAAAATGACAAATATGAAATTAACTTGGTCCGTAATTTTTTATGTATCATTGACAAATGTTTGTATTTGTTTATATATAAATTTATACTAATAAATATGTATCCAATGTATGATTTTTAAATTAAATTATAATTATATATTATAATTACAAAGTGGTAGACCAAAAATATATCAAAATATTATAAAATGATAAAGATGATGTCAATGTGTCCAGTGTTTATTTTATGTATCATTGAGAAATATTTGTCTATTTATTTATATAAATTTATAAATAAAAAAATGTATCCCGTGTGTTATGGATCGAGCAATATAACCAGGCTCATTTGCTTAGGCCCATTACGAAAACACCCAGATCCAACATCTGGTAAAACTACTCGCAACAGACCCCCTCCCTGCGACGGGGGGTGCTCGGAGCAAACAGAGACTGCTTCGAACAGTCAGTAGCGTCTCCATCAAGTTGCCCACAAAACTCGCTCGATGGTTACAATTCCCCAGAATTCGTAACTGTCGAGCTACATGTGTGCCAGACAACGGCACCTGCAACACCCACCTCTATATAAAGGGGACTCTCAGTAGTCTCCAAGGGTAGAATCTCTTCACTCTCTAAACCCCTATTCTGATCTCATACTGACATGAGCATCGGAGTGTCTGCAGGTACACACCCTCCCGCAATTCCAGTCAACAGCAAACAAGCATACAACCACCAGTCAAACTGCACCGGTCGTCCATTTCTGATCAGGTACGATCAGTGGTGCCGTTTGTGGGAAAATCATAAGCTTCCCCGTTTTTTAATCACAAAAAACTAGAGATTTCCAACAATATATACATACATATACCATGACTATCAATGGTGCTAGCTCAAAAATTAGGACTGAAATCCACCGCGTCTACCGCGACGGACATACCTCCACACCATCTCCTGCAGAGAGTCCCAGGGAGGAAGCTTCCCAACAGATCCCCCGTGCGGTGATACCCTTGCAGGAGCAACCCCTCCTCGGTCCTCCGCGACCTAACTAGGAGGTAAACAACGCATCCCCCGCGGATGCCAGACTTTCAAATATACTTCGCATGGTACAATGTCAAACGTTGATTATTGAGGAGCAAAATTGTCGCATGATGGACATCGAGAAAGAACGTCCAAAGAAGCAGCAGTCACCGCCCAGGAGGCCTCCCTCTTCACCACTTAGAAGAAAGGGAAGGAGCCCGCGTCCTTCTACATCCAGGTCACCCCGACACTCCATTAGCAGAAGATCTCCAAGCAGGAGGTCACCAAGCCGCAGATCACCCAGTAGAAGATCCTCCAGACGATCTCTCGAAAGAAGGACTACGCCAAGGCGTAACAGAAGCTCGCCTTCCACATCAGCGTCTGACGATGACCGCCCAACATACGACCCTTTCACAAGGCGTATCAGAGAGGCACGCATCCCACAGGGGCTAGAAAGGCCCCCGTAAATGGACTCGTACGATGGGACAACCGATCCTGACGAGCACATTGAGAACATCGAAGCCATCCTCACCTACATAGAGGTGCGGGGAGCAGTCAAATGTAAGCTCTTCGTCACCACCTTACGACGAGGAGCAGTGACATGGTACAAAAATCTCAGGAGGAACTCTATTTTACTAGCAAAGCCCTTCAAGGGCCGGAAACGAGGTACCAAAGGATAGAAAAAGTCGCCCTTGAACAGGTCGTGGCAGCCAGGAGACTTAGGCAATATTTCCTGGCACACACCATCATCGTTGGGACAGACCTGCCCATTCAACAAATTCTAGGACGTCCTGACGTCGCCGAAAGGATGATGAAATGGTCACTTGAACTATCTGAGTTTGACATCCATTAGGAATCCCGAAAGGCACTCAAGGCTCAAGTATTTGCCGATTTCGTGGCCAAAATGACTTTTCCCTCCGAAGAAGAAAAATAGGGCGTCTGGACCGTCTACGTCGATGGATCGTCCAATTCTAAAGGCAGTGGAGCTGGAGTAATAATTGAAAACGAAGAAGGAATCATAATCGAGGTATCGTTGGGGCTATCCTTCGCGATGACCAACAACAACGCCGAATACGAAGCTTTCTTGGCCGGCTTGCGAATAGCCAGAATGATGAAAATCTGCACAGACTCCCAACTAGTAGCCTCCCAGGTTACGGGCGAATACCAAGTAAAAGAGGAACATCTGCAAGAATACGTTCAGCTGGTTCAAACCAAAATGAAAAAAATTTGAATCCGTCGAAGTGGTACATGTTATACGCGAACATAACACCCCGAGCAGATATTCTTTCTAAGCTCGCAAGTACGCAAACCGCTAACAGAAACAAAAAGTAATTCAAGAAGTCCTTACGGAACCAAGCGTTCAGAGGTGCAAAGCTCGATTGCTCCCCCAAGATCCTTCAGAAAGAACTAAACCTAAACGGAGAGCTTGCTCATTCTCACTAGTGGAGGGAACTTTATACAAATGAGGTTTCATCACTCCACTAATCAAGTGCCTTGGCCCTACCGAAGCCCAAGAGGCCCTCGTCGAAACACATAAGGCATTTGCGGGCAACACCTCGGAGCCAAAGCACTCACCAAGAAAGTCTTGCGAGCAGGATTCTTGTAATATCCCGCTTAGATGTAACAGTTATCAGTGTTAGAAGCTTATTATGCAAGCATGGCAATTTGGTAAATAAAAGGAATGGCAAAATTGTAATATTTTTGAAAGAGAGGAATTTAAATAAAGGGAGGCAAGATATTTTCTATCATTCCCATCTCTCCCTTCTCTCTCTCAAATCTGATTTCTCTCCCTTTTTCTCCCTAGTCTCACGCCCTCCCTCACTCTCATCAATCCATCAAAACTTCATGCAATCTTTGTGAGATTTGTGCAAGCAAGCTTAAGCTTTGGAAGTTTAGAACAAGAGGAATAAGAAGAACAAGGAAGAATCAAGGAGAAATCAAGCTAGGGTTTTGGAACTCAGAAGTTTGCAAGCACCAAACAAGGCATAGGTGAGCTCCACAGGGTTTTAGAACCCGCTTTGAGTAAGTTTAAGTGTAATTTTACGATTTGAGCTAAGTTTAGGAATTTTACCCCAATCTCTTATGCTTGCCAATTCCTTGGTAAATTATGTTTTAAACTATCAAATTTCATTAGAAATTCATTCCTTATACTGTTGTGATGCCTGAGTATGTTTAGATATGTCAAAATGGTGAAAAAAATCACATTTTGAACTGGTTCTGAACTGTCATTTTTGCCCGGCGAACTCGAGGCGAGATTACGGCAATTTTCAGCATTTTTCCCTGCCTCATTTCGCCAACCTTTCGCCCAGCGAAATCAGGCAGACTCCTCAGTGTGCGCACCTCGTTTAAAAAACGCGCAATCCTCCGAGGACGTCCGCGAACGCTCGGAAGGCCTTGTGAAGTCGCCACCAAAGTTTTTGTGTAAAGGGAATGTTGATAAACCCTTAAGTTTTTTGTTTGAAGGGAAACGATAATAAAACCCTTGACGATGAGGAAAAGGACTGGTCATCGCAACCATTGTCGGGTTCGGGATTCGATTACGCAAGGGGAAGGTATTAGCACCCCTCACGTCCGTTGTACTCAACGGGAACCTTCTATTTGGCTAAAGCTTAGATTGTTTTTAAATGTTTTGCGCGCATGCTTATCTATGTCAAAAGGGAAAAAGAAAAAAATATGATGCAAGGGAAAAAGAAAGTTTTTATTATTGCGCTTGACAAGATGTCGATCTTGCTCCTACGTATCTCCCGGTAGTCGGAGAATTCAAAGCGTACGTAGTTCTTTGGTAGAAAAAACGTACATGTGTTGATTAATTTTAAATGGACGATGTTTTAACCGAATTCTTGCGATTAAACGTAGCTTGTATGCTCGCGGATGGGAGACTTATTAAGCGTATAGCTTGTATGCTCGCGCATGGGAGACTTATTAAGCGTTTGTTTACGAATCGCGCTAGAATGTTAAAAGGCACGTCCGTTGGGTAAAAGGGGTTGAGTTGGTCGCTATGGGACCAAAATGGGTGCAATGGACTCAAACGAGTCAATCATTGACCGAGGTGACTCCAACGAGTCGAGGGATTGTTCGATTGATCCAATGGGATCAAGAACGGGTACAATGGACTCGGACGAGTCGAACATTGACTGAGGTGACTCAAACGAGTCGAGGGATCGAATCTAGTGGCCACGGGGGACCAAAAGGTTCGGATTGACCACAAGGGGCCAAGATTTGGTTTGGTATGGTTGGATACGTTAAAAAGGAATGACGATTGTCCGAACGAACGAGACATACGTCACGCATTCGTACAATCGGGGCAATGGAGAGACATACGTCACACCATCCCTTTTTCATTCAAGTTTTTTTGGTTGAATTTCTTTAGAAATCCCAAAGTTTATCAAAACATTTGGTTTGAAACCCAAAATGAAGGTTTTGACAATTTTGTTAGAAAACGCACAAGTTCGGCTCATTTTGCGAACGGTTTTGAAAAGCGAACAAATTTGGCGTATGTTCACGTTTGAGTTTTGAAAATCATGAACAATGTTTATTGTTCAAGTTTGGATTGAAAGTGATGAACATAGCTGGTTTGTTCGTGTTGTTTAGAGGGTTTGGGGACATAACTTGTTTTGCAAGTTATCCACAAAAGTATTACCCGAACTTGCGAATTTTCCAAAATTATGCAAAATCCTTGAACTGGTTTGAATAAAATGAGTTTTGAAACTCCTAGGTTCTGAGCTCTTGGGCTAGAACCTCAAAAATTGGCCATTTGGGAGCCTAAACTCAGATTCTGAGTTCTGTCATGGTCGCTCTGCGACCATGACTTCGCACTGCGAACAATGCGAATTTTTGAGTTCAGAAGCTGTTTCTGAACTGTTGTTCAGAAACAACTTCTGAACACACTCAGGACCTTTTAGGAGAGTGAAAAGATTTGAGTTTTTGCAATGAAAAGGGCTGGACAAACCAGTTTTGATGTTTTGTAAACCTTGGGATTTCTTTTGAAATTCAAAAGGGGTTTTTAGAACAAAAAGGTTTTGGACCAAAATTGATATGCAAGCACAATTGAAAATGCAAGACAAAGGCTTAGAAACTTACAGAGATCCTTAGCAAAGCTCCAGCTGCAATGAACTTGGATTGGTTGAAGGTTCTTGCAAAGGTTTTGAATATTGGTGATGGTTTTTGAACTTTGCAATGCTTTGTGTTTGATTGGTTTTTTTCTGGTTGTTTGTAAGTATTTGTAAGCTGGAATGAGTAGTGTTTCTTTGTGAATAATTGCTCTTTGAATGCTGTATTAACTGCTGCATTTGCCCTTGCCTTGCATCTCTATTTATAGACCAAAATGCAATCTCAAGTAATGATGAAAATCCATAGGACCTAGCTGATTTGTGGGCTAAATTCAGGCTATTTGGCTTTGCATTTAATGCTAATGGATAGAGGCAACCTTGCCTTGTGCCAAGAGTTAATTCCTTGACTGATTTCAGCCACAAATTCAATGGTCTTTGGATAGAAATGATGATGAACATGGCTGGATTGCAATTGGCTAAGCTTGGGGATTGATCCTTGCAATCTCAATGGTTGATCAATAAAAACGTGCACTGTGATGTGCAGAGGTTGGGGGATGCAAAAGGCAACATATGGCTGGTGTGAGAGAGGTGAAAAGCTGTTGCAAAACAGGGCAAGCAATCATGGCTTTTTCAAGTGAAAAACCAGCTGGGTTTGACTGGTTTTGGGGGAGCAAGCAGGAGGAAAGTCTTCAAGCAGGTGGCTGGCAACCTTGGGGTGGTTAACAGGTCACTTGGGAGGGACACGAGCTGCCCAAGGGCAAGCCCACTTGCTTGTCACATGCTAGGTTGGAAGAAAAAGCTTCTTTCCTAGGCATTAATGGCAAGTCTCTCAATTCTGGTTTTGCTTGGCCCAAATAGCCATGAATGCTGATTAAAATAAATATGTAAATGATGTGTAACAAATTCTGGAATTAAATCAAAGAAACCAAAAATCTGCAGAAAAATCGCAGTCTTCGCACTGCGAAGTGACCTTCGCACTGCGAAGTCATCATTATTGAAATGTTGACTTTTATGTTGACTTTGGTTGACTTTGACTTTTTCCCCCTCTTTGATTTTTTTTGATTTTTTGTTTTAAAAGGCTTAGGACAAAATTGGGGTACTACAGCTGCCCCTACTTAATTGTGTCTTTGCATAGAGTGTGTGAGTGCCGAGGGCATCTCATGAACTCTTTGCGAAGATCAATTAGGTAAAAGAAGGACCCGAATTTTGTCCTTCACGGAATAAAAAGATTGCAGTGAAATGAAAATAAAATGAACAAAGGTAAAAGGTTGACCATATCCAGCCGCTGACACTGGAGGTAGATCTCTAGGGATGGAGTGGTTCTATTCAGCCGCCTACACTGAAGGTTGATCCACTGGGGATAAAGGTTGATCGTATCCAGCCACTTACACTAGAGGTCGATACCTAAAGATAGGTAATCTTATTCAGCCGATTACACTGAAGGTCGATTCCTAACGGTGAAGTGATCTTATTCAGCCGCTAACACTGAAGGTCGAAACACTGAGGAAGGTGATCTTATCTAGCCGCTTACACTAGAGGTCGATACCTAAAGATAGGTAATCTTATTCAGCCGCTTACACTGAAGGTCGATTCCTAACGGGGGAGTGATCTTATTCAGCCGCTTACACTGAAGGTCGAAACACTGAGGAAGGTGATCTTATCTAGCCGCTTACACTAGAGGTCGATACCTAAAGATAGGTAATCTTATTCAGCCGCTTACACTGAAGGTCGATTCCTAACGGGGGAGTGATCTTATTCAGCCGCTTACACTGAAGGTCGAAACACTGAGGAAGGTGATCTTATCTAGCCGCTTACACTAGAGGTCGATACCTAAAGATAGGTAATCTTATTCAGCCGCTTACACTGAAGGTCGATTCCTAACGGGGGAGTGATCTTATTCAGCCGCTTACACTGAAGGTCGAAACACTGAGGAAGGTGATCTTATCTAGCCGCTTACACTAGAGGTCGATACCTAAAGATAGGTAATCTTATTCAGCCGCTTACACTGAAGGTCGATTCCTAACGGGGGAGTGATCTTATTCAGCCGCTAACACTGAAGGTCGAAACACTGAGGAAGGTGATCTTATCTAGCCGCTTACACTAGAGGTCGATACCTAAAGATAGGTAATCTTATTCTGCCGCTTACACTGAAGGTCGATTCCTAACAGTGAAGTGATCTGGTCTTACCCTGAATAGGTGCCCGGTTTTGAGCCGAAAAACATGATTGTATGATGCATGTTATGCTTCATGTTACCTTATGCAGTATGATATGCAATGCAAAATGATATGAGATAGACTCAATCAAGAATTTCCGCTGGGGAATTGGGGACAGTTTGTGAAGGAGGTTCACTGGGGAACACTTGCTTAACTGTTGATGGATGCTGGTGAATATGTGATGAAATTCTGGCCAGGCAATACTTAAGAGATAAACGCAGGTTCTGAACCAACAGGTTCTGAACAGAACTTAGCACAATATAAAAGCAGATAAACAGCAGAAAAGTAAAGTGCAGGAAAGCTAAAAACACACAAGGTTTGTTAACCCAGTTCGGAGTAAACACCTCCTACTCTGGGGGATACCAATCCAGGAAGGAAATCCACTATAGGATTTAACCCAAAGACTCAAGACACTGACTCCCAGTTCCCAGCCTTAGCAATTAAACTCCTCCTAGTCAGACTTCTACCCAACTCTGAGTATTAGAATCCTCTAACTTCCTATTCAAGCAACTAAACCTAGCTACTTGAACAACCCTTAACAATCCCCTGTTTTTGAACACAATTTCAATGACAACACTTCATTCGTACCTAAAGGCTTAGAATGAATTACAACTCAATAAAAACTCTAAACCAACTCAGACAATGAGTGGTGTACAAAGAAAACTCTAAGTTAAAAACACAGACTCAATTTTCTGAAATATAACTCTAAATTCGTAAGTCTTGAAAGCAGCAACACTCCTCCTTATATAGTCTTCAGTCTTGTAGCATAAATAACAAACTAATCTTTTGAATTGATTTGTTACTGAAATAAGATTGGTCCAATAATGTAACAAATAAAACTGCATTGAATCTTTTAAAGATTATAACAGGAAAATATGAATTTCATATCTTTGAACCAAATCTTCAATAAAATCTTCTCCAAATAAATCAGCATTCTAGAAGCCATATGCGTGGATAAATCCTCAATAAATCTTGCAAAGATTCGCATAGAAAAACCTTGAAAATAACCAGCTTCTGATGAAGTCAACATAAGTCAACGCTGGACTTCAGAACCTGAATCAGCTTCTGAAGTGCTACAGTGCTTCTTATGAGCATTCAGCTTCTGATGTAAGATACAGCTTCTGAACAGCTTCAAATGAGAAAACTTGTAACTGAAGAAATGTTCTAAATAAGGAAATGCTTCTAAACAACACTTTGGTTTTGCCAAAATATGCAGCCAACACCAAAAGACTCAACAATCTCCCCCTTTGGCAAATTTTTGGCTAAAACCATCCAAGTTCTTCAATCTCCCATATAATCAACTCAGCAATGAAGAACTCCACAATAATACATCATAGCAATTTGTTTAGGCAGCGGATTCAGCTATGTTATACAACAGCTTCAGCTTCTGATCATCACAATCATGGTATCAGAGCTACTGATCAACTCCTGATCTTGCTACTGATCAACTCCTGATCTTCACAAATACTCCCCCTGAAGCTTCTCAAACAAAAAACAAACACTCCAGCTTCACAACACTCCCCCTGCAACTCAGCTTCTCATACAAACTCCCCCTTACTACTGAACTACAGAGAAATGTTATCAGAGCATATCAGAAGCACACTTCAGGACCACAGAAACACTCAGGATCATAACAATCTTGTACTCCCCCTGAGATACATATTCCCCCTTGATCATATCTGGACATATATTGCTTGGTATCAGAGCAAAACTAGTCACCTTCTGAATTAATGGCACACTTTCTGAACCACACTGACAGCTTAACATCTGAAATGCAGCAATACATCTTCTAATTCATGGTATGAGAGCCAACACAGTGCATAAGATTTTCTCCCCCTTTTTAGCCACAAAATTCTGACAAATCTCAGACTTCAAATAGGCAAGGAAAACTGCACAAACATCTTCAACTACTGTCCCAGTTTGAACTTCAGACTTAGTATCAGAGACAGCATCACACTTAGCACTAACAAAGCTGGCCGGTACTCTATCTTCCTCACATCCAGTTTGCTTTAATTGCTAGAATTCTTCATATAAGCACACACCTAACTTGCTCCTTAAGTTTTCAAACTGTTTAGCATCCAAGGCCTTTGTGAAAATGTCAGCAACTTGTTCTTCAGTAGCTACATGTTCCAGCTGAATGACTTTATCCTCCACAAGGTTTCTGATAAAATGATGTCTGATGTCTATGTGTTTGGTTCTGCTGTGCTGAATTGGATTCTTAGAGATGTTGATGGCACTCAAATTGTCACAAAACAATGTCATAGTTCCTTGTTCAATGTTGTACTCCTCCAGCATCTGCTTCATCCACACCAATTGTGAGCAACTACTTCCAGCAGCAATATACTCAGCCTCAGCAGTTGACAATGACACACAGTTTTGTTTCTTGCTGAACCATGAAATCAAGTTATTTCCTAAGAAGAAACAACCTCCTGAAGTGCTCTTTCTGTCATCAGCACTTCCAGCCCAGTCAGCATCACAAAATCCCATCAATTCAGAACTTGAACTGTGTGAATACATGATTCCATAGTCACTTGTGCTATTCACATACTTCAGGATCCTTTTAACTTGTGTCAGATGACTCATCTTAGGATCAGCTTGATATCTTGCACATACTCCAACAACATAAGTGATATCAGGTCTGCTTGCAGTTAAATACAATAAGCTCCCAATCATGCTTCCGTATTGACTTTGATTAACTGATACTCCATGTTCATCTTTGGTTAGCTTCAGATGAGTAGCAGCTGGTGTCCTCTTAAGAGCAGCTGATTCCATTCCAAACTTCTTCACTATGTTCTTGGCATATTTACTCTGAGAAATGAAGATTGTATCTTCCATTTGCTTGACTTGTAGTCCAAGAAAGTAAGTAAGTTCACCAACTAAGCTCATTTCAAATTCTGACTGCATCTGCTGAACAAACAATTTGACCATCTTCTGAGACATCCCTCCAAACACTATATCATCCACATAAATCTGAGCAATCATCAGACTCCCATTTTCATCTTTCACAAACAAAGTCTTATCAGAACCTCCTTTTTTGTAACCTTGAGCCACAAGAAACTGAGTCAGCCTGTCATACCATGCCCTTGGTGCTTGCTTCAATCCATATAAAGCCTTCTTTAACTTGTACACATGTTCTGGAAACTTAGGATCCACAAAACCTTTAGGCTGTTCAACATATACTTCTTCTTGCAAATATCCATTCAGAAATGCACTCTTCACATCCATCTGGAATAATTTGAACTTGAGAATGCAAGAAACACCCAACAGCAGTCTTATGGACTCTAGTCTGGCCACAGGTGCAAAGGTCTCATCAAAATCAAGTCCCTCAACTTGAGTATAACCCTGAGCGACCAACCTTGCCTTGTTTCTGACTACAGTTCCATTTTCATCTGTTTTATTCTTGAATATCCACTTAGTCCCAATCACATTCAGCCCTTCAGGTCTTGGAACTAGATCCCACACTTCACTCCTTTTGAATTGATTCAACTCATCTTGCATTGCTTCAATCCAAAATTCATCAGTTAGGGCTTCTTTCACATTTTTAGGCTCAACCTTTGACACAAAGCATGAATCAGTAGCAGCAGCATTTGATCTCCTGGTTCTGACACCTTGATCTAAGCTTCCAATGATTAAGTCTTTAGGATGATCCTTCTGAACTCTAATTAATGGCCCTTTACCATTTGGAACTTGATCTGGTTGATCTTCTGCTTCTTCAGACTCTGAATGCTTTTCTGCTTCTGAAGTTTGTTCTTCTGAGGCTTCAGACTTTGGAACAACTTCAGGCTCATTCTTTTCATTCTCAGCAGACAAATCATCAATAACCACATTTATGGACTCCATCACAACCTTGGTTCTGGAATTAAACACCCTGTAAGCTCTGCTGTTCACTGAATAACCCAGAAATATGCCCTCATCAGACTTAGGATCCAGTTTTCTTCTATTCTCTCTGTCAGCCAAGATATAGCATCTACTCCCAAAAACATGGAAGTATTTCACAGTTGGCTTCCTCCCTTTCCACAATTCATACAGAGTAGATGTTGTTCCCTTTTTCAAAGTGACTATTGTGTATGTAACATGCTGTGTTCATTGCTTCAGCCCAAAACATATATGGCAGCTTCTTAGCATGCAGCATAACCCTTGCACATTCTGCTAAAGTCCTGTTCTTCCTCTCAACTACACCATTTTGCTGAGGTGTGATAGGTGCAGAAAACTCATGCTTTATACCTTCAGAAGCACAGAATTCTGAAAAGCTCTTGTTTTCAAATTCTTTGCCATGATCACTTCTGATTCTGACTATGCCACAGTCCTTTTCTCTTTGTAGTTGAATGCACATCTCTTTGAAAACTTCAAAAGTGTCAGACTTTTCTCTAACAAAGCTGACCCATGTATATCTAGAGTAGTCATCTACCATTACAAAAGCATACCTCTTGCCTCCAATACTCTCAACTTGCATAGGCCCCATCAAATCCATATGAACAAGTTCTAGTACTTTAGTAGTTACCTGGTGAACTAATCTGGGATGAGACTTTCTTGTTTGTTTTCCAATTTGACTATCACCACAAACGTTGTCCTCATTGATCTTCAGATTAGGTACACCTCTGATAGCTTCAGTACTTAGGATTTTTTTCATGTCTTTCATATGCAGATGTCCCAGTTTCTGGTGCCAGAGCTTGACTTCTTCTTCTGAGCTCATAAGACAAGAAGTCAAACTTCTTTCTTCTTCAGAAACCCACAAATAACAATTGTCTTTGGATCTGCAGCCTCTCATCTGAATCTTATCTTCCTGATCAGTAACAATACACTCTAGTTTGTTAAAATTAACCTTCAATTCTTGATCACAAAGTTGGCTAATACTGATCAGATTAGAGGTTAATCCTTCCACCAGTAGCACATCATTAAGTCTGGGCAAACCTTCTCTGATCAAATCACCAATACCCAGACTCTGACCTTTTACACCATCTCCAAATGTCACATAACTTCTGGAGTATGATCTGATATTGCTCAGCAGCTTCTTCACACCAGTCATGTGCCTTGAACATCCACTATCAAAATACCAATCTTCTTTTGAAGTGGCTCTCAAAGAAGTATGAGCTATAAGACCTACATTCTGAACTTTGGGCTTCCATACCTTCTGAACATTGTGTCTGATAGCAGCTGGTTCCACTCTTCTATACTGAAAATGTTCAGGATAGCCATAAAGTTTGAAGCAGAATGGTTTGATATGCCCTTTCTTTCCACAATGATGACAGACCCATGGATGATTCCTCCTCCTTCTGTTTCTGAAAGATTTCTGGGGTTGCTTCTGAGGTAGCATCTGACCATGCTTCTGACTTTGCATCTGAACATGCTTCTGACCTTGCATCTGAGGTCTCTTCTGAGCTTTCACAAACATAGGATTATCAGTTTTAGTGGCAGGAACAAATTCTTTAACAAAAATCTTCTGTTTGGGGTTCTGAGTCTGATCAACAAAACCTAAACCAGTTTTTCCTTGCTTCTGAACATCTAGAATCTCCTCCAACTTATCAGTAGCTGAGTTCATCATCCTAACTTGCTTTTTCATCTGATCAAGTTGGGATTTTAGCTGGCTTACTTCTTCTTTTAGATCTGAATTCTGCACTAACAGTTCACCTTTTTCAGCCTCCAGTTGAAGAATAGACTCCTTCTGATCCAAAACTTGTTTGCAAACCTCAGCACTTCTGGTATACAGCTTCTTGTAGTTATCAGCTAGTTCATCATATGAGGTTTTAGCAGCTTCAGACACAGAAGAAGCTTCAGACTCTGAGTCAGACTCTGAAAAAGTCTCAGACTCTAAAACAGCTTCCTTCTTCAAGATAGCTCCTGACCTTACTACCAGACCAGTATCACACATACCAGATTCACTATCATCATCTTCTTCAGAACCATCATCAGACCATGCAACAGCTAGGCTCTTCTTCTGTTTCTTAAGAAAAGTAGGACATTCAGATTTGATATGCCCATAGCCCTCACACTCATAGCACTGCACACCTTTGGCTTGGTTACTTTTCTCCTCAGACTTGGTCTTCTTCTCATCAGTTTGTTGCTTTTTGTTATTGAATCTGAAATTCTGACCTTTGGCTTTGGCTTTTCTGTTAACATTCTTCAGAATCTTGTTGAATTGTTTTCCCAGTAACACTAGAGCTTCTGATAAGTCATCCTCATCAGACTCTTGTTGATCATCAGCTTCAGCATTCACAGTAAAAGCTATACCTTTCCCTTTCTTATCAGGCTGTTTGCAGAATGCAGTCTCAAAATTTAACAACGACCCAATCAGCTCCTCAACCTTCATAGCAGAAATATCATGAGCCTCCTCAATTGCAGTGACCTTCATGTCAAATCTTCTGGGCAGGGACCTGAGGATTTTTCTGACTAACTTCTCATCAGTCATCTTTTCTCCAAGTGAATCAAAAGAATTTGCCATGTCCAGCACATTCATGTAAAAATCCTGAATAGATTCATCTTCCTTCATCTTCAGGTTCTCAAATTTGGTGGTCAGCAGCTGCAATCTGGACATCTTCACCTTAGAAGTTCCTTCATGAGTGGTTTTCAGAATTTCCCAAGCATCCTTAGCCACAGTACATTGTTTGATAAGTCTGAACATGTTCTGGTCCACACTGAAATTCTGGCCAGTCAATACTTAAGAGATTACAGGTTCTGAACCAAAACAGGTTCTGAACAATGACTTAGCACAATTTAAAGCAGATAAGTAGCAGAAATAAAAAGTGCAGGAAAGCTAAAGAACACACAAGGTTTGTTAACCCAGTTCGGAGTAAACACCTCCTACTCTGGGGGATACCAATCCAGGAAGGAATTCCACTATTGGAATTAACCCTTAAGACTCAGACACTGACTCCCAGTTCCTATCCCAAGCAATTAATCTCCACCTAGTCTTGAATTCTACCCAACACGTTGAGTATTAGAAAACCTCTAACTTCCTATTCAAGTAACTACAACCCAGCCACTTGAACTACCCTTAAACAAAGACACTCTGTTTTTCAGAAAACTTTAAAAACACAACTTCATTCGTACCTAGAGGCTTAGAATGAATTACAACTCAATGACAATCCTAAACCAACTCAAAACATATGAGTGGCGTACAAAAAATAAAGCAAAAGCTTAAAGACAACTAAGACTCTATTTCTCTGAATAATACTCTTAAATTTGTAAGTTGAATAGCAGCAGCCCTTCTCCTTATATAGCCTTCAGTAACTCTTTTTAATTCTGTAGCCAATCTTCTCAAATTGATTTGTTTCTAATTTATGAATGATCCAATAAGGAAACAAATAAACCAGGAATATATCTTTTAAAGATTCTGCAGAAAAAATACGAGCTTCATAATTTAAAACCAAATCTTCATTAAATCTTCTCCAAATCAACAACAATCTAGAAGCAATACTCCTGGAACAAATCCTTGCCAAATGTTGCTAAGATTCGCATAAAAATAACTTGAACAATATCAGTTTCTGATGAAGTCAACAAAAGTCAACGCGTCCATCAGAACCTGAATTCAGCTTCTGAACAGCTACAGTGCTTCTGATGAGGTATTCAGCTTCTGATGTCATTTAGAGCTTCTGAACATCTTCAAATGAAATTTCTTGCAACTGAAGACTTGTTATAAATATGGAGATGCTTCCAAACAATACTTTGGTTTTGCCAAAACATGCAGCCAACACCAAAAGACTCAACAATCTCCCCCTTTGGCAAATTTTTGGCTAAAACCATCCAAGTTCTTCAATCTCCCATAAAATCAACTCAGCAATGAAGAACTCCACAACAATACATCATAGCAATCAGTTTAGGCAGCGGATTCAGCTATGTTAAACAACAGCTTTAGCTTCTGACTTCAGAAGCACACAAAAACCAAGTACTGATCAACTCCTGAACATCACAATCATGGTATCAGAGCTACTCCAAGGTATGAGAGCTACTGATTAACTCCTGATCATCACACACACTCCCCCTGTAACTCAACATACACTCAGCATACATCAAACTCCCCCTTACTTCTGAATTTATGGTATCAGAGCATATCAGAGCCAACACTTCAGGAGCTGCACACAATTGTTCTTCAGGACCATACCTCAGGATCACAGAAACACTCAGGACCATAACAGTCTTGTACTCCCCCTGAGACACATACTCCCCCTCAATAACATCTTGACAGCTCTGGTTGCATTGGTTCTGAACACTGAGCTTCATATATATAACTTCTGAATAACACTGAAAGTTGAACATCTGAAAAGCAGCAATACATCTTCTAATTTTTGGTATCAGAGTCAACACATTGCATAAGATTTTTATCTCCCCCTTTTTAGCCATAAAATTCTGACAAATCATAGTCTTCAAATAGGGAATAAAACAGGTAGCACAGATCCTTGAAAACTTGTTAGATTCAGACTCAGGTTCAGAATCACACATAGCATAGGCACAACTGGCAGGTACTCTATCTTCCTCACATCCAGTTTGCAGTAATTGCTATAACTCTTCATGCAAACACACACCTAACTTGCTTCTCAGATTCTCAAACTGTTTAGCATCCAAGGCCTTTGTGAATATGTCAGCAATTTGTTCTTCAGTAGCTACATGTTCCAGCTGAATGACTTTATCCTCCACAAGGTTTCTGATAAAATGATGTCTGATATCAATGTGTTTAGTTCTGCTGTGCTGTATTGGGTTTTTAGAGATATTAATAGCACTCAGATTGTCACAAAATAGGGTCATGGTTCCCTGTTCAATGTTGTATTCCTCCAGCATTTGTTTCATCCACACCAGTTGTGAGCAACTACTCCCAGCAGCAATATACTCAGCTTCAGCAGTTGACAATGAAACACAGTTTTGTTTCTTGCTGAACCAAGAAATAAGATTATTTCCCAAAAAGAAACATCCTCCTGAAGTGCTTTTCCTGTCATCAGCACTTCCAGCCGAGTCAGCATCACAAAATCCCATCAGTTCAGAACTTGAACTATGTGAATACATTATTCCATAGTCACTTGTGCTATTCACATACTTCAGGATCCTTTTAACTTGTGTTAGATGACTTATCTTAGGATCAGCTTGATATCTTGCACATACTCCAACAACATAAGTGATATCAGGTCTGCTTGCAGTTAAATACAATAGGCTCCCAATCATGCTTCTGTACTGACTTTGGTCTACTGAAACTCCATCTTCATCCTTAGTTAACTTCAGGTGAGTAGCAGCTGGAGTCCTCTTGTGAGCAGCAGATTCCATTCCAAACTTCTTCACTATGTTCTTGGCATACTTACTTTGAGAAATGAAGATTGTATCTTCCATTTGTTTGACTTGTAACCCAAGAAAGTAAGTCAACTCTCCAACCAAACTCATTTCAAACTCTGATTGCATTTGCTGAACAAACAGTTTGACCATCTTCTGAGACATCCCTCCAAACACTATATCATCCACATAAATCTGAGCAATCATCAGACTCCCATTTTCATCTTTCACAAACAATGTCTTATCAGAACCTCCTTTTCTGTAACCTTGAGCCACAAGAAACTGAGTTAATATTTCATACCATGCTCTTGGTGCTTGCTTCAATCCATACAAGGCCTTCTTCAGTTTGTAAACATGATTAGGAAAATTATGATACACTTCTTCTTGCAGATATCCATTCAGAAATGCACTCTTCACATCCATCTGAAATAGCTTGAACTTGAGAATGCAGGAGACACCCAATAGCAGTCTTATGGACTCTAGTCTGGCCACTGGTGCAAAGGTCTCATCAAAATCCAATCCCTCTACTTGAATATAGCCTTGAGCAACCAACCTTGCTTTGTTTCTGACTACAGTACCATTTTCATCTGTTTTATTCTTGAATATCCACTTAGTCCCAATCACATTCAGCCCTTCAGGTCTTGGAACAAGATCCCACACTTCACTCCTTTTGAATTGATTCAACTCATCTTGCATTGCTTCAATCCAAAATTCATCTGTTAGGGCTTCTTTCACATTTTTAGGCTCAACCTTTGACACAAAACATGAATCAGTAGCAGCAGCATCTGATCTCCTGGTTCTGACACCTTGATCTAAGCTTCCAATGATTAAGTCTTTAGGATGATCCTTCTGAACTCTAATTGATGGCCCTTTACCATTTGGAACTTGATCTGGTTGATCTTCTGCTTCTTCAGACTCTGAATGCTTTTCTGCTTCTGAAGTTTGTTCTTCTGAGGCTTCAGATTCTGGAAAAACTTCAGGCTCATTCTTTTCATTCCCAGCAGACAAATCATCAATAACCACATTTATTGACTCCATCACAACCTTGGTTCTGGAATTAAACACCCTGTAAGCTCTGCTGTTCACTGCATAACCCAGGAATATGCCCTCATCAGACTTAGGATCCAGTTTTCTTCTATTCTCTCTGTCAGCCAAGATATAGCATCTGCTCCCAAAAACATGGAAATATTTCACAGTTGGCTTCCTCCCTTTCCATAATTCATACAGAGTTGATGCAGTACCCTTCTTTAAAGTGACTCTGTTGTGTATGTAACATGCAGTGTTCATTGCTTCAGCCCAGAACATATATGGCAGCTTCTTAGCATGCAGCATAACCCTTGCACATTCTGCTAATGTCCTATTTTTCCTCTCAACTACACAATTTTGCTGAGGTGTGATAGGTGCAGAAAACTCATGCTTTATACCTTCAGAAGCACAGAATTCTGAAAAGCTCTTGTTTTCAAATTCTTTGCCATGATCACTTCTGATTCTGATAATCCCACTATCCTTCTCTCTTTGTAGTTGGATGCACATCTCTTTGAAAACTTCAAAAGTGTCAGACTTTTCTCTAACAAAGCTGACCCATGTATATCTTGAGTAGTCATCTACCATTACAAAAGCATATCTTTTTCCTCCAATACTTTCTACTTGCATAGGCCCCATCAAATCCATATGAACAAGTTCTAGTACTTTAGTAGTTACCTGGTGAACTAATCTGGGATGAGACTTTCTTGTTTGTTTACCAATCTGACAATCACCACAAACAATCTCCTCATTGATCTTTAGATTAGGCACACCTCTGATAGCTTCAGTACTTAGGATTTTCTTCATGCCTTTCAGATTCAGATGTCCCAATTTCTGGTGCCAGAGTTTGACTTCCTCTTCTGAGCTCATAAGACAAGAAGTTAAACTTCTTTCTTCTTCAGAAACCCACAAATAACAATTGTCTTTGGATCTGCAGCCCCTCATCTGAGTTTTTCCATCCTGATCAGTAACAATACACTCCTGCTTGTTGAAATTAACTTTCAAATCCTGATCACACAGCTGGCTAATACTGATCAGATTAGATGTTAATCCTTCCACCAGTAGCACATCATTAAGTCTGGGCAAACCTTCTCTGATCAAATCTCCAATTCCCAGAATCTGACCTTTTACACCATCTCCAAATGTCACATAACTTCTGGAGTAAGATCTGATATTGCTCAGTAGCTTCTTCACACCAGTCATGTGCCTTGAACACCCACTATCAAAATACCAGTCTTCTTTTGAGGTGGCTCTTAATGAAGTATGAGCAATCAGGCCTACATCCTGAACCTTAGGTTTCCAAACCTTCTGAACACTGTGTCTGGGTGCAGCTGGTTGCACTATTCTATATTGGAAGTGTTCAGGGTAACCATGCAATTTAAAGCAGAATGGTTTGATATGCCCTTTCTTTCCACAATGATGACAAATCCATGGATGATTTCTTCTCCTTCTGTTTCTGAAAAATTTCTGGGGTTGCTTCTGAGGTATCATCTGAACATGCTTCTGACCTTGCATCTGAACATACTTCTGACCTTGCATCTGAGGTTTCTTCTGAGCTTGCTTCTGAGCTGGCATCTGGGCTGGTTTCTGAGGTCTCCTCTTTGATGTTCCAACCATAGAATCATGAGTTTGAGTAGCAGGAACAAAACTCATCTGTTTAGGAATCTGAGTCTGATCAACAAAACCTAAACCAGTTTTTCCTTGTTGCTGATTCCCCAAAATGTCCTCCAACTTATCAGTAGCAGAGTTCAACATCTTCACTTGCTTTTTCATTTGATCAAGTTGGGAGTTCAGTTGATTCACTTCTTCTTTTAAATCTGAATTCTGCACTAACAGTTCACCTTTTTCAGCCTCCAGTTGTAGAATAGTCTCCTTCTGATCCAAAACTTGTTTGCAAACCTCAGCACTTCTGGTATACAGCTTCTTGTAGTTATCAGCTAGTTCATCATATGAGGTTTTAGCAGCTTCAGACACAGATGAGGCTTCAGACTCTGAGTCAGACTCTGAAAAGGTCTCAGATTCTAAAACAGCTTCCTTCTTCAAGATAGCTCCTGACCTCACTACCAGACCAGTATCACACATATCAGATTCACTAACATCATCTTCTTCAGAACCATCATCAGACCATGAAATAGCTAGGCTCTTTTTCTGCTTCTTGAGAAAAGTGGGACATTCAGACTTGATGTGTCCATACCCTTCACACTCATAGCACTGCACACCTTTAGCTTGATTACTTTTCTCCTCAGACTTGGTCTTTTTCACATCAGTTTGTTGTTTCTTGTTGTTGAATCTGAAGTTCTGACCTTTGGCTTTGGCTTTTCTGTCAACATTCTTCAGAATCTTGTTGAATTGTTTTCCCAGCAACACTAGAGCTTCTGATAAATCATCCTCATCAGACTCTTGTTGATCATCAGCTTCAGAATTCACACTAAAAGCTACACCTTTTCCTTTCTTATCAGTCTGTTTGCAAAAAGCTGTTTCAAAATTGAGCAATGACCCAATCAGCTCCTCAAGCTTCATAGTGGTAATATCATGAGCCTCTTCAATTGCTGTCACCTTCATATCAAATCTTCTGGGCAGGGACCTGAGGATTTTTCTTACTAACTTCTCATCAGACATCTTTTCACCAAGAGAATCAAAAGAAGTTGCCATGTCCAGCACATTCATGTAAAAATCCTGGATATTCTCATCCTCCTTCATCTTCAGGTTCTCAAACTTGGTGGTCAGCAGCTGCAATCTGGACATCTTGACTTTGGAGGTTCCTTCATGAGTGGTTTTCAGAATTTCCCAAGCATCCTTAGCCACAGTACATTGTTTGATAAGTCTGAACATGTTCTGATCAACACCATTAAAGATAGCATTCAAAGCTTTTGAATTTCCCAGTGACAGATCATCTTCAGCTTTGGTCCATTCCTCCTCAGGCTTCAGAACCTCAGTCTTGTTACCATCTTTGTCTGTATACACAGGATGATCCCAGCCTTTAATCACAGCTTTCCAAGTCCTGCTGTCAATAGACTTTAGAAAAGCACACATCCTTGATTTCCAATACTCATAGTTTGTGCCATCTAGTAGGGGTGGTCTATTGACATATCCTCCTTCTCTATCCATGCTTGCCAGATATTAAGTCCTCTGGATCTCACCCAAAACACAGGCAGGGTGCCTGCTCTGATGCCAATTGAAATTCTGGCCAGGCAATACTTAAGAGATTACAGGTTCTGAACCAAAACAGGTTCTGAACAATGACTTAGCACAATTTAAAGCAGATAAGTAGCAGAAATAAAAAGTGCATGAAAGCTAAAGAACACACAAGGTTTGTTAACCCAGTTCGGAGTAAACACCTCCTACTCTGGGGGATACCAATCTAGGAAGGAATTCCACTATTGGAATTAACCCTTAAGACTCAGACACTGACTCCCAGTTCCTATCCCAAGCAATTAATCTCCACCTAGTCTTGAATTCTACCCAACACGTTGAGTATTAGAAAACCTCTAACTTCCTATTCAAGTAACTACAACCCAGCCACTTGAACTACCCTTAAACAAAGACACTCTGTTTTTCAGAAAACTTTAAAAACACAACTTCATTCGTACCTAGAGGCTTAGAATGAATTACAACTCAATGACAATCCTAAACCAACTCAAAACATATGAGTGGCGTACAAAAAATAAAGCAAAAGCTTAAAGACAACTAAGACTCTATTTCTCTGAATAATACTCTTAAATTTGTAAGTTGAATAGCAGCAGCCCTTCTCCTTATATAGCCTTCAGTAACTCTTTTTAATTCTGTAGCCAATCTTCTCAAATTGATTTGTTTCTAATTTATGAATGATCCAATTAGGAAACAAATAAACCAGGAATATATCTTTTAAAGATTCTGCAGAAAAAATACGAGCTTCATAATTTAAAACCAAATCTTCATTAAATCTTCTCCAAATCAACAACAATCTAGAAGCAATACTCCTGGAACAAATCCTTGCCAAATGTTGCTAAGATTCGCATAAAAATAACTTGAACAATATCAGTTTCTGATGAAGTCAACAAAAGTCAACGCGTCCATCAGAACCTGAATTCAGCTTCTGAACAGCTACAGTGCTTCTGATGAGGTATTCAGCTTCTGATGTCATTTAGAGCTTCTGAACATCTTCAAATGAAATTTCTTGCAACTGAAGACTTGTTATAAATATGGAGATGCTTCCAAACAATACTTTGGTTTTGCCAAAACATGCAGCCAACACCAAAAGACTCAACACACACTATTAAAGATTGCATTCAAAGCTTTTGAATTTCCCAGAGACAAGTCATCTTCAGCTCTGGTCCACTCCTCTTCAGGCTTCAAAACTCCAGTTTTGTTACCATCTTTGTCCAAAACCTCAGGATGTTCCCAGCCTTTTATCACAGCTTTCCAAGTCCTGCTGTCAATAGACTTTAGAAAAGCACACATCCTTGACTTCCAATACTCATAGTTTGTGCCATCTAGTAGGGGTGGTCTATTGACATAGCCTCCTTCTCTATCCATGCTTGCCAGAAATAAACTCCTCTGGATCTCACCCAAATTACAGGCAGGGTGCCTGCTCTGATGCCAATTGAAATTCTGGCCAGGCAATACTTAAGAGATAAACGCAGGTTCTGAACCAACAGGTTCTGAACAGAACTTAGCACAATATAAAAGCAGATAAACAGTAGAAAAGTAAAGTGCAGGAAAGCTAAAAACACACAAGGTTTGTTAACCCAGTTCGGAGTAAACACCTCCTACTCTGGGGGATACCAATCCAGGAAGGAAATCCACTATAGGATTTAACCCAAAGACTCAAGACACTGACTCCCAGTTCCTAGCCTTAGCAATTAAACTCCTCCTAGTCAGACTTCTACCCAACTCTGAGTATTAGAATCCTCTAACTTCCTATTCAAGCAACTAAACCCAGCTACTTGAACAACCCTTAACAATCCCCTGTTTTTGAACACAATTTCAATGACAACACTTCATTCGTACCTAAAGGCTTAGAATGAATTACAACTCAATAAAAACTCTAAACCAACTCAGACAATGAGTGGTGTACAAAGAAAACTCTAAGTTAAAAACACAGACTCAATTTTCTGAAATATAACTCTAAATTCGTAAGTCTTGAAAGCAGCAACACTCCTCCTTATATAGTCTTCAGTCTTGTAGCATAAATAACAAACTAATCTTCTGAATTGATTTGTTACTGAAATAAGATTGGTCCAATAATGTAACAAATAAAACTGCATTGAATCTTTTAAAGATTATAACAGGAAAATATGAATTTCATATCTTTGAACCAAATCTTCAATAAAATCTTCTCCAAATAAATCAGCATTCTAGAAGCCATATGCGTGGATAAATCCTCAATAAATCTTGCAAAGATTCGCATAGAAAAACCTTGAAAATAACCAGCTTCTGATGAAGTCAACATAAGTCAACGCTGGACTTCAGAACCTGAATCAGCTTCTGAAGTGCTACAGTGCTTCTTATGAGCATTCAGCTTCTGATGTAAGATACAGCTTCTGAACAGCTTCAAATGAGAAAACTTGTAATTGAAGAAATGTTCTAAATAAGGAAATGCTTCTAAACAACACTTTGGTTTTGCCAAAATATGCAGCCAACACCAAAAGACTCAACATGTGATATTCACTAGAGAGTCCTTGTTGAGGATGCATGATATGATTATGAAATGCATGTGTATGAATGATTTGGATATGCATGCATGAATGAAATTGACATGATGCATGAATTATGTTATGCATGATATGTGGGATGCATGTTGAATGCTGGGAGTTATGATTGGATGCCGAGCAAGGTCGGGCCTTTCCTGGGGATTTGTATTTGTGATTGCCAATGATGATTGGACTCTTTGTTTTGGGTTGAGACTCCTTGGGGAATGTCAATAAGGTTTGGGCTTCATGGGGATATAAGGATCATTTTGGAAGCATGATCGATATCCAGCCTTGGTTGATGTTTGGATGTTTGGGGTGTTTTGACTGAGGAATTTTGTTCCTCTTGTATGACTGATAAACTTAATGAGACGAGATTAGACCGGCAAGATAAAAAAAGTGGACCGGTATTGCATTATAAACACCCGGTAATCCTTTAAAGGGGATGATGCCTCAGGGGATACATCTGAACACTAACGGGTAAAGCTGCGATAATTGAGAAATTAATACCTCGTGGGGGGATTGTTAATCCGTAAGGTAAATCGTGCTAATCCGCTGAGGAGCAGAACTGATGATTCCGCTGGGGATGCTTGTGCTTTGGTTGGCCAGTCTTGCTTGAATCGTCCCTTCAGGCTGTCGATTCGATGGGGATATTCCTTTTTGATTCACCGATGATCAGAAATCCCTTTAGCAATTAACCGTGCTTGGCCTGCGAGGTTTATCTGCTCTATGGATAGATATTGATGCACGCTTTTAAGTACTCACAATTCAGAGAAACTGCGCTTGTTATTATTTATTCAAAAACATAAAAGATTCCACGTAAATTTTTTGGAAATATATATATATATATATATATATATATATATATATATTTTTACACTATCATAATGGGAAATTCTGACAAAAGTAAAAGACTTCGCTTGGGAAGAATTTTGTTAATGGGGAGGTGACCTGCCCCTAAGGTGTGGCTCCTTTAATCGTGTTTGGGATTGCTGATGCCAATTGGGCCTTTTGTTGGGTGATTGAGGAATGTCAATGACAATTGGGCTCTTTGTAAATTGTAGGGAGAGTGCCAAGCACGGTTGGGCCCTGAATGATTTGTGCACCGGGTATAATCGGGTTTTGGTTTAAAATTGTGGGCGCCAATGGAAATTGGGCTTGATTGGTTGGATGCCGAGCGAGGTCGGGCTTTGATGATTGGACGGTTGCCGAGCGAGGTCGGGCTTTGATTGGTGGATTCATATGAAATTTACGCATGCAATTTTAATGCCCCTATTATTCCAAGATTGTACTGAAAAAATGAAATAAATACCACACAAAAAATTATGTCGTACAGTTTAAGTTAATAACATGTCTATCAATGAACCAACCTATCACTAATTTAAATAAATGAATAAATTGAATATTTAATGTGAGGGGTATTGAACACTCATCCGGCAAGTTTGCTAACATTCCGATCGAGTTATGTGTCCATCTAGTTATTGTTTCTTGACAGCATAAAAGCATTGATCAAAAGGTCTTCGAGGGTTGTATTTTGGCTGGGTTAAAAAAGAAATGTCATATGTGGGGAAATTGAATTCAAATGGCCAAGCAAGAGGGAACATTCTTCCTAACTTATACCTTTTCTTGTTCAAATCACCATTTTGGTGATTCACAAATGCTTTCCTTTTGATCCTGACAACTCTTGGATTTTGTCGATCTTTCTTTTCCTTTTCTCTTTTCTTTTTCTTGGTTTGCTTTTCTTTCTTTCTTTCTTTTCTTTTCTTTGGTTGTCAAGATCAATTAAGGAATTCAACGTTGCTTGACTTTCACAACCTCCCTTTTCTCCCTAACTTGTTTCAGTATGATACCCTAACTGAATGTTCTTTCCTCTTTTGGCAGGGGACACTAATCATGATGGTTAAGGGTTCAAAAATTGAAAGGAAATTATCAGAATTCAGTGATGTTTTAACTATGAACTGAAAATATTTTTTACAAACTCCGGCAATCTCATTAAGCAGTTGAGCTTATGAAAGTTGGCAGTTCATAGTTAACAATTCTGATTTGTTAGGCTCGAAGGGGTTTAACAAATACTCACTTCTCACAGGGTGGGCTATTTGTGGTCGATTGTTTTTACTCATATTCAAACAAATGCCTTGATCATGTCAATGCTTTTATGCAATTAAAAAAAGAAAATTCAGATTTAACATAAAAAGATCGAGTTAAACAAAAATGTCGGTCTCCTGCATATGTGTTATGATGACTTTTGAGGATTCCTCACATCTGGCTGGTTCTAAAATGGTTCATAGAACAAACATATTAATAACATAAGTTGTATGGTATAACTTGGTATTGAATACATATTCTCCTTTCAAGTTCAATCATGGAAAAATAGGAAACATGCATTTTAGCTTTGCGAAAATTAATCAAATTTTATCATTACCAATCGTCCATGGTTAAATCAAATTAACTTCGGCTTAATCCGTTGCGGGAAGATTTGTCAAATTCACATTACCAATGATCATAACAAAAGTTTCGACATTTACGCATATTAAAATTGAGCAGGCATGATGATGATGCAAAGGCTAGGCAATAAAAGCAAAAGTACTCGAATAACAAAACAAGAGTACAAATATAGCTACAAAGTATCAAACATAGAAAGCTTCTAAAGAGTGTACGAGAAAATAACATAAACATAAACAACAAAAACATGAGAAAGCATAAAAAACAAGAAAAAAAGGGGCCACTCAAGGAGTGAAAGCCTCATCATCCTCAGTCTCCTCATCCTCGTCATCCTCGTCCTCATCATCCTCATCATCTCCTCCCTGGCCTCCGACCGCTGCACCACTGCCTCCAGCCTCTGAATACTCTGGCCTATCCCCGGGCCAACGACCATGAGCTGCGAACATCTCGGGTGTCGGTATCTGATCGTCGGGATCTGTCGGCCTACCCAGCTGCCTCTGAAGGCGATACATGGAATCATGCATCATGGTCATGTATCGATGAGTGGAAGCATTCTGCTCCATTATGAAAGTGCAAGTGTGATGATCCCCTGATGCTGGTGGAGGTCTAGGCCGTGGCTGCTGTGCCCTCGCCGCTCTCCTCCCTGTGCAGTGTCTGGAGATATACTCATCTGTAATTGGGTTCTTTATGGTCTCGGACACATGAGGAGGGATGGCTACTCGGGCGTCCCGGCAGAGTCCCATGATAAGACCCGGGAAAGCAAGCGGGCACATCTTCTTGGCCGGTGGCTTGATGCCACTCTCGACCACTATCTTAATCTCTTGGCAGATTGCCCTGGCCACGTCTACTTGTTTACTGGTGAGGATATAGTAGATTAGGGGGGTAACGTCCAAAGTGGTGGATGAGGTATGGCTTTTCGGTTTTATATTGTGGACTATAAGGTGGAAGATGACTTGAGCATAGGTGGTGAGGTTGTTCTTGAGGGCTTTGGTAGGCTGCCCCACCGCATTGAGCTCATAGCCCTTTCCGGATTGGAAGATGGTCTGGGCGTAGAGGTCGTGGTCCCAATTACCACGGTTTTGGTGCTTATGGAAAGCACAAAGCTCATCATTTTCAAGTTGGAAGGGGTTTTGGAGATAAGTGTTGATAGCGTCGCGATCGAATCTAATGATCCGACCATGCACCATGGTCTGATATGTGAACTCTCCCTCCGGATCCACGGGACTGGCGTTAGCATAAAATTCCCGGATAATGTCATAATTGAGTTTAAGCGGAGGGTTCACCAAAACTCCCCAACGGCGCTGGTTTATCAACCGGGCCAACTCTCGCCAGGTGCCCCGCTCGTTTATGATGAACTGCCTCTCAGGCCAGAACGTCCTGCCGAGAAGCTCTTCGTATCTCTCTTGGTTCCGGAGACTTAGGAAGCGAGAGGCGTCGAATCCCCCTTGGGGTCTAGATCCCGATGCTTCACCCCTCGAGCGTTTTCCCGCTGGTCTTGGTGCCATCTGCAAGGAAAAGGACAAAGTCAGTAAACAGGATTCATGATTGTAGGTGATATGGGATGAAATTGAAGGAATTGGAAAAAAAGCATGAAAAACAAAGGTTCTGTTTCTGCTTATTTCGCACTGCGAAGGCATGTTCGCAGTGCGAAGGTATTCGAACAATTCTGGGTTGCCCAGAAACGGTCGCAGTGCGAAGTTGAACTTTGCTCTGCGACCATGACAGCAAAACCTCAGAAATCTAACTTACACCTCTTGGTTTAAGCTTCTAAAAAAACAATGCATGTAACTAAACGACTTCAGAATCAATGGCTGGGTATCAAAAAGAAACTCTTAACAGCCCTCCTTCTTTCAATTTTTGTAAATGGGTTTTCAAAAAACAACTTGGAAATTGAAAGAAACAGGCCTGTTTCAGATACCCATGATGCATGCTTGCTAAATCTCAACTTAATATAGCAAACTAGGGCCTAAATGCAGCTTATTATAAACTTAAACTCAAAAAGGGGAATTTCAAAATTAGAAACCCTAAAACCCAAACAGTTGTAATGCGAATTAGAGATAAACAGAGGAGGAAGAAAAGGAAATCGTACCTTGTTGCTGGTTGTGAAGGGAATAACACACAGTTTTAATGAAGAAAAGGGAAGATTAACAAAAATGGGTATGCCCCCTTTTTTTTCAAATTTTGAGAGCTCTTTTTTTTGAAGTTATAGAATAAAAGTGTTGTTTTTTAGTTTTAAGAGTTAAGGGAAAAAAGAAAAACGGTTGGGTAAAGGAGATAGTGGAAATGGGTGGTTGAGAGGGAGTAAATGAAGGGTCAGCCTTTTGAAAACTGAGCTGACAAAATTCGCATATTTCGCACTGCGAAGTACGTTCGCTCTGCAAAGTACTTGAATTTTGAAAAAATTTGCTACCTCTCAACACATTGGTCATTCCTATCCCCAACTATGATTATGCATATAAAAACAAGTAATAAACAAATAAAAGTTGATTGCCCCTGATAACACAATGCAACAAACATGAGTGAATGCGAATGGGTGATATGTGGAGGTTCGGAATTTCCCCCAATCCTCACGTGTAGGCTCTAAATGTGAAATTTCCTAAGAAGAAGGTCCCTAGAGTCATAGATCTCACATGGAATTAGGGTTGTCTATGGACATACGTCGACATGACTTCAATTAATTCCACGTGAAAATCTCCTCTAAGCGGGGTTGGGCATCCTACCTCACGGACATACGTCAACGCGGGCTTCCGCTCACAACCACCATTCTAACTTAGTTTTTTCTCGAGCTCGGGTAGAGAGCCTCACACGTCCGGCATTAACCCGAACAATGTGGAGTAACATCGCTCAAGTAACCCCCGCATTTGATATATATATATATATATATATATATATGATATGAATATACAGCAAAATAAAGCAATCATAAACATAAAGCATAGATATGACATATATGAATAAAATAAAAGCATGGCACGCAAATAAAAATAAAAACAATTGGCATAAAAGCCAAATAGAATAGGCTCGACTCGCTAGTGGGAAAAGGGTCCCCAGTGAAGTCGCCAGCTGTGCGCACCTCGTTTAAAAAATGTGCAATCCTCCGAGGACGTCCGCGAACGCTCGGAAGGCCTTGTGAAGTCGCCACCAAAGTTTTTGTGTAAAGGGAACGTTGATAAACCCTTAAGTTTTTTGTTTGAAGGGAAACGATAATAAAACCCTTGACGATGAGGAAAAGGACTGGTCATCGCAACCATTGTCGGGTTCGGGATTCGATTACGCAAGGGGAAGGTATTAGCACCCCTCACGTCCGTTGTACTCAACGGGAACCTTCTATTTGGCTAAAGCTTAGATTGTTTTTAAATGTTTTGCGCGCATGCTTATCTATGTCAAAAGGGAAAAAGAAAAAAATATGATGCAAGGGAAAAAGAAAGTTTTTATTATTGCGCTTGACAAGATGTCGATCTTGCTCCTACGTATCTCCCGGTAGTCGGAGAATTCAAAGCGTACGTAGTTCTTTGGTAGAAGAAACGTACATGTGTTGATTAATTTTAAATGGACGATGTTTTAACCGAATTCTTGCGATTAAACGTAGCTTGTATGCTCGCGGATGGGAGACTTATTAAGCGTATAGCTTGTATGCTCGCGCATGGGAGACTTATTAAGCGTTTGTTTACGAATCGCGCTAGAATGTTAAAAGGCACGTCCGTTGGGTAAAAGGGGTTGAGTTGGTCGCTATGGGACCAAAATGGGTGCAATGGACTCAAACGAGTCAATCATTGACCGAGGTGACTCCAACGAGTCGAGGGATTGTTCGATTGATCCAATGGGATCAAGAACGGGTACAATGGACTCGGACGAGTCGAACATTGACCGAGGTGACTTAAACGAGTCGAGGGATCGAATCTAGTGGCCACGGGGGACCAAAAGGTTCGGATTGACCACAAGGGGCCAAGATTTGGTTTGGTATGGTTGGATACGTTAAAAAGGAATGACGATTGTCCGAACGAACGAGACATACGTCACGCATTCGTACAATCGGGGCAATAGAGAGACATACGTCACACCATCCCTTTTTCATTCAAGTTTTTTTGGTTGAATTTCTTTAGAAATCCCAAAGTTTATCAAAACATTTGGTTTGAAACCCAAAATGAAGGTTTTGACAATTTTGTTAGAAAACGCACAAGTTCGGCTCATTTTGCGAACGATTTTGAAAAGCGATCAAATTTGGCGTATGTTCACGTTTGAGTTTTGAAAATCATGAACAATGTTTATTGTTCAAGTTTGGATTGAAAGTGATGAACATAGCTGGTTTGTTCGAGTTGTTTTGAGGGTTTGGGGACATAACTTGTTTTGCAAGTTATCCACAAAAGTATTACGCGAACTTGCGAATTTTCCAAAATTATGCAAAATCCTTGAACTGGTTTGAATAAAATGAGTTTTGAAACTCCTAGGTTCTGAACTCTTGGGCTAGAACCTCAAAAATTGGCCATTTGGGAGCCTAAACTCAGATTCTGAGTTCTGTCATGGTCGCTCTGCGACCATGACTTCGCACTGCGAACAATGCGAATTTTTGAGTTCAGAAGCTGTTTCTGAACTGTTGTTCAGAAACAACTTCTGAACACACTCAGGACCTTTTATGAGAGTGAAAAGATTTGAGTTTTTGCAATGAAAAGGGCTGGACAAACCAGTTTTGATGTTTTGTAAACCTTGGGATTTCTTTTGAAATTCAAAAGGGGTTTTTAGAACAAAAAGGTTTTGGACCAAAATTGATATGCAAGCACAATTGAAAATGCAAGACAAAGGCTTAGAAACTTACAGAGATCCTTAGCAAAGCTCCAGCTGCAATGAACTTGGATTGGTTGAAGGTTCTTGCAAAGGTTTTGAATATTGGTGATGGTTTTTGAACTTTGCAATGCTTTGTGTTTGATTGGTTTTTTTCTGGTTGTTTGTAAGTATTTGTAAGCTGGAATGAGTAGTGTTTCTTTGTGAATAATTGCTCTTTGAATGCTGTATTAACTGCTGCATTTGCCCTTGCCTTGCATCTCTATTTATAGACCAAAATGCAATCTCAAGTAATGATGAAAATCCATAGGACCTAGCTGATTTGTGGGCTAAATTTAGGCTATTTGGCTTTGCATTTAATGCTAATGGATAGAGGCAACCTTGCCTTGTGCCAAGGGTTAAATCCTTGACTGATTTCAGCCACAAATTCAATGGTCTTTGGATAGAAATGATGATGAACATGGCTGGATTGCAATTGGCTAAGCTTGGGGATTGATCGTTGCAATCTCAATGGTTGATCAATAAAAACGTGCACTGTGATGTGCAGAGGTTGAGGGATGCAAAAGGCAACATATGGCTGGTGTGAGAGAGGTGAAAAGTTGTTGCAAAACAGGGCAAGCAATCATGGCTTTTTCTAGTGAAAAACCAGCTGGGTTTGACTGGTTTTGGGGGAGCAAGCAGGAGGAAAGTCTTCAAGCAGGTGGCTGGCAACCTTGGGGTGGTTAACAGGTCACTTGGGAGGGACAAGAGCTGCCCAAGGGCAAGCCCACTTGCTTGTCACATGCTAGGTTGGAAGAAAAAGCTTCTTTCCTAGGCATTAATGGCAAGTCTCTCAATTCTGGTTTTGCTTGGCCAAAATAGCCATGAATGCTGATTAAAATAAATATGTAAATGATGTGTAACAAATTCTGGAATTAAATCAAAGAAACCAAAAATCTGCAGAAAAATCGCAGACTTCGCACTGCGAAGTGACCTTCGCACTGCGAAGTCATCATTTTTGAAATGTTGACTTTTTTGTTGACTTTGGTTGACTTTGACTTTTTCCCCCTCTTTGATTTTTTTTGATTTTTTGTTTTAAAAGGCTTAGGACAAAATTGGGGTACTACACTCAGGTCTGTTCTGGTTCGTTCTGGGTGCTGTATATGTGTTCGGCGAGGCTTTTAATAACCGTTTTCAATGGAAACTTTAAATTCTAAGAAAAACACTATTCTTGACATATCCGGAAGGTTGTTTAAACATATAAGGAATGGATGTATAAGGACTTGGCAAAGCATTAGAAATGCAAATAAAGGTTATTAGGCTACGGAATGTTTCCAATAACCAAGCAGTGGCTTATGAGAACAATAAGCCTAAGACCATAAGTTCATAAGTTAAGTATTGGGAGGTTATCTTCCCTAAGAATGCATTAATTATGCCAAATCATAGTAAAGTACTAGAAGTACTTACAAGTACTTAAGATGAGAATGATTTAATGTTCAAAGTCAAGAACCTATTTATAGGTTAGATATTTAAGAATGATTACATAAGAATGCATTAGATATGCACAAGTATATGAACGAATTAGATATACATATGAACTTAAGTTAAGAATTTAATGATAAAGATAAACGTGTTCATCAGACTCCGGATTATGCCGGATGGGATTTCTCCGAAAGGGCTATCCACACGTAAGTTATAAGACTATGTTAAACGTGTCCAGCAGGCTCCGGGATACGCCGGATGGGACTTCTCCGAGAGGATTGTCCCCATGTATGTTAAAAGATTAAGCATGTCCAGCAGGCTCCGGGATACGCTGGATGGGACTTCTCCGAGAGGGTTGTCTACATGCAAAGATAAGTTGTGTTCACCAGACTCCGGGATTCGCCGGATGGGACTTCATCGAGAGAGTTGTCCACACAACGATAAGAGGAGTCCGGTGTTAGCCTGATATGATAGGAGTTTCACCGGTATGATGGGAGATGTACTTCGGGGTTACTCCACCCGGATGCACTCCGTAAAATGAACCAAGATAATGTATTGTTTGTTCAACGCTAACTTCTAACTTTATGTTATGAAAAGATGAATATGAATATGAATATGATTATGTATATGTACTATGTACTAAGAGATAAGTAAAGTAGTCAATAGAGAAAGAAAGTGATCATAGGATGTCCCCAGATCACTAAGTATGAGTTTAAGCTTAAGATGAGATTATGATAAGCATATGATTAAGACATGTAGCTGTAACACCCATAATAAGATTGCCTAGGATCTTATACGAGTATTAGAATTTCGTACTGGATACATTAATTTACAATATAAAAGTTCGTACAAATATTACAACACACTGTAATATTACATCCAAAGTTTAAACAATTCTCTTGTTACTTGTACAACATGTATCACAACATATAATACATCCATATAATACAATCATCAAAACATATAACAACAGCACGATCAGTCCGTAGCCTTCTCCTTACCCTTGTTGCGTGCTGATTGCGATCCTGCCTGTGAACCTGCACCAGAAGGAAAGGGATGAGACATAATGTCTCAGTGAGCTCTACCCAACCTACTGTTTGGCAACCACAGGGAACCTAGGGTCGCCATGCCTACCTTGGCAATTTAGGGGAAATCTAGAATCGCCAAGTCTTTTATCTGCCTATGACTTTATCTATATTCTTTCTTTAACTGTAAAACTCTCTATAACTATAACTTTTACTATGACTGTATAACATAAAGCAATAAAGTGTTTTATGTTAGCTGTTAGCGTTGAACAAGCAATTAATCTGGGTTCGTTTTACGGAGTGCGGCCCGGGTGGAGTAACCCCGAGGACAGCTCCCTATGAACCGGTGAAACTCCTATCATATCAGGCTATCACCGGACTCCCTATGAAATTGCATGTGGATAACCCTCTCGGAGAGATCCCATCCGGCGAATCCCGGAGTCTGCTGAACATGCCTTTGACTTTGAATTATTATTATACTTTGACTTTGATAAAGAATGTATAAACATATATACTTGCCTGTTACTTTGATCCTATAAACATTTTCTGTAATCTATATCCTGTAATCTATGATCTGTAACCTATAAATCCTCGGTTTATCGTTTCCATAAACCAACTATGATCTTGGGGAACTAAATACTATAAACTTGTCTTTAACTATAATTATCAAAGCATCTTACTCTCATTGCCCATAGGCTTGCACATACTTATCATGTATACGGAGTTGCTTAGTAAGGGATAATCCCATTACTAGCTTCTAAGCTCCTCTACATAACTTAAAATATTGAGTAATCATCCCCCTATGCCATTCCTATTACCTATCCAACCTTATATGCATTTCTATACTTAAAAACATGAATTTGGGTGGCTGAACAATCGGGGGCCGATTTGCTAAAATCGGGGGCCGAAATTTTACGCAACAAAAATTGGTTTTTCACACTTCAAAATCGGCGGCCGATGGCACCAAATCGGGGCCCGATTTTCAGCTTCAGACAGCACAGAACATGAACAAAACGTGATTTCCACCCCTTTGGGTTGAACCACTCGTACCCAGGCATCAAAACAATCCAAAAGATGAATTTCTAAGGCATAGAGATAGATTATATCATGCTTAATCAAGGATTTCTAAACAAAAGAGAGAAAGGGCACAAATCCTCAAATTTTCTTATAAATACCAAAACCTTTAAAACTTATCAAAGATTCTCAAAAAGGGTTCTATAACCCAAGAGAGCTCACCTCAAGATGGGTTTGATGTTGGCTTAAACCTTAGCTTCAAGTCCCAAAACTCTACTCAAGTGAACTTCTATTTCCTTGGCTTTCTTCTTGCTCTAAACTCTCAAACCAAGCTCACATGCCACACAAAGGTTTAAGTGAAGTTTGATTGGATTATTGGGTGATGATTGATGAGATGATGATGAAGAAGTAGAAGGGCGAAAATGGGAGAAGGAAGGGAAGAATTTTTCTGTTTTTGGAAGCTTAAGAAAATGAGTAGAAACTCAACATATATCATATATATCCAAATGTCCAATTGCCTATAATTACGACTATGCCACTGCTTACAAACGAAGCTTCCAACACGTTTAATTGTTACTTCTAAGCGGGATATTACACTCTACCCCCCTTAAAGAAATTTCGTCCTCGAAATTTAGGAATTACCTGTAAAAAGATGCGGGTAGCTCTCCATCATCTCGGATTCCAATTCCCATGTGGCTTCGCCATAGGGAGATCCTTTCCATATGACTTTAACAATTGGAATATCTTTATTCCTCAATGCTTTGACATCACGTTCAATAATCCGTTCCGGTTCGGGTCGAAAAGTCAAATCCGATCTCAAGTCGATAGTCTCTAACTCCACTGGTTGGTGAGGATCAGGAATGAACTTCCTTAGCTGTGAAACATGGAAAACATCATGTAATCCTGACATCGCCGGTGGCAGAGCCAATTGATAAGCTGCTGGTCCGACTCGTTTAAGTATCTCAAATGGCCCAATAAATCTTGGACTCAATTTCTTTGTCCTGAAAACACCTCGTAGTCCTAGCTTAGGGGTAACTCTCAGGAAAACATGATCTCCCACTTCAAACTCTAGAGGTCTTCGCCTCTTGTCCGCATAACTCTTCTGTCGACTTTGAGCAGTTCTAATCTTATCCTGAATGGATTTAATCTTCAAGGTGGTTTCCTGGATAATCTCAGGTCCCAAAATACTCTTATCTCCAACCTCTGACCAACAAAGCGGTGTTCTACACCTCCTGCCATACAATGCCTCATAGGGTGCCATTCCGATGCTAGAATGGTAACTATTATTATACGAAAATTCAATCAAAGGCAGATGGTGATTCCAATTTCCTCCATCCTCTAAAATGCATGCACGTAACATATCCTCCAATGTCTGTATAGTTCTCTCTGATTGTCCATCTGTTTGAGGATGATGAGACGTACTCAACTTTAACCTTGTTCCCAAAGCCTTCTGAAAAGCTCTCCAAAAATGAGAAGTGAAGATAGGATCCCTATCTGACACAATGCTGGTTGGAACACCATGAAGTTTCACAATCTCCGCTATGAACAATTCTGCGTACTGAGCAGCCCTATATGTAGTCCTAACCGGTAAAAAGTGAGCAGACTTTGTTAACCGATCGACAACTACCCAAATTGAAACATGTCCCCGTTGAGTCCGAGGTAACCCTGTCACAAAATCCATAGAGATTTCTTCCCATTTCCACTGAGGGATCTCCAATGGTACCAGCATCCCTGCCGGCCTCTGATGTTCAATTTTCACTTGTTGACACACAATACAACGTGATACGAATTCTGCAATGTCGTTCTTCATCCCTGGCCACCAATATTCCTTCTTTAAATCTTGGTACATTTTAGTGGTACCCGGATGAATACTGAAACTACTCTTGTGTGCCTCTTCTAAAATCAACCTCTTTAAACTAGCATCATTTGGAACACAAACTCTACCTTCAAACAGCAGAGTACCATCCGAAGCCCTTGAAAACTCTGACTGACCAATCCTCCTCTGAAGATTCACATCTGATTCTTGAGCTTGCGCGATTCGGGACCGCAAATCACAAGTAACCTCTAACCTTTGCAATAAGACGCCATCATCCATTTCTGTAATGCTGAGATTAAGATCTCGAAATTTCTCATACAAACCACAGGTATGCATCAGTACTTCCGCTTTAATCAAAGATTTCCTGCTCAAGGCGTCAGCAACTACATTCGCCTTTCCAGGGTGATACTTTAACTCAAAATCAAAATCCTTTAAATATTCCATCCATCTTCTCTGCCTCATGTTCAGTTCCCGTTGATCGAACAAATACTTTAAACTTTTGTGGTCACTGAACAAGTCAAAATGTGCTCCATATAAATGGTGCCTCCACACTTTCAAAGCAAAAACTATTGCCGCCAACTCAAGGTCATGAGTGGGGTAATTCTCCTCGTGAGATTTAAGCTGTCGAGAAGCATAAGCTATAACATTACTTTCTTGCATGAGTACACTGCCCAGTCCTTTAGAGGACGCATCACAATAAACCACATATCTCTTCTCAGGGTCTGGTATTGCCAATACTGGAGCCTTGGATAATTTCTTCCTCAAAGTCCGGAAACTTTTCTCACAATCTTCGTCCCAGACGAAAGGCACATCTTTCCTTGTGAGGCGTGTCAATGGCAAAGCAATCTGTGAAAATCTCATAATAAATCTCCGGTAGTAACCTGCTAAACCGAGGAAACTCCGAACCTCTGTTACATTCGTTGGTCTGGCCCAATTAAGGACAGCTTCAACCTTTGATGAGTCAACTGACACTCCTCCTTTAGAAATAACATGCCCCAAAAACTGGATTTCTGATAACCAAAATTCACATTTACTGAATTTTGCATATAACTGATTTTCTCTAAGGATGTCCAAAACAATCCTCAGATGCTGAGCATGTTCCTGTGAGTTCTTCGAATAAATCAAAATATCATCTATGAAGATTACAACAAACTGATCCAGGTAAGGCTGGAAAATCCTATTCATATAATCCATGAACACAGCTGGAGCATTAGTCACTCCAAACGGCATAACCAGAAATTCATAATGTCCATAACGTGTTCTGAACGCCGTCTTGGACACATCTGACGATTTGATACGAATCTGGTGGTATCCTGATCTGAGATCAATCTTTGAAAACACTGCAGCTCCTTTGAGTTGATCCAAAAGATCATCAATCCTTGGTAACGGGTATTTATTCTTAATAGTTACTTTATTCAACCGACGGTAGTCAATGCACAATCTCATGCTACCATCCTTCTTCTTAACCAACAACACTGGCGCACCCCAAGGTGACACACTGGGCCTGATGAAATGTTTTTGAATCAAGTCCTCTAACTGAGACTTCAATTCCTTTAACTCTGATGGTGACATTCTATAAGGCGCCACTGAAACTGGTTCTGATCCTGGGATGAGATCAATAGAAAACTCAACTTCCCGTTCTGGGGGCAAATTGCTTATCTCTGAAGGAAAAACATCCAAATAGTCACTGACAACAGGAATGTCACTGGGACTCAGTTCTGATTCTGAAGTCACAGTAACCATCACATAAAAACCATTATCCTGGGCACACATAAGCTGAGTAAGCTGATGCGTGCGGTTGATTAACTCTGACAAAGCCACACCTTCGGTCGTATCATCTGTAGGCATAAGGATACACTTCTCCGCACATCCAATATACACATGATTAGCAGATAACCAATCCATTCCTAAGATCACATCAAGCTGTATCATGGGAAGACACACCAAGTCTATATAGTATGTCTTACTAGATACAGTGATCGGACAATTTTCACATATAAAACTAGCTACTACTCCGCCTTCAGTAGCGGTGGATACCGTCATAGGAGGTATCAACGGTGACATAGACAATTGTAAAGCTTCAACACACTTGTAAGAAATAAAGGAACATGTTGCACCACAATCAAAAAGCACTTTAACTGGAGTTTGGCCTAAGTAACACATACCAGCAATTAAATCTTCATTTGCCAAAGCCTTCTGACCATCAAGGGAGTACACTCTACCCTTACTTGTTGTAGTACCTTCAGCTCCACTTTTATTCTTTCTTTCTGGACAGTTTGCAAAAACGTGCCCCGGTTGCCTACACCAGAAACACACACCCGTACGTCTCATGCATTCACCACGATGTAGTTTTCCACAGTATTTGCAATTGTCATTCGCCTGCGGTGTAAATGACTGTTTTCCCCTTTTTGGAGAACCCTTAGGCTTGTTCTCTTGATACCTATCTGGAAACTTTCCCTTTCTCTTTTCATATGCTGCAGCTTTTTCTTTCGCGGTCTTGGCAAAACCCGCCTCCGCAACCAAACTATCATGGACCATCTCGTCATAGCTAGTATTCCTTTGTAGACTCACGGCTGTATCAATCTCACCTCTTAGCCCACGCCTATACTGATTCATCTTCCAATTTTCATTAGCGGCATACTCGTTGTGAGAGGAGTAGTACGACAATTCTTCAAACTTTTTTGTAAACTCGGTGACTGACATGCCACCTTGCTTCAGCTCAAGAAATTCCTGTTCCTTCTTCACTTTATAAGACATCGGGATATACTTCTCTATCATTGCTTCCTTGAAGTTATCCCAATTAATCTCAACATCGTTTGCTATCATTCGGCGTTGAGCGGATTCCCACCAATCTTCCGCTGCGCCTCTGAACTGGTTAGTGGCCAACAATACTTTACTCTCCTCAGGGCAATCCACCATCCGGAACACTTTCTCAATCTGCTTCAGCCATCTCTTGGCCTCTGGAGGTTCACCTTCTCCATTGAACTCAGGAGGGTGATTTCTGTTAAACTCCCGGTAGGATGGATTCGCCACTGCTGGTGGTGGTGTCTGCTGCTGAGCACCTTGTCCATGGTGCATCATTCCCATCCATTCTTGCTGAGCTTGAGCCTGTTGTTGGGCTTGCTGCTGCATCATAAGCATCATCTGCTGATGCTGTAACGCAGCCTGAGCTTGCTGCTCTTGGTATTGTTGCTGCAACGCCTGCTGCTGTTGCATCATCTGAGCCCAAAATTGCATATTAGGGTCTCCTCCGGCTTCCTCAGCATTAGCCTGATTTGATCTAGGCCTGCCAGGACCTCTTCTCCTCCCAGACATATTATCCTAACTGTCATACACAAGTCAAAGTGATCAGTTTCAACAGGATATAACATTTAGAATAATGTCCCGGATCCAAGAGATCCACAAACTTGAATTGTATTTTAATGACCCATGGCACAGTCTGAATCGACCTGCTCTGATACCAAATTGTAACACCCATAATAAGATTGCCTAGGATCTTATACGAGTATTAGAATTTCGTACTGGATACATTAATTTACAATATAAAAGTTCGTACAAATATTACAACACACTGTAATATTACATCCAAAGTTTAAACAATTCTCTTGTTACTTGTACAACATGTATCACAACATATAATACATCCATATAATACAATCATCAAAACATATAACAACAGCACGATCAGTCCGTAGCCTTCTCCTTACCCTTGTTGCGTGCTGATTGCGATCCTGCCTGTGAACCTGCACCAGAAGGAAAGGGATGAGACATAATGTCTCAGTGAGCTCTACCCAACCTACTGTTTGGCAACCACAGGGAACCTAGGGTCGCCATGCCTACCTTGGCAATTTAGGGGAAATCTAGAATCGCCAAGTCTTTTATCTGCCTATGACTTTATCTATATTCTTTCTTTAACTGTAAAACTCTCTATAACTATAACTTTTACTATGACTGTATAACATAAAGCAATAAAGTGTTTTATGTTAGCTGTTAGCGTTGAACAAGCAATTAATCTGGGTTCGTTTTACGGAGTGCGGCCCGGGTGGAGTAACCCCGAGGACAGCTCCCTATGAACCGGTGAAACTCCTATCATATCAGGCTATCACCGGACTCCCTATGAAATTGCATGTGGATAACCCTCTCGGAGAGATCCCATCCGGCGAATCCCGGAGTCTGCTGAACATGCCTTTGACTTTGAATTATTATTATACTTTGACTTTGATAAAGAATGTATAAACATATATACTTGCCTGTTACTTTGATCCTATAAACATTTTCTGTAATCTATATCCTGTAATCTATGATCTGTAACCTATAAATCCTCGGTTTATCGTTTCCATAAACCAACTATGATCTTGGGGAACTAAATACTATAAACTTGTCTTTAACTATAATTATCAAAGCATCTTACTCTCATTGCCCATAGGCTTGCACATACTTATCATGTATACGGAGTTGCTTAGTAAGGGATAATCCCATTACTAGCTTCTAAGCTCCTCTACATAACTTAAAATATTGAGTAATCATCCCCCTATGCCATTCCTATTACCTATCCAACCTTATATGCATTTCTATACTTAAAAACATGAATTTGGGTGGCTGAACAATCGGGGGCCGATTTGCTAAAATCGGGGGCCGAAATTTTACGCAACAAAAATTGGTTTTTCACACTTCAAAATCGGCGGCCGATGGCACCAAATCGGGGCCCGATTTTCAGCTTCAGACAGCACAGAACATGAACAAAACGTGATTTCCACCCCTTTGGGTTGAACCACTCGTACCCAGGCATCAAAACAATCCAAAAGATGAATTTCTAAGGCATAGAGATAGATTATATCATGCTTAATCAAGGATTTCTAAACAAAAGAGAGAAAGGGCACAAATCCTCAAATTTTCTTATAAATACCAAAACCTTTAAAACTTATCAAAGATTCTCAAAAAGGGTTCTATAACCCAAGAGAGCTCACCTCAAGATGGGTTTGATGTTGGCTTAAACCTTAGCTTCAAGTCCCAAAACTCTACTCAAGTGAACTTCTATTTCCTTGGCTTTCTTCTTGCTCTAAACTCTCAAACCAAGCTCACATGCCACACAAAGGTTTAAGTGAAGTTTGATTGGATTATTGGGTGATGATTGATGAGATGATGATGAAGAAGTAGAAGGGCGAAAATGGGAGAAGGAAGGGAAGAATTTTTCTGTTTTTGGAAGCTTAAGAAAATGAGTAGAAACTCAACATATATCATATATATCCAAATGTCCAATTGCCTATAATTACGACTATGCCACTGCTTACAAACGAAGCTTCCAACACGTTTAATTGTTACTTCTAAGCGGGATATTACAGTAGCGATCCTAGGTTTCCCCTTGATCGCGAAACATGTAGAAAATGACGGCGATCGTAAGAATCCCCAAGATTGCCAAGAGTAGGCACGGCGACCCTAGGTTTCCCCCGTGGTTGCCAACAGTAGGTTGGGTTGGAGCTCACTGAGACATTATGTCTCATCCCAATCCTTCTGGTGCAGGTTTACAGGTTAGCAAATGGTACTTGAAGCTGTTCTACAGGGAGGCGCTGGATGGAGTGCAGTTGCTCGTTATGGTCATGCTCAGAAGTTTACTTTCTTTTGCTTAAGTATTTGTATATGATATTTGGATAACTGTATAAACGAGTCAACTTGTACTCATTCAGTTGTTTGTACATATTATTATTATTGAAAATTTTAATGTATCCGGTATCAGATTAATACACATGCTAAATATTCTAGATAATTTAGTATGGGTGTTACAATTGGTATCAGAGCAGGTCGATTCAGACCGTGCCATGGGTCATTAAAGTTTCAATAAAGTAGTGGGACCATTGGGTTCCGGATATTGTTCTAAAGGTCACATCTAGTTGAGCCTGATCAACTCAATCTAGTATATGACAGTTAGGATATATGTCCGAGAGCTGAATGTGACCAAGGAGGAATGAAGTTTATGAAGAGCGAAGATTAAGGTGATAAAAAATTTAAGACAGAATTGGCAAAGAAGTATCAAATGCCAAATGGTGGCCATCAACCGTGAGGTAGCGAAGCCTGTTAGTGGTAAGATTTCAGAAACATACGAGATACTTAAGAGTAAGGTGAAGCACCTCAACCCAGTTGGACGTGTCGTTGGACGATACCTCGTCTGAGGAAGACATAAGGATTAAGGAATCATGGGATACTCTAAGGAATGACGTGGAACCTTGACGGGAACCGCAGTTTGAGAAGTTAAAGTGAGGTGTGGTTTAAGTAACAATTCTGAGTACAGAGTTAAGGAATTGCAATACCAAACCTAGAGATTCGGAATGAGGAATTATCGGTCGATTATCGGAACCTCTAGACTCCCAACAAGGATAGAGTGTGTAAGAATCGAAGGACTTACACACCTGAACCGGATGAGATTTTAATATCCAAACAGTTAAGAGAATCAATTATGGATTAGGCAAATGATTGGGACAGATGCAGCTAACTACTCAAATGTGGTCGTTGAGCGTATATCGCAAGTGAGTTTAACTCCACCAGATCAGCCGCATCTTCCAAACCGTAAATGCCGGACTTGTAAATTAAGAAGAGAAGATGCAACCTAAGAACCAAGATGGATGAATAAGTGGTAATAATAAGACCTGTTGCATATCGAAGTGTGAATCAGATATTCCGATGTGTCCTATTAGTAAGAAGATTGGAAATAAGCTAAGCTTAACTGGAATTTTACTCAATGAAAGGTGAATGTTGAATAATTAGTCGTTGGAATTTAGTGAACTGATGGACGAACAAAGTCGAACTATCATGATTGGATAAAGAAGACAAGTTTACGCCACAAGATTTAAAGTAGACCGGTATTTTGAGAAATGATCGGAAATTTTAGCTGGGAAGTATTTTGAGGATAATGTTAAGGAGTTATATGTTCTCAACCGAAGAGTTTCCTTCCACAAATATTCTAGAAGCTGAAAGAGATCACCTCGTGTCGATAAGTTCCAAGGGCGGTAATAAGGTATAGATTTCGGATTGTTTAACTATAGGCAGAATTATTCAGAAGTTTTAGATCGATTAATCGGGTGTTCGAAGAGACGTAACCTATGTTTGGGCATACAAGAGAACCGGTAAGAGTTTGAATCTTTTCAAGACGGATTGTTCCGTAGAAACTCGAAGGGGTAACTTAAGGGACATGATAGAGTTATGGAGACCGAAGTTGCCTCGAAAAGATTATGGGTATGAAAACCTTACGGATAAAAAATGTGAATTTCCAGAAGTCATAGAATGTTTTAGAAGTTGCCACAAGTGATCGTATGTGAGCTTAAGTTGCCCCAGTTATGCTCGCAGTCGGGTTTCCGCAATGTTTAATGATTATATATATATGATGTGCTGACCAAGAGATGGTTACAGAAATTCAGAGTATATAGAGTAAAGTTGGAACCAGAGTATAAGCCGTTTGACAAGAGCATTGTTAGGCTCATAACAGTTGCTAAAAGCCGTCTACAGGTTCTGGCTTATTATCGTGAAAGTAAGTATGTGGTTTAAGTCCGAAAGGAAACACAAAGTCAAGTGATGACCAATCCGTAAGTTAAGCAGATGATTTAGGCCACAAGAGAAATGATAACGTCAGATGGTTTTGTTACGGTAATTACAAGTAACAAAGTAAAAGGATTGATCGATGAAATTTTATGTGACAATAGTGGGGTAATGCTCCAATTCTAACTCAAGTTGTTAGGAATCAGTGTTGCGCAACGGAGTAGCAATCCAAAAATGAATTAATGAACAATGCTAAGCTGAAGCTTAGGAAACGAGAAGGTGTTAAGTGCTTAATTCTTATAATATGGAATAGCAGTAAGTGGAGACGACTTGAACTTGTTATAAGTTCTAGCAGGAAATTTTAGAAGTTAAGCCGAGGGATAATTCAAAACCTCAAAACTCAAGAGAAGTGGAAATCGAAGCAGTTTAAGAATATATGGTAAGAATAAGAAGAATATGTTTCTAGCACAATAAGTCTAGAGCAAGGAAAGTCACCACTAATACGGTAATTTAGCTATTTTAGCTCAGTAACTTTAAGTGGACTTGAAAAGTAAGTTCAGCCAGGAAAGAATTATTCATGAGGCAACAATAGTAAAGGTTGTGATTGCAAAGTAATGTTTTGGAAATTGAAGCATTGGCCAGAAGCGACAATGCAGTGGCGAATGAGTTTAATCCACGTTGTACCTACAATCTGTCAACATGTCACATGTATCAGATTATGTTTAGTATTATATATACTTATCAGGCAGTGCTTAAACTACTCAGATAGTAGTGTAGCAGATTTTTCAGTGTTGTGACATGTTTTGGCAATAGTGGTACGCGGTCAGGAATGTTTAAGTAGGAAGGTTTTGACCAGAACAGATTTGTGGATATCAAACATATATCAGCTGAAGTGTTCAGAAATTTTTGAACTTAATGTTCACCAATAAAGGAAGAAGGACTTTCTGTGTAGATTAAAAGTCACTCGTAGTCTGCAGTAAAAAGGGCTACGTAAGTTCAGGTTATGATTAAAGGATTAAAGACTTAGTGTGCTGTTTTTAGTAGCGATCGAGTAGAGTTTTCTATTGAAAACAAGGATCTCGAACTCGACGTCCAGAATGAGGAAAAAATAAGTTTATGATGCCGAGAGAAGGTAACCATAATTTACGTTATAGGTTGTTGTATGCTCAAGAAAATAAACATGAGTAACATTGGACGGGCAAACCTGGCAAGCCAGTTGAAAGGCAAATTCCGGATGTTACCAAATGAGCTAAGAGTAAGAGAAGATTCCCAAATTGATGTGATAGTGTTTCAAATGAGTTAAGACCAAGAATGATGTCCCGCTAGTTGGACAATGATGATGTGACGTACTATGTACCCGTTAGTAGTGTACATGTACTCTATCTTATATGTAAATTATATGCTATGAATTATACTATGTGATAATATGTGTGACGATTTATATCACGCATCACTTGGGCTAGACTCCTATGAGTTTGGATTATTGGTGTAGGAAATATTTATGCTACGGCAAGAATTCGAGAATAAGTAGTGACAAGAACGATGGGAGATTAGCAAACTCCCAGTATGAAGAATAAATTCCTAAGTTAATAAGAAGTGCGTTGATGATGTATACTAACTGAAGCGGAGCACGAGTAATTTGTAAGAATTCCGCGAATCCTTGAGAAATTCATCGTGGAAGTAATAATTATGGTCATGATAAGTAGCACATCGTGATGTCGGAAAGAAAAGAACAAGTGCTAGAGGTGGAACCTTCTGCTTATACTTGGAATGGTCCTTACATTTGCATGTGCGTGCACAATATCAGATGTTTCGGAGTAAGAATGATTCCATATGGAAGGGTATGACATAGGTCTATAAGTAAGATGTCGTCGTATGAGACGAAAGATAAAGATAATAATTCATGGGAAATAGATGCAGTGCAAGAAACCCATTGAAGAGTGGGAATACTTGAGGATGATAAGAACGACCCAATGTCGTCAAAGTGAGATTACTCAGACTATGAAGAAAATTTATGAAGTTCGGTATGAGTATCTAGGACTTGATAACTCCAATTTGAATTTGCAAGAAGTGCATGTACAAGAAGCATGGCTAAGTGAGTCGGGTAGATTGGTTCAGACAACCGTACACCCTGCTACGTAAGAATTATGTAATGTATATCAGGCCTTTCTATGGAGGGAAAGATTGTCGAGTATTTTCGACTTATAGAATTGGAATTTCGATAAGCAAGTTAAGAAGAGAAAGGAATGTGAAAGGTATATTTATTTATATATGATTTCCAGAGGATTCTAAATTTCGAGGACGAAATTTCTTTAAGGGGGGTAGATTGTAATATCCCGCTTAGATGTAACAGTTATTAATGTTAGAAGCTTATTATGCAAGCATGACAATTTGGTAAATAAAAGGAATGGCAAAATTGTAATATTTTTGAAAGAGAGGAATTTAAATAAAGGAAGGCAAGATATTTTCTATCATTCCCATCTCTCCCTTCTCTCTCTCAAATATGATTTCTCTCCCTTTTTCTCCCTAGTCTCACGCCCTCCCTCACTCTCATCAATCCATCAAAACTTCATGCAATCTTTGTGAGATTTGTGCAAGCAAGCTTAAGCTTTGGAAGTTTAGAACAAGAGGAATAAGAAGAACAAGGAAGAATCAAGGAGAAATCAAGCTAGGGTTTTGGAACTCAGAAGTTTGCAAGCACCAAACAAGGCATAGGTGAGCTCCACAGGGTTTTAGAACCCGCTTTGAGTAAGTTTAAGTGTAATTTTACGATTTGAGCTAAGTTTAGGAATTTTACCCCAATCTCTTATGCTTGCCAATTCCTTGGTAAATTATGTTTTAAACTATCAAATTTCATTAGAAATTCATTCCTTATACTGTTGTGATGCCTGAGTATGTTTAGATATGTCAAAATGGTGAAAAAATCACATTTTGAACTGGTTCTGAACTGTCATTTTCGCCCGGCGAACTCGAGGCGAGATTACGGCGATTTTCAGCATTTTTCCCTGCCTCATTTCGCCAACCTTTCGCCCAGCGAAATCAGGCAGACTCCTCAGGTCTGTTCTGGTTCGTTCTGGGTGCTGTATATGTGTTCGGCGAGGCTTTTAATAACCGTTTTCAATGGAAACTTTAAATTCTAAGAAAAACACTATTCTTGACATATCCGGAAGGTTGTTTAAACATATAAGGAATGGATGTATAAGGACTTGGCAAAGCATTAGAAATGCAAATAAAGGTCATTAGGCTACGGAATGTTTCCAATAACCAAGCAGTGGCTTATGAGAACGATAAGCCTAAGACCATAAGTTCATAAGTTAAGTATTGGGAGCTTATCTTCCCTAAGAATGCATTAATTATGCCAAATCATAGTAAAGTACTAGAAGTACTTACAAGTACTTAAGATGAGAATGATTTAATGTTCAAAGTCAAGAACCTATTTATAGGTTAGATATTTAAGAATGATTACATAAGAATGCATTAGATATGCACAAGTATATGAACGAATTAGATATACATATGAACTTAAGTTAAGAATTTAATGATAAAGATTAAACGTGTTCATCAGACTCCGGATTATGCCGGATGGGATTTCTCCGAAAGGGCTATCCACACGTAAGTTATAAGACTATGTTAAACGTGTCCAGCAGGCTCCGGGATATGCCGGATGGGACTTCTCCGAGAGGGTTGTCTACATGCAAAGATAAGTTGTTTTCAGCAGACTCCGGGATTCGCCGGATGGGACTTCATCGAGAGAGTTGTCCACACAACGATAAGAGGAGTCCGGTGTTAGCCTGATATAATAGGAGTTTCACCGGTATGATGGGAGATGTACTTCGGGGTTACTCCACCCGGATGCACTCCGTAAAATGAACCAAGATAATGTATTGTTTGTTCAACGCTAACTTCTAACTTTATGTTATGAAAAGATGAATATGAATATGATTATGTATATGTACTATGTACTAAGAGATAAGTAAAGTAGTCAATAGAGAAAGAAAGTGATCATAGGATGTCCCCAGATCACTAAGTATGAGTTTAAGCTTAAGATGAGATTATGATAAGCATATGATTAAGACATGTGGCGATCCTAGGTTTCCCCTTGATCGCGAAACATGTAGAAAATGACGGCGATCGTAAGAATCCCCAAGATTGCCAAGAGTAGGCACGGCGACCCTAGGTTTCCCCCGTGGTTGCCAACAGTAGGTTGGGTTGGAGCTCACTGAGACATTATGTCTCATCCCAATCCTTCTGGTGCAGGTTTACAGGTTTGCAAATGGTACTTGAAGCTGTTCTACAGGGAGGCGCTGGATGGAGTGCAGTTGCTCGTTATGGTCAAGCTCAGAAGTTTACTTTCTTTTGCTTAAGTATTTGTATATGATATTTGGATAACTGTATAAACGAGTCAACTTGTACTCATTCAGTTGTTTGTACATATTATTATTATTGAAAATTTTAATGTATCCGGTATCAGATTAATACACATGCTAAATATTCTAGATAATTTAGTATGGGTGTTACAATTCTTCTGGCCTACCATGCTCAAGGATGCTAAAGAGTATGTGGCTAAGTGTGACAAGTGTCAGCGACATAGGGACATGCACATCTCCACTCCCGTCGAGCTCACTTCACCAGTGTCACCCTGGCCTTTTGCATGGTGGGGAATTGACCTTTTGGGACCCTTCCCCAAAGCCAAGGGCCAACTAAAGTATCTAGTAGTAGTAGTAGACTACGCAAAAAAATGGGTCGAAACTGAATCCCTCGCCAAGATCACAACGAGAAACGTACTTCATTTCTTCAAAAGGAATATCCTAACAAGATTCGGAGTACCGACCCTCGTGATCTCCGACAACGGGACTCAGTTTACGGATCGAAGGTTTCAAGAATACCTAAAGAACCTGAATATCAAACATAGCTTCACCTCTGTCGAACACCCCCAAACAAACGGGCAACCGAAGTCAGCAAACAGAGTCGTCCTTCGAGGAATACGTCGAAGGTTAGACGAAGCCAAAGGCAATTGGGTGGAAGAAATTCATACATTTTTATGGTCTTATCGAACGACCCCTCACTCGACAATCAGCGAGTCACCTTTCCGCCTCACATACGGAACGGAAGCAGTCATTCCCATTGAGCTAAACAAACTCAATTGGCGAACTGGCGCCAATACAAACTTCCGAAACAATGCTGACAACCTTCGAAAAGAGCTCGAGTTCGTCGACGAAATCAGAAGTGAAACAACCCTGAAAGAGATAGCGCTAAAACAAAAAATTGCCGCTCATCACAACAAAAGGGTAATTAAGAGAGAATTCGAAGTTGGCGACCTCGTCCTCCAGAGAAACCAAAAGGATTCTGACAAAGGGAAACTCGTTGCCAACTGGGAGGGCCCTTACAGAATCCATATGAAAACAGGGACGAGGGTGTACAGCCTCGAAGACCTCGTAAAAGGTCAAATTCCTAGAACTTGGAACGTAGAAAAACTAAAAAGGTATTACAATTAAGCAGCGAACATACAAACAGTCCTACTGTATATACAATTACAAAGTTCAAACCAACGAACTAAGTGCTCTCACAAATGAGCAGTTACAACAGAGGAGGAAAGTCGTGCCACTCCAAATCCAAAATCTTAAAAGGATTATTGAAATCTAAATACAACAGATTCACTTAATCCTTGGTATGCTCGCTCACAGCTGTGGCATCACCGCTCAGCGTGTTAGGCAGAACCCCAGCTCGCGATGGAAGATTCACGCCTCAGGGATTTAACTTAAATTGGACGTGAACATTTCTGACATATACCCTGCATAAGGGTCAGAACTATCACGCTCGGATTCCCTAGTATAAAACACACAAGTATTCGCTCTCCCAAAAAACGAAGCGAATACTTGAGGGAGGAAAGGCAACATCTTTAAGTTTCAACAATTTAATGAAACAGGTAAGTCGTTCGACATTCGCTATTCTCACCCTCGCATCAGACCTAGTCGGTACTTCACGATGAAGCAACAACTACGATGGGGCGAGCCTTATCCTAGGTCCGTCTAATCTACTTTTGATTCAAAAATGCTTGGTTGTTCAAAACGAACCATACGAGCATACATCTAAGTCAAGTATTTCTCACCTACAAGGATATTCGTCGCATTCAATACTTCAAATTTAAAAGCCTCACACAACGAGCACTCCGATCGCATATTATACTTAGAAAATTAAACATACATTTTTGTAGAGTATGAAGTAAAGAAACGAGCCGGAATTAAAGCAAAAAAATTGTACAAAATAGGGTGCTAACCACAAAGGGCGCACAATTTTATGGCACGAGGGCGATTACAAACCAACATAAAAATTGTTCGAAAATTACAAGGTCATCTAGACCCAGCATCATTAATATGCCCATCTTCTTCTTTAAGGGGAGGGAACATAAGAGCTCCATTTTCAACAAATTTTAGGAAATGAATCCCTTTGGTTGAAAACTCAACCCCATGATTCACGACCTTCAACTGCGCAACGACATTCTCAAAACCATGGTTGGCCGCACCCACCAAGCTTTGATCCAGCTCGTCAATCCTACCCACCAATCCAGCATAACCCAAACAAGCGGTATCCTCGGATTCATCAGCACCCAGATGCACAGCGGCAAGGAGCTCTTTCTTCTCATCGGCCCACTTGTGTCGAGCTTCCCTCAGTTGCTCCAGCTCCGCAAGTTCATCTTCCGCCTTTTTCTCCAAGAAAGTGATCTTAGTCTTGTGAGCAGCGAGTTCAACTTCCAACTTGGTCACTTTCGCTGCCAGAGAGTCCTTCTCCTTGGCCAGCACATCCGCCCGGACCACCTCCTCAGTCAAAGAGTTGTTCAAGGCCACATCGATCTCCAAGGCCTTCATCGCAGTTATGCCCCTGCCTTGCTCCGGCGAGCAATGCCCAGGTCATGAATCACCTTCAGCTCTGGATCACTAAGACAAGGTGAAGAGTGGGAACCATAGCGATCTGGGTCACACCACACATTCGGCAGGTGAAGCAACTCTTCGCCTTCAGGTTGGTGGAAGAGGAAGTAGTGGGTACAGTCCTTCCTTTCCCAACATACTCTACCCTCTTCTGCTTGATGGACTCACCAACCTCCTCCACGAGGTCGTCCTCTAGCACCTGCACAGACACCTGAGAAGTGGAGCCTCCCACAGCTCCAACGATCAAGTTGTTGACACTGTGGACATCCTTTCGTCGTTCACCTCCGCGGCCAGCTACTTTCTTGCTTGAGCGCCTAATCAACTCATTCATGCCAGACATGTTCCCTGCGAACAAAAAGGACGAAAGCAAGTCAGTATCAAGACTTAAAGAAAAAATATCAATACAAATTATGAATGCAAATTCTATCAAGCAATTCCATTGGGTTTTCAGCAAGCACAAGATCATGTGTATTTACAAAGCGGGGCTCAGTCACCTGCCCTCCTTCAGAATCAAAAAGAGGGGCACCATCCTCCCTCAACACTTGCGCAGGCACAAAAGAGCTTACATAAGCCCACAACTTATCGTAATCCCCCCTCTCCTCCGCAGTAAGGCCAGCATAACCAGGGCAAAAATCTACAGGCTTATGTAAATCCAATTTTTCTGCCATCACAAACAAAAATCCAGCATTTAATTATATCTCATGGTCACAAGGATTCATCCTTGGCATCTATAAATTGATAACAAATATCATAAACAGGGGGGAACCCAAAAAAAAAAAACAGAAAAAAATAGGAATAGAAATATAGGAAAAATGTAGAGAGGCAGAGAAGCAAAAACCCAACACCACTTATCATCATCTCTAATCTACCCATAACCTCTCTATCTTCAACAAATCCAAACAAACCTTCAACCCACACCACAAATCCCATTTTCCTTCATAAAATTCTCATTTTTATACCCAAATCCAATCATTATCAATCCTTCCAACATCAACGTGTTCATGAACCCATCAAAATTCATCATTCACATCCAATAACAACAATTGAAATAAGAATGAGAGAGAAAAAAGAGAATATTTTCACCAAACCAACTTTTGCACCTCCATAAAGCCGCTCAACCACCAAAGCCTTCGCCCCACCATCATTTCCGCTTCATTTTCACTGCCGAAACTCACTTCTACTTCCGGTAGCTCCGCCGCCTTCCTCGTCAAAGGCACCATTCAAAACCGCCATGAGCACCACCATGTATGCAACCCACCGCCGTCATCCACCGCCGGTGACGGATCCACATCCTCCCTCTCTCTCGTTTCCAGTTCTCTCTCTCTCTTGCCTTTTCTTTCGTTCCTTGTTTGTTCCTTTGCTAACAAAATTTGTTATTTATTTATTTATTTATTTATTATTACCATTACAAGACTTGGGTTCAAGTGTTGGGCCATGCTATTACTTTGTAATTGGATCGGTTTAACCAAACATTTTAATCCAACCTTTTGCTATTGAAAATCCCAAACACTTCAAAGTAAACATTACCAGTTTAATCGACCGAAAAAAGGAAAAATTGGGTAGACACCCGACGCTTCCCCGAATGCGGAACGCGAGATCCCCATCTTGATCATGTTCAAAGTATTCGTCTTTCGATTAAATTCTTAATAAAACAAAAATAATAAAACAATTTTTTTCGTGCGAGTGAAAAAAGGAAAAAATGGGTAGACACCCGACGCTTCTCCGAATATTCGGAAACGAGGTAGACACTTCGCTTTTGGTCGGATATTCGTCCTCTGTTTAAAATCAATCTCAACCCACCAAGCTTTATTTTATTCATGCACATGTGCGTTGGATATCATCGCCCAAGTGCGAGTCCGCCCTTTTTTTTCTTAAGCAAACTTTTTCGTCCAAGCACGACCAAACCATTTTCATAAATAAAACCAATCAACACGCAAACATTTTCTACCCAGAACTACGTAGCTTTGAATTCTCCATCGCACCAGGAGATACGTAAGAGCAAGATCAAACTCTTGTCAAGCACAATAATAAAAAACCTTTTTTTTCCTCTATATTTAAACATTGCATTATCATTTAAAAACTTAATTTTAATTCGCATTTAATAATAAGGAGAAATAAATATGTCATACCCCATTTTTTACCAAACTTTGACTCGTTTTACTCGTCTTTTAAGTCGAGAATTTTCGTCGTTTCAGACGAAATTTCGGCAAAAAAATATTTTAAAATACCTCATTTTTGTTTCGAAGGCGACCGTTTTTTTTTATTTTATTAAGTTTTAATTTTTATTTAGTTTCTTTTTTATTATTATTATTATTATTATTTATTTTCACTTTAATTTTTATTTTTTATTTAGTTATTTTCGTTTTTTATTATTTTTTATTTTTATTTAATTGTTTTTATTTTTATTTGGTCCTTTATTCTGTCCAGATGTCCAGGGGCATTTTTGTCCAAAAAATTACACAAACTTTAGTTTTGGTCCCTATTTAAGCAGCATTAATTACTGTGTCAGAAATCATCAGAGAATAGTCAGAAAAAATCACAATCAGCAGCCACCAACAAACCCTAGTTTTTTTTTCCAAAAGTCCTAAATTCACAAACAACACAGTAATACACATAATCATACCAAACCACCACAAAGCCACTCCCGGACACCTCTTCCCTCCCCTAACATCCAAACACACGGCCTCCCATCCCCAATAAAACAAAACCGAACCAAAATCCATATCAAATACCCAAACCGAACCCAAAAAGCTAACATATCCGAATCAATAACACAAAAACAAGGTAGTTTTTTCAAAAAGTTTTAAACATAGATCTAAGGTTTGTGAAAAAGATTTGGAAAAAGCTAAGTTGGGATTCATAAAGAGGAGAGAAAAAGCTTTTAAAAACTATAAAAAATTGAAAAAAAACGGAGTTTTTTTAACTCCGGCACGGCGGCGCCGTCACCTTTACCGGCCGGCCACCGCGCCGGAGATGTTTTTTGGCGAGGGAAGAAGAAGAGAGAGGATTTGAAGAGAGAGAAGAAAAGTTTAGAAATGAGAAAAAAAATCTGCAAAAACAGTTTTATAGTGCAGGCCCAAACCTATTTCCGCGCGGCCCAATTATTTCCTTCTTCACTTTTCTTTTCTGCTTACTGTTTGCACCTCCCCATTACATCTGAACCCCCGTCTTGCTTATTTATTTTTATTTCTTTTTACTCTTTTTTTTTTCTTTCATCATATTCTTTTTTCTTTTTAGTCTTCTGCATTTTTATTTTATCTTTCATGATCTACTGCCTTCTATTTTATTTTTCATTTATTTTATTTTGCCTTGTTTTATTCATTGTTTTCTTGCTTTTTATTACTTTTTGTCATTTTCTTTATAATCTTAGTTTATTTTTAATGCATTTTTATTTTATTTATTTTCATGCTTTTATTTAATGTCCATCATATCATGCATTTTTATTTTCCCTTTTTTACTTTATGCAACATATTTATTTAATGTCTTGCATATCATGCATTTTTATTTTCTTTTATTTTATGCAACATATTTATTTAATGTCTTGCATATCATGCATTTTTATTTTCTTTTTTTTATGCAACATATTTATTTTATGTCTAGCATTTCATGCATTTTATTTTCCTTTTTTTTATTTTATGTAACATATTTATTTAATGCAAAAATCATCTCATGCATTTTTTTTTACTATTTATTTATTTTTTGCTTTTTTTATTTATTTATTTTTTATGCGTTTGTAATTTTTATTTCATTTATTTGCTTTATCATTTTTATTTTAATGTTTCTATTTTAGAATGTACTTAGGGACAATGTAAAAATATAAATGAGAATATTGCACCGACACACACATTTATTTATTCCGCTTTATGTAATAAAACGATAAAACGATAAAAAATAACGAACGTATCCTAGGAAAATGGGCTCTCACTTTGATCCAACGTCTTTGTGAGAAAACCCTCGCGCTTAGTTTATTTTGACCGCCACTTAGTTTATTTTTGTTAATTAGCTTAATCAAAAATAAAAAACATTCCAAATAACAAAGAGCCAATAAAAAAAATCTTTTCTCCATCAAGTTCCATTTTCAAGTCAATTAGTTCCTACATTTTCTTCAAAAAACAGTTTCAATCAATTTTAAATTATTTTAAACTTTTTCTTCAATTAAAATCAAACAAACTCATATCTTTATCCTTCTATGCCATTGCGGCCTCTATCTTTCTCAAACTTTTTCAAACTTTAAAATCAATCAAAACAAATCACTCGGCTTTTTACCCCGAACTACGTGATTTTGATCCCGCTCGGGTACGTAGGCAAAAGACTTTGTCTTTCCAAATCAACAAAAATAACAAAAACACTTTTCTCTTCAACAAAAATAACAAAAACACTTTTCTCTTCAACAAAAATAACAAAAACACTTTTCTCTTCAACAAAATAACAAAAACATTTTTATCTCTTTTTTAATCATCACTTTAGTCTTTTTACACTTAGACATTCATTTATTTACAAATAATCAATTTATCATAAAGATAAATAAAAACAAGAGGTTCATATAGAGAACTATAGACGTTTAGGGTGCTAATACTTTCCCTTTGCGTAACCAACCCCCGGACCTTTGATCTCTAAAAAATAGGGTTTTTTTGAACTTTCCCCCTTTTCCTCAGAAAAAATAAAAGATCGGTGGTGAACTTAAAATTGCGAGTCAACGCTAACTAATAGCTTGATATCCAAAAATCACCGCGACAAAAAATTGGCGACTTCACTGGGGACAATATCCTAAGTGGGTTAAACATATCTTGTTTATCTTTATCTTTATGCTTTAAAATACGTGCCTATGTGTTTACTTTTACGTGAGTGGTGAGATAAGTCCTACACCCGAACTTGAGGGAAACATAAGATAGGATGGTGGTATAATCAAAGTGTCTTTCCAAGAGTAAATTTCGGATGTGGCACATGTGATAACCCCACTCAATGGAGGAATCTTCGAAGTATTACTATGTCGGCATGAGTAGTCGTGTTCGGCATTGTTATTTTCAAGTGACCTATGAAGTTGAGGACCTTTAGTTAAACTTAACACATCTTGGCCTTTTTAGGACGTAGTGCGGTGACTAACCAAGAGTAATCTTGAATTAGTTGATACGCGATACTACACTCAAACAAGACTTTCTTACAAGTATTGTTGGACCGGAAGTTATTCCCGCAACCCGATGATATTTGGAAGGGGTTGAGAACTTTGGGAACTTGGTAGAACCCGTGATACAGGTACATATGAAACCATAGTCCTTACCAAATGGCGTGTTTACCCTCGGCTCCAACATTATGGACTTAACCTCACCATGCTTTCTCTGTTCTTTCATACATGCATTCATTCATAAACATTTTTTTTTTCCATCAAATATCGAAGGACTTAGACAAGTTTTGTTGTAAACATCGTAGGAATGAACTTCTCAAAGAGAAGCATCAAGAAGTATAGTTTCGAGAAACCCGATTTGTCAAGACTAAGGGAGCTAGCAGATTCTGACGATCAATCTACCCCAAGAGTTTGAGATATTGGGGCTTTTCAAGTTTTTAGATTTCTGGCTTCTATTGATGAACTTTTGAGCACATCCCTTGGCTTTGTTCCTAAAAAGGGGATTGTTTGTAATACTTTTATTTTTAAATGAAATGTTCACTATGATGTCTACAATTACTTTGACGAGTCCTTCGATAAAATAATATTATCCATTTTTTTTTACATACACATATCATGCATCATATTGCATTCATAATTTCCAAACCGAGTCTTACATTTTGTTCTTTTAAAAAATAAAAAAGGGTACCCGGCTCCAACAATTTTTTTAATCAAGTACCATTGTCATTTTATGTTTATATGTTACATTTTTTCTCTTAAATTAGAAATTTTTAAGTTTTAGGGTTTGTTTAAATCTTGATTTTTTTTGGCAAGAAATGATAGAATGTTTACATGTTAATGACTTATGTTGCTTAAATGTTTAGATGTTTGCATGTTTATGTTGTAGTTTTTAGTTTTAGGGTTTATGTATGATTTGCACTCCAATTGTTTGATGAAATGTTTGAATGAGTTTTTCATTGATTGTTTTTAATTTCTTATGGTGTAGATCTGAAACAATGGCTCAAGTATACGCTCAAGTATCATTCAACGGTGGAAACTCTCATTTTTTCAAGGTTCGGGACGATGTCACGTTAAAAGAATTGAAGGATCAACTTCATGAAATCAACCAACGACTCAACCATAGAGACACAAGGAGGGTGGAATACGTTTGGTACCATAGTCCATCGTTCGACTCAGAGGGGAATTTGTCATTCACTCGGCCGGAGTTAACGAATGACGACGACGTGAGGAGCATGTTCTCACTATTTGCTCAGCACAACATGATCCCTATCGAGATGGATGCTACGTTGCTGAGGTCGCCTGAAGATATTCTCAAGAGTTTGATTCGGCCGGATGAAAATATTTAGGTAGTATTATTATGTTCTGTCATTATTTTGTTGGATTTTAGTTTAATTTTTGTTAGTTTGCTGAAGATGTTGACATTGAAGTGTCTTTTACTTAGCGTAAAGGTTTGCAAGTCTCTTTGGAAACTCAAAAGAATGAAGAGAACACAACATGTATTCTGCCGAATCAGCTATATAGGTTCTCACATCGAATTCCTTTGTATAAGATGAGTGTGACAAAAGGGAATACAGTTCTAAGATGTTGTTTTGTGCTTGATCATGCTCCTCTGTCAATTGAAACTTGTCAGTTGGCAGGGCAGTAAGATTAAGTTCAAAAGAATATATTAGAACTACATTCCTTTTTGTCATGACTCATCTTATATGAGAGAATTCGATGTGAAAACCTATATAGTTGATTCGGAAGAATACATGTGTGGTGTTCTCTTCATTTTTTTTTAGTTTTTAAAGAGACTTGCAAATTTTTACACTAAGTATAAGACACTTCAATGCCAACAATTTCGGCAAACTTTCTAGAATTTAATTTTAATCAAACATCATGATGATACAACATATTTAGGGAGAATGTAATGCAATGTAATTGTAACACCCAAACTAAACTATCTAGAATATTTAGCATGTGTATTAAACTTGATACTGGATACATTAAAAATTACAGCAGAATTTTTCTTCTCGGATGCTTACAATAAAAATACAAGTTTGTACGTCCAATAAAATATAACATCTGATAAATACATCTCTGGTACCACACTGACTACATATAATAATATCTGAGACTGGTACGAATCATGTGGCTTCCTTCTGCTGATCTCTGACACGAATCCTTACTTGCGATCAACCTGCTTACCTGAAACTAAATTAAAGGGATTGGGCTGAGACGGGCGTCTTAGTGAGTTCCACCTACCCTAAGCTGCAGGCGATCTCGGGGATCCTAGGATCGCCGCCAGTCTCTACATATCTTAGCGATCAAAGGAAAACTAGGATCTCTGCATATCCTAGGACCGTTATGAAGGTTCCCTAGCGGGCTGACCTATCCAGAATAAATCTAGAGCGTACCTGAGCCACAACTCATCAACATTTATATACACATTTGTTTGTATAATTCTGTTATAACTGTTCTGTCTGATTCTTGTCGTAAGTATTCATATGTATGTCTAATACATTATTCGAATCATATGCATATCTAATGCATTCCTCAGGGTGGATAACCATCTGTTACTTAACCTATAAAATGAGGCTCTAAGCATATCGTTCTCATATGCCACTTACTTGGATGTTAGTAATCTTTCCCGTGGTTAATGTTCTTTCATGATGCCTCTCTCAACATCACGCATATCTCTAATCATATAAATTTGCTAAGCTTGATTTGGAGTTATCTAAACTCTAAACCCTCGATTAGTATTCATTACATGTACATATGGATAAATTACCCGTCGCTCTCAGACAACGCATGCGTTCAATTGGAGTTAACCCTTGATTGTATTTTAAACAATGTATTCCAAAAATATTTCATAGTTCATTGGTACTGTACAAGTATTTAAAAAAAAGTGAAGTTTCTGGACAATCTCGCTCGGCGAGCTTGAGCTTCCATTCACTGTCTTAGACATTCACTACTAGCTGATTCTTCCATTCACTTGTTTATCTTGATTCCATGACTACTCTAGGGTCTGACATATAGATCATTCAAACATATCAGTTAAAGCTAATTGATTAAAACTGATTCATAGCCATGGTTTCCAACTCCATAGGTCGAAAAAGGATTCGATAATAACTTCCCTAACTAAGAGGCTTGATGCACATTATGAAATTCTTACATGGCAGGAGGTATGATTGTTTGAATCAACATATCCGACTCACCTTACTAAGTTCCTTGTTCGCACACTTCTTGTAAATCCAACCTAGGGTTACTTATGCTTGAATATTTCTTTCGAATTTTAAAAGTTACCTTCGTTACTTACGTTATTCCTTCCGACGACGTCGATCTGATCTCATATTCTGATAAGTGGCAGAAAATGAGTAAATTCATGTCTTTTTACAATGCATTTTAGTTACTTGTTTTACAAGTTACCCAAGGAAAAGCGTAGAATTTATGAATAAATGCCAAATTATGCTTTTACTTCTTTCCACATCCATTTGTGCAGGAAAATGCAAGCCAGGACTTGAAATTTAGCAAGGAATCAAGAAGAAAAGAATATGATAAACTCGCCCAGCGAACTAAAGACGAAAGAATGGTGAGCTTAGGCAGGGAATTTCAGAAGCAGGGGAGCAATGATTTCGCCCGAAAAAATTATCATCGCTCAGCGATATCAAAGGCGGTTTAATGCTATTTGAAGACGTGGCTGAAAACCACTGGCAAAGAAAGCTTAACTCGCCGAGCGAATGGAAGCTCGCTGAGCGAGGATTCACTTTTAGCTTTTAGTATTTAAGCTTTGTTTCATACTTTTTTGAGATATAATTATTATTACAGTTTAGTAGTATTTTAGGATAGAGTTTTAGACAGAACATAGGGCTAAGAGAGGTGATCTTCATGGAGCAAGAGTGATTGAAGTGTGGAATCAACTAAGACTCTTTGGGAAATCAAGAACTTAGGCTTGGATCTTCATCTTTCTTTACGCTTTTGTATAGTTGTCATGAAAATGAACAACTAACTCCCCTTTGTTGGGATTGGAGGTACTTTATCTAGCTTAGATGTAATCTTTGATCTTTAAATATATGATTCTAGCAACTTATGTGATATTGAGTTTATTCTTGCTATTCATTATTATGTTTGATTTAAATATTATTGATGAATACTTTTGAATCTTTGGCGAGAATAATCTTCTATCAAAATAAGAAATTCTAGACATGGAATTTGGTTTTGATAATCACAGAAAGTATTGGAACGTAAAGCTTTCGGATCGTTTAATAGATTGGGAAATCGTCTATTAAATGATAAGATCGATCTCACGACGTCATTTGGACACGAATGATGTTGTCGAGTGATACATGATAATTTAGCTAAAACGCTAGAATTCATATGCATGATTAATAGATTATTTTTGATGCTCGATTGAGGAACTCCGATCTCAACGCTTTTATTCCCTATTACTTGTCGTCTTTATTTCCGCTTTTAGATTCCAATAGTTTTATAGAAAAACAAGTTATAAACCCTTACTCAAAATGATAACGATTGTTGAACGGCTTGAGATAGCGCGCTAGTCCCTGTGGAGACGATATAAAAATACTTACTTTTGTTGCTACCAACATATTCCTTTAAATATTCTCGATCTTCCAGTTGTTCCTCGCACCTCAAATGCTATTGATGAATTCTTATCTCTGGTTTCCATATTAGAAGTATGAACATTATTTTTACTATCCGTTTCGTCCTTTCGGGATTCAAGGTAAACTGTTCCTTACACTCGCACTCAAGTACATATACTTTCCACGTCTACTGCAGACATTCTGAGGGTTCGGGTGATCTTAAAGATTTCTGGCATCTCGTCTTAGCTCCTCGACAACAACGCGTTTCTCGATGACTTAGAAATTTCTTCTTCCTCACTAGGCTTCCAACAATTTCTACCATTTACGGCACACCTTGTTCTCGAATTCTTGCCAGAGCGTTAACATTTTCTATACCAATATACCCAAGGCTTATGATATAGAATCAAGATTATCTAGAATTCTCATACAAGTGCTAAATTCCGACGTCTAAATCGACAGAGACCTGTACCTCATTCTCAGCACCCCTTACAGTCTCGGGCTATTTCGCCCTTAGCTCGGCGTTCATCTTTCCGGTCTAGCTCAACGATGAGCTCTTTAGATGTTCAGTCTGTTCGGACGGATATGACGTTGCATGTTATCATCATGGGAACCTCATCATCACAGGTATCCTCGTGTCCCGACAGATATCCGTCTGTAGGCTTAGAGATTGGATGCATTAATTCACAATACCGAACTTAAGTTTGGAATACTTGGACAACCATACATGTTCAATACAAGCCATGACATTGGATCCATAAATACATAACTTGCCTGAAGATACCAGTACTGACTGACGAGTACGTAGTATCTAACATAGTTCTGCACAAAGTACATCATAACATGAGGTTCGACTACATAACATAGTATCGTAACATAAGCCGATCATAAGTAAGGCATGATCAGTCGGTAGCGTTCTCCTTACCCTCGATTTCATATTCATACTCTGAGCATACATGGTTCCAGACCATAATTTCGGATTATTTTCAATTGGCATCGCAACACTTATTTCCCACTTCTGAACATCAAGTTCAAGATCTTCGTTACGTTCGGTATCCTCAATACTGCTTTTAGTATTATCTTTTTGCTCAAACATTGGTTACTAAACTTGCCGTTTCTGAATGATACTCCAAGTCCAACAATAAAATCCTCCAGATACAACACTCACAATGTTGCCCCATGATGTTTAGTCAAAAGTAAGTATATTTTTATATCGATTCCACAGGGATTAGTGCGATATCATATACTATTCGACTTTAAAGACATAAATAAAAACGGAGAGTAATAGGGCATAAAAAGTGTTAGGATTAAAGTACGTCAATCAAACGTCGATTATATTCGAATGATCATAAATATGGATTCTAGCTTTTCTTATATACGATATTATCACGTATCACTCAACAACGTCATTCGTGTCCAAATGACGTCGTGAGATCGATCGTATCGTTTAATCGACGATTTCTCAATCTATTAAACAATCTGAAAGCTTTACGTTCCGACACTTTGTGTGATTATCAAAACCAAATCCCATGTCTAGGATTTCTTATTTTGATAGAATATTATTCTAAACCTAGATTCAAAAGTATTTTTCAATATCATTTAAATCAAACATAAGAATGGAAAGCAAGAATAAATTCAATGATATATAAAAGGCTAGAATCATATATTTAAGAGATCAAAAGTTTACATCTAAGAGTGATTGATTACCTATAATCCCAACAAAGGAGATTAGTTGTTCATTTTCATGACAACAATACAAAAGTGGAAAGGAAGATGGAGATCCAAAGCTAAGACTTGATTTCTCAAAGTTGCTTAGTTAATCTACACTTAGATCACTTTTGCTCAATGAAGAATGCCTCTTTTTTAGCCCTATTCTCTTTCTGGAAGTTTAAATTATCAAGTTCTAAGATAATTATGGAAGTAATAATATGAAAAAATGGGCTAAAAAGCTTTTATACAACTGATTTTTATAAGGCTCGCTACAGCGATGAGTTGGTCGCTGTAGCGATGGAAGGTTTCTTGGCCAGTGGGTTTGCTCCACGTCAGTAAACGGGGTTCAAACCGCCCTTGGTCGCTATAGCGACCAGATCCATCGCTGTAGCGATGGAACCTTCATTTCTTCCTGCCTAGGCTCGCTGTAGCGACCAGATCCATCGCTGTAGCGATGAATCCTCTTTTTTCCCCAGCCTAAGCTCGTTGTAGCGACGCATCCTGCGCTGTAGCGATGAAGCCTTATCAAATCTTCATGATTCTTTGCTCAGTTCCAGGTCCTAGCATGAAATTTCCTGCATAATAGATGGGGTAAAACATAGGATCACAAATTTGACATTTAATCATAAATTATGAGCTTATCCTATGATAACTTGCAATACAAGTAACATAAGTGCCTAAAAATATATCAAAGATAACTTCTTTTTGGCACTTATCAAACTCTCCCCAACTTAGCTTTTTGGTTTGTCCTCAAACCAAAGAATCAAAAGGAAATTTTCACAGCTTTAGACAAAGTTTTGAGCAATAAGCAAAAAATCTAAAGTTTGAAGAAAACATTTATCAGATGAATGATTCAACTGTGACTGCGCAAGCTAAAGTTAAGTTTCTCATTAAACGAGATATATACTATGAATGTGACATAAGTTCTAAACACAAAGTTCAAATCACACAATTCTTAGCAAACAACATGTTTAAATTTGAACCACACCTAACACACTTCTTTTTAAGTAAATGAACAAATTGAAATCAAGTTGTACGGGTTTTGAACACTCATCCGGCAAGTTTGCTAACATTCCGATCAAGTTATGCGTCCATCTAATTATCATTTCTAAAAGCATAAAAGCATCCAAAAGGAGGGTTGTAATTTGGCTTGGTTACAAAAGAAATGTCATATGTGGGAAAAATTGAATTCAAAAGGCCAAGCATAGAGGAACATTCTTTCTAATTACACACTTCCTCCTTATTCAAACACAACTCTTGGTGATTTACAAATACTTCTTTGATCTTGACAACTTTTTTATTTATTGACTTTTTTCTCTTTTTCTCTTTTTCTCTTTTCTTTTTCTTGGTTTGCTTTTCTTTCTTTCTTTTTTTTCTTTTCTTTTTCTTTTTCTTTCTCTTTTTCTTGTTGTCAAGATCAATTTCAAAATTCACCATTACTTGACATACACTACCTCCCTTTTCTCCCCAAGTTATTCACAATGATACCCTAATTGAATGTTCCTTTATCATTTGGCAAAGGACAAATAAACATGATGGATAAGGGTTCAAAATGAAAGTAAAATATCAGAATCCAATAGTGATTTAACTATGAACTGGATTTTTTTTTACAAACTCCGGCAATTTCACTAAGCCTTTGAACTTATGAAAATTGGCAGTTCATAGTTAACGATTCTGATTCATTAGGCTCGATGGGGTTATCACATACTCACTTCTCACAGGGTAGGCTTTTTGTGGTCAAGTGTTTCTACTCAAATTAAAAAAAATGCCTTGATCATTTCAGTGCTTTCATACAATTTAAAACAACTTTCAGATTTAACATAAAAGAATCAAGTTAAACAAAAAATGCCGGTCTCCTGCATATATACAAAGACTTTGAGGATTCCTCACATTTTGGCTAGTTCTAAATGGTTCAAACATAAATATGTTCTTGCGTAAAACTAAATAAAATAAATTTGTGTGCAAAGTACTCATTTCACATTCAAATATATACCTAGAAAAACAAGAAACGAGTACCTTAGCTGTGCGCTTTATCACAAACTTTCTATCATTATCACTCACCTGATTCTTTGCTCAATGCTTTTGCTTTCAGTCAAGCACTTAGATTTTGAATTTTTGGTTTTCTTACTTTCCATTGTTGGGTAAAATAAAATTATATAACAAAGTTTGAAAATAAACATAATATAATAAACATAATATAATATAAAAAATATCCAAAGTACATCAACATAAACAGAATTAAAAACTACAAAGCAATTGCAAATTGTTCAGATTAAAATAAAATGAAAGAAAGATGAAATGCTGCCAGCTTGCAAAAAAAAAATCAATCAGACTCCATCTGATCAGCAGCATCATGATCAATGCTCCTAGTATCCTCCGAGGAGTCATCATCATCATCACCACCAGCTGCACTCACTCCACCAGCTGCAGTTGCACTCGCCCCTCTAGAATAAAAAGGCCTGTCCACAGGCCATGCAATATGCTGCTGAAAGTAATCCGGGGTCCAAGTTGAATAGCCTGCCTCATGCATATGGCTCTGAATGGTAGTCAAAGCTCTATGGTTTGACTCATTCTGATCCCAGGTGTAAGTGTAGGCAACCCTATGGCGAGGGTCCCAATCCGAGAAATCTAGCGGTGGAAAGCTCGGGGCTTGAGGATGGCTCGGGGCTTGAGGGACAGGAGGAGGTACAGTAGAAGGCCCAGCTGAAGGGGGTGTCTTATATGAACAATACCTATTGATGTACTTATCATCAATAGGATTCTTAATCTCCTCGTCAACCTGACTAGGCATGTGGATACGTGCCTTCCTACAAAGTCCCATAATGAGGCCTGGAAATGGTAAAGGGCACTTTGGTTTAGCAGGTGGCACAATTCCACTTTCAGCCACAATCCTTATCTCATTTGCAATAATCCTCGCAACATCAACCTCTTGGTTGCTGAGGATATAATAGAGAAGGGGTGTGACATCAAGTGTGGTGGAAGAAGTGTGACTCTTGGGCCGGATGTTATACAGAATAAGTGCAAGGATAACCTGAGCAGGAGTATTCATGTCTTCCTTAAGGGCTCTAAACGGTTTTCCCGAGGCCTGGCTAACATCATACGTCTTCCCCTCTTGAAAAATTGCCTGTGCGATAGCGTCATGGTCCCAATTCCCCCCTTGCCTGATGTTTGTGGAAGGCACATAACTCGTCCGTCTCTATTAGGTCATCGGGATCGCTAAGATCCAGCGGGTTTCCTAAATAGGAACTTATGGCATTTCTATCAAACTGAAGTGTGCGCCCTCGGACAAAAGTAGTGAAGGTGAATTCATCAGTAGGGTCTGCTGGGATTGCATTGGCGTAAAACTCACGCACAATGTCATAGTTGAGTTTCTTTGGAGGGTTTACAAGGATGCCCCACTTGCGGTTGTTTATCATCTGGGCAATTCCTTGATACTTTCCTTCTTCAGCTATTTTAAACACCTTTTCAGCCCAAATTCTTCTGTTGGCAAGCTCTGCGTACCGTTCCTGGTTACGCGGGCTAAGGAATCGGGTAGAATCGTGGGGTTCGGTTGATTGAGGTCTTGCCCTTGAAGATGACCCTTCCACGTTTCTTTGCCTTTTGGTAGAAGATTTAGGTGCCATTCCTACAAAATAGAAGTAAACAGACCAAACATATAGGAATGCAAGTCAGAATAGGAATGAAAAAAAAATAATGTTGGTTCTGGGTACGGTCGCTACAGCAATGAGATTGGTCGCTGTAGCGATGAAACCCAGAATTTGTTCATGTTTTCTGGCTACAACGACGTGTAGCCATGAAAACCAACTTTGAAATTTTTGATTTTTTTCACTTTCTAAACAGCTTGATGCATGATTAATCAAGGGTAAAGCTCATAAAAATGAAACATAATCACCAAAACTTCCTAATCATCACATACCCATGATTATTTTGAATTTATACAAAATGGGTCATTTTCAAAAAATGATTTTTACAAGAAAAGAAGATGATAGGCAAGTTTGTTTGTGATTCTATTTCATTTCAAACAGCCTAAACCAAAGATTAACATGGGTAATCTTCAAATGCTCAAATAAATTTAAAAACCCTAATTTCAACTTCAGAAAAATGCATAGCACAATCATAAAGCTTGAAAAATTATGAAGTGAAAGAAGAGAGCTGCGAATTCGTACCTGATAGTGTTGATTTGCAAGTTGGAAATGGAATAAAAGCTTGGAATTAAGAAATTAAGCACGAAAATTAAAAATTTACAGAAATGTAATGTTGAATTTGAAGAAAAACTGAAAATGGAATGTTAATGGTTGGTTTTACTAGGGTTTACTAACTTAGTGGAAAAAAACGGATAAGGGGAGATGAGTGGGTGGTTGGGGGGAGTTAAGGGGTTTTAGTGGCATCGGTTTCTGTACTGACAGGTTTTCCTGTCATCGCTACAGCGACCACCCGTCGCTATAGCGATGGTGAGTCTGAACCTGTCATCGCTACAGCGACCACCCATCGCTATAGCGAGCAAGAGTCTGAAGGGTCATCAGACTCTGAACCAGAGTCTGAGGCTTCAGACTCAGAATTTTTGGCTCGTCGCTATAGCGATGGAATTTCTCGCTATAGCGACCATGACAGATAACAGAAAAATGAAGTTTTTGACTTGTGCCAGTAACCCTACTTGCAAAAATGAATGTTAAGAACTAAATTACAAATGAAAAAGCAACATACTTACAAAATTGGGGTGCCTCCCAACAAGCTCTTGTTTAACGTCATTAGATCGACGCCTGCTTCATGTTTGATTATGAATCAATAAGTGAAATTGTTGTCGTGTGCCGAACAACTTCACCGCCAAAGTATGGCTTCAGTCTTTGTCCATTCACCGTCCAAGTTGCTTTGGTGATAGGATCCTCTAGCTCCACTGCTCCATAAGGCTAGACTTCCTTGATCATGAACGGGCCGGACCACTTTGATTTTAATTTACCCGGAAATAGCTTCAATCTTGCATTGAACAGCAAAACCATTTGACCGGGCCTGAAATGCCTCTTCATGATCTTTTTGTCATGATACCTCTTGACCTTTTCCTTATAGAGCTTGGATGATTCGTATGCTTGATCTCGCAATTCTTCCAATTCATTCATTTGGAGCTTTCTCTTCTCCCCCACTTGCTCTTGGTCAAAGTTTAAAAATTTTAGCACCCAAAACGCTTTATGCTCCAACTCGACCGACAAGTGGCACGCTTTCCCATACACCAACTGAAATGGTGTGAAACCCGTAGGAGCTTTGTATGCAGTCCTATAGGCCCACAATGCTTCGTCAAGTTTCATTGACCAATCCTTCCTTGATGATGACACAGTCTTCTCAAGGATCCTTTTGATTTCACGGTTGGACACCTCGGCTTGACCGTTGGTCTGTGGATGGTATGGTGAAGCTACCTTGTGTTTAACTCCATAGTGCTCAAGTTCTTTGGCTAATTGTGTATTGTAGAAGTGTGAACCACCATCACTTATGAGCACTCTAGGAGTTCCAAAACGGGAAAAGATATTTCTTTTGAGAAATTTGACCACTGTTTTGCTATCAGCTTTTGGGGATGCGATTGCCTCTACCCACTTAGACACATAGTCGACAGCTACCAAAATATATTCATTGGACATCGAGGATGGAAATGGCCCAACAAAGTCAATACCCCAACAGTCAAAAACTTCGACTTCAAGGATACTTTATTGAGGCATTTCATTTCTTCTTGAAATTCCTCCAGTTTTCTAGCAGCTCTCACAACTTTTAACATGCTCATATGCGTCTTTGAATAGAGTGGGCCAATAGAAGCCTGCGTGAAGAACCTTTGCTGCAGTTTTTTCACCATTGAAATGCCCACCATATGGCGAATTGTGACAATGCCACATGATGTCTTTGGCTTCTTCTTTAGCAACACATCTCCGTAAAAGGTGGTCAGCTCCAATCTTGAAGAGATATGGGTCATCCCATACATAATGAGTTGAGTCTCTCATCAACTTCTTCTTCATTTGCCATGTAAAATCTTCCGGTATGAACCCCGTTGCTTTATAATTTGCCATGTCAGCAAACCATGGCCTTTCTTGCACCATTAGCAACTTTTCATCCGGAAACTCTTCAAGAATTTCTTTCTCGTTCTTAGTCACCTCATCGTTCACCAACCTTGAAAGATGATCAGCCACAAGGTTCTCAGTCCCCTTTTTGTCTTTAATCTCCAAATCAAACTCTTGGAGCAGCAGCATCCATCGGATGAGTCTCGGTTTGGAGTCGGGTTTGGTGATTAAATACTTTATGGCTGCATGGTCAGTAAATATAACAATTTTCGAACCGATGAGATAAGAACGAAATTTTTCTAATGCGAACACAATAGCAAGTAATTCTTTTTCTGTGATAGCATAATTGATTTGAGCATCATTTAAAACTTTACTTGCGTAGTGTATAGCATGAAAAATTTTGTTTTTGCGTTGACCTAACACCGCTCCAACCGCATAATCACTCGCATCGCACATGAGTTCAAAATCAAAATTCCAATTTGGTGCGGTGATTATGGGTGCGGAGGTCAAATTCTCTTTCAAGCATTCGAAAGCATTCATACAATCATCATCAAATTCAAAGGACTTATCTTTGTTGAGCAAATTGCTCAATGGCTTTGCGATCTTTGAGAAGTCCTTGATAAACCTCCGATAGAATCCGGTGTGGCCAAGAAAACTTCGGATGCCTTTGACATTGATTGGGGGTGGAAGTTTACCTATCACATCAACTTTTGCTTTGTCAACTTCAATACCGTTGGAAGAAATCTTGTGACCAAGGACAATCCCCTCGGTAACCATGAAATGACATTTCTCCCAGTTGAATACCAAGTTAGTTTCCTTGCACCGCTTCAGTACCGTGTCAAGATTCTTCAAGCATAAATCAAAGGATGAACCGAAGACAGAAAAATCATCCATAAACACTTCAATGCTCTTCTCTATCAAATCAGCAAAAATTGCTTGCATGCATCGTTGAAATGTTGTTGGAGCATTACATAACCCAAACGACATGCGTCGATATGCAAAAACTCCAAATGGACATGTGAAAGCTGTCTTCTCATGATCTTCTGGATTCACCGAAATTTGATTATAGCCCGAATAGCCATCAAGGAAACAATAGTAAGCTTGACTGGACAGTCTTTCTAGCATTTGATCCATGAATGGTAGAGGAAAATGATCTTTTCTTGTAGCTTTGTTGAGTCTCCGGTAGTCAATGCACATCCTCCAACCGGTGACGGTTCTTGTTGGTATGGGCTCATTTTTCTCATTTGTGATCACCGTCATACCTCCTTTCTTAGGAACAACTTGAACCGGGCTAACCCAAGTACTATCCGAGATCGGATAAATCATGCCGGCTTCAAGTAGTTTGACTACTTCCTTTCGGACTACTTCCTTCATATTTGGGTTTAACCGTCGTTGAGGTTGCGCTACCGGCTTATAATCTTCCTCCATCATGATCTTGTGCATACAATAAGATGGACTTATCCCTTTCAAGTCGGATAGTGTCCATCCTATCGCTTCTTTGTTAGACTTCAAAATTTCCACCAATTTAGCTTCTTTGTTGCTTGACAAAGAGCTACTTATGATAACCGGTTTGTTACCCTCTTCTTCAAGGAAAACATACTTCAAGTGTGAGGGTAGAATTTTCATCTCCTGCTTCATCTCTTTAACATTGGATTCATTCGTCAATTCCTCTATTTTTACTTTGTGAGGAGGAATTTCCTTCAATGAATCCAGCTCCTTCAACTATTCTTCAATTTCTTTCTCATCATCCTCGCCTATGATATTTAGTGCATCCGTCAAAATTCTTTCAAGCGGTGTCAGTTTATGCAGCTGTTTTCTTGTTTCAACAATTATTTCATCAGTTGCATCCACCTTGAAACATGCACCTTTATCACGAGGGTGCTTCATAGCTTCATTGATGTTGAAATTGACTTCTTCATCATCCACACGGACTTTCATTAAACCACCGTCAAGATCAATCATTATTCTTGCCGTTTGCATAAATGTTCTTCCAAGAATAAGTGGTAGATCATCATCCTCAGGAATATCCATCACCACAAAGTCAATGGGAAACATAAATTTGTCTACTTTTACCAAGACATCTTCAGCTATTCCCAATGGACGTGTGACAGATTTGTCGACTAGTTGCAACGTCAAATTTGTCTGTTTCACAACCAAATCGCCAATCCTTTTGACAACGGAGAGTGGGATTAGGTTGATACTTGAGCCAAGATCGATGAGTGCTTTACCGACATTCACATTGCCTATAGATACCGGTAATGTAACTTTCCCCGGATCTTTCTCCTTCCTTGGCAATGTTCTTTGGATGATGGCGCTACAATTCACATCCAGTTGAATTGTCTCCTCATCATTGTACCTCCTTTTCTTGGAAAGAATTTCTTTCATAAATTTGGCATACGTAGGCATTTGCTCCAAGGCTTCCAAGAATGGTATATTGATTTGCAATCTTTTGAAGATATCTAGGAACCTTGCATATTGCCTCTCTTTGTCTTTTCTAGCTGGAGTAGTTGGATATGGCAAATGTTGAGCTGGTGTAGTCTTTACAATTTCTTGTTTCTTGCCCCTCTCCTTCACCACATCTTTCATCTTCTCATAGTTATCTTTTTCAACTAACTCCTTATTATTTTCAACTAATTCATCTTTATTTTCTCCCTCCATTTCCTTCTCACTTCCTTCATCAATTTCTTCCATTTTCTCTTCAACAACCTTCCTCTCCACTTCAAGATTATCTCCTATTCCCCTACCAATCACCTTCCCACTTCTTGTTGCTATTGCCTTGCAATGATCTTTTGCTGCAAGGTCTTTTGCATCAAAATGAATTGATTGTCATTTTGATGCATGATCTTTTGGATTGGGTTGAGTGTTGGCGGTAAAGGTTCCTCCTTGTTGTGTGGCTTGAGCTAGTTGTTGAGCCATTTGGCCGACTTGTGTTTCTAGATTTTTGATGGAAGCATCTGTGTTTTTCTGATTAGCCATGGACATTTGCATAAATTGGTTCAATGTTTCGTTGGTACTTTGTGAACGGTTTTGTTGTGGCGGATATTGATTGAAATTATTGTAAGGTTGTCGGTTGGATGGACCAACATCTTGTCTCCATGGTTGGCCATAATTTGGGTTATTTCCTCTTTGGAAATTGTTGTTATGGCCTGAATATTGACCTTGATACTGATTCGGTCTTTGTTGGTTACCGACATAGCTTACTTCTTCTGTTGGTGGTGGACAAAATCCAGTGGGATGATCGCCTGAACAAAGCTCACAAGATGCAACTTGATGATGTCTTCTTTGTTCATTCTGCATCTCTTTCATTTGTTGTGGAAGATTTGCCATCTTTCTTGTTAGTTCTTCCACTTGTTGAGTCAACAGCTTGTTTTGTGCGAGAATAGCGTCATTTGTTCCCAAGTCCAGAATACCGGCTTTTCTTTGTCCTGGATTTCTGTTATGTTGAGCTTGATGGTCATTGAGTGCCATTCTCTCAATAATTGAAACTGCATCTTCAGCACTCTTTGCCATCAATGATCCACCCGCGGCTGCGTCAAGAAAAAGCTTCGATTGTTGTTGCATTCCATTGCGGAAAAGATGAATCTGAGTAAGATCATCAAAACCATGGTTTGGACATCTTCGTAGCATTGACTTGAATCGCTCCCAAGCTTCCCAAAGTGTCTCACTTGATCCTTGAGAAAAGACGGCAATGGTAGTCTTGGCCTCCATAAATCGGTTTTGTGGAAAGAATCTTTCAAGGAATTTCTCCTCAAGAGTATTCCAATTAGTCATCACTGCTGGTGGTTGGTCCAAGTACCATTCTTTTGCCTTTCCAATCAATGAATGAGGAAACATTCTCATGAATATGGCTTCTTCCTCATTCTCCGTTGCTCCCAAAGTACCAGCTATCTCATAGAACTTTGTTAGATGTTGAAATGGGTCCTCATGATCTAAACCCGAGAAAGGGTTAGCATATAGAATCTGGAGAATCCCAGTCTTCATCTCCGTTTGTTTGGTAGTCCTTGGAGACTTTCCCAATTGTGCAAGGCGTCGTGGGCTGTTATGACATGGCATCCCCGTACCAGAGCTTCCGGATCCTTCTCCTTCTCCGGCCATAGGATTTTCTTGTATTGGAACTAATGAAGGAATAGAAACAGAGGGTCCTTCTTGCTGCCTCTTCTTTGCTAGCTGCCTTTTCTTACGGTTTTTGCTATTATTTCTCCTAGCAGTTCTTTCAATTTCTGAATCAAAAAGCAGTTGATCTTCTGGTGTCTAACCTCGCATAAAAGGAGTTCAACAATCTGACCAAAAAGAATTAACAACAAGATGGATAAAAAATATGATAATTATATACATAAAATAATTTTCTGCAAAATTGCTTAAGACAATAATTAACGCTGCAGATTATGATATCTAAGCGTTAATCCCCGGCAACGGCGCCATTTTGATGTTTAGTCAAAAGTAAGTATATTTTTATATCGATTCCACAGGGATTAGTGCGATATCATAAACCGTTCAACATCGATTATCATTTTAAGTTAAGGGTTTAATAAAGTGTTTGTTATACTATTCGACTTTAAAGACATAAATAAAAACGGAGAGTAATAGGGCATAAAAAGTGTTAGGATTAAAGTACGTCAATCAAACGTCGATTATATTCGAATGATCATAAATATGGATTCTAGCTTTTCTTATATACGATATTATCACGTATCACTCAACAACGTCATTCGTGTCCAAATGACGTCGTGAGATCGATCGTATCGTTTAATCGACGATTTCTCAATCTATTAAATAATCTGAAAGCTTTACGTTCCGACACTTTGTGTGATTATCAAAACCAAATCCCATGTCTTGGATTTCTTATTTTGATAGAATATTATTCTAAACCTAGATTCAAAAGTATTTTTCAATATCATTTAAATCAAACATAAGAATGGAAAGAAAGAATAAATTCAATGATATATAAAAGGCTAGAATCATATATTTAAGAGATCAAAAGTTTACATCTAAGAGTGATTGATTACCTATAATCCCAACAAAGAAGGTTAGTTGTTCATTTTCATGACAACAATACAAAAGTGGAAAGGAAGATGGAGATCCAAAGCTAAGACTTGATTTCTCAAAGTTGCTTAGTTAATCTACACTTAGATCTCTTTTGCTCAATGAAGAATGCCTCTTTTTAGCCCTATTCTCTTTCTGGAAGTTTAAATTATCAAGTTCTAAGATAATTATGGAAGTAATAATCTGAAAAAATGGGCTAAAAAGCTTTTATACAACTGATTTTTATAAGGCTCGCTACAGCGATGAGTTGGTCGCTGTAGCGATGGAAGGTTTCTTGGCCAGTGGGTTTGCTCCACGTCAGCAAATGGGGTTCAAACCGCCCTTGGTCGCTATAGCGACCAGATCCATCGCTGTAGCGATGGAACCTTCATTTCTTCCTGCCTAGGCTCGCTGTAGCGACCAGATCCATCGTTGTAGCATGAATCCTCTGTTTTCCCCTGCCTAAGCTCGCTGTAGCGACGCATCCTGCGCTGTAGCGATGAAGCCTTATCAAATCTTCATGATTCTTTGCTCAGTTCCAGGTCCTAGCATGAAATTTCCTGCATAATAGATGGGGTAAGACATAGGATCACAAATTTGACATTTAATCATAAATTATGAGCTTATCCTATGATAACTTGCAAAACAAGTAACATAAGTGCCTAAAATTATATCAAAAGATAACTTCTTTTTGGCACTTATCACCCCACGCACAACTTTCTTCTGGCTAAGTTGGTATTTCATTCCCCTTTAAAGTCACTGAACCAAATAACTAAGTTACCATACTAGCGGTGCCTCCAATCATTTCATGCTTAACGCGGTAGGAACACATCCGTTTAATTCTTACCACATTCTCTTAGACTATTTTTGAAATTTCTGGCTGGACAATGATTAAGAGTTAATTGGTTCTTATAAAACTGGTTCTGAACTAATTGTAACAGATTCAGAACAGAAACTTAGCACAATTAAATCACAGTTTACAAGCAGGAAATAAAAAGTGCAGGAAAGCTAAACAGAACACACATGTTTGTTAACCCAGTTCGGAGTAAACACCTCCTACTCTGGGGGATACCAATCCAGGAAGGAAATCCACTATTGGAATTAATCCTTAAGACTCGGACACTGACCCCCCAGTTCCTATCCTAAGCAATCAATCTCCACCTAGTCAGACTTCTACCCACGCATGAGTATTAGAATCCACTAACTTCCTATTCAAGTAACAGCCCAGTTACTTGAACAACCCTTGAACTAAACCCAGTTCTGAAACAAAACAACCCAGTTTTTGAAGAACACACTTCAAAACAAAAACTTCATTCTTGCTTAAAAGCTTTGAATGAATTACAACTCAATTAAACCTAAACCAACTCAAACAGAGTGGTGCACAAACAAAGCTAAAAAGCTTACACACTAAGACTCAATTTCTGAATATAAAACTCTCTAATTCCTCGTATCTTGAATAGTAGCAAAGCACTCCTTATATAGTCTTCAGCAAGCAACATTAATCTGAATTAAATCTTCTGAATTGATATGATTCTGAATAATGAATGGCTTGAATAATTCTGCAAGGTATCTTTAAAAGATTGTATCAGGAAAATACGAACTTGCATAAAACTGAACCAAATCTTCATTAAATCTTCTCCAAATCAACCAGCAATCTAGAAGCAATATGCGAGGATAAATCCTTGTTAAATCTCGCAAAGATTCGCGCCAAAACAATTCAGAAAAACCAGCTTCTGATGAGGTCAACGAAAGTCAACGCGGGCATCACACTCACATTTCAACTTCTGAAGTGCTACAGTGCGTCTGAAGCTTCATTCAGCTTCTGAAGGATTTTTCAGCTTCTGAACAACTTCAAATCAAGTTTCTTGCAACTGAAGACTTGTTCTAAACATGGAGATGCTTCTATTCAACACATTGGATTTGCCAAAACATGCAGCCAACTCCAAAATACTCAACAATCTCCCCCTTTGGCAAATTTTTGGCTAAAACCAATGTTCACACACTCAAGTTCTTCAATCTTCCATCAAATTAACTCAGCAATAAAGAACTCCACAGTCTTATAACATAGCAAACAGATTAGCACAGATTAGGCAGCGGACAAAACACTTTCTGAGCTATGTTAAACAACAGCTTCAGCTTCTGAACTCCTGAAGCACACATAACACAGTTACTGATCAACTCCTGATCATCACAAACACTCCTGAAGCTCCACAACACTCCCCCTGCAACTCAGCATTCAACATTACTCCATAGCAACTCCCCCTTAATTCTGAACTGCAGTAACTTGTAAAACAAATAACTTCTGAAAAATTCTGGAAATATTGAAACACTTCAGGATCACAAACACTCAGGAATATAATACCCTTGTACTCCCCCTGAGACACACATTCCCCTTTAATAACAACTGCACAGCTCATGTTGCATTGGGTCTGACTGAGTAAAACTGTCAGCTTCTGAACCATATGAATTCTGCACCAGATACACTTTAAACAGCTCAAGCACAGGTTTTTCTCCCCCTTTTTAGCCACAAAATTATGACAAAATTCAGACTTAACATAGGGTTTAAAAACTGCACATACATCATCAGAATCAGTCCCAGCATCAACTCTAGACCCAGGATCAGACACACACTCAGCATTAGCAAATCTGGCAGATACTCTATCTTCCTCACATCCAGTTTGCAATAATTGCTATAAATCCTTATGCTGACAAACATTTGAAGAATTTAACCCAGACTTATTCCTCTCATCAATCTTCTTCTGAAGTCTATCAATTCTCTTCTGCAGAGAGAGTCTGATGGCAGCAAATTCCTCAGATTCACTATCATCCAGTTTCTTTGCTACTCCAGATTTATCAACCTTGACTTTAGGTTGTACATACTTGATATTCTTCAAAACTTTCATGTTTAAATGCCCAAGCATTTGACAGATCTTGTCCTCTTCTTCAGATTTCCATAGATAACAATTATCTTCTAATCTGCAGCCCCTCATCTGAACATTACCCTCTTGATCAGTTACCAAACATTCTTTCTTATTGAAATTTACTTTCAAGTCTTGATCACACAATTGACTGATACTGATCAGGTTTGAAGTTAGCCCTTTAACTAAGTACACATCCTTCAATTTTGGTAAACCATCACAGGCCAAGTCACCAATTCCCAGAATTTCTCCTTTTGCTCCACCACCAAAAGTCACATACATTTTCTTGGTGTAAGGTCTTATATTTTCCAGGAATTTACTAACCCCAGTCATATGTCTAGAGCAGCCATTGTCAAAGTACCATTTTTTCTTAGATGAAGCTTTCTGAGAAGTATTAGCCATTAGACCAACATTCTGAGCTTTAGGCTTCCACACCTTCTGAACATTGTTCCTGGTTGCAGCTGGTTGCACTCTTCTGTGATTAAAGTGCTCAGGATAACCATATAGTTTGAAACAAAATGGTTTGATATGCCCCTTCTTTCCACAGTGATGACAAACCCAAGTATGATTTCTTCTTTTGTTTCTGAAAAATTTCTGGGGTTGCACCTGAGCATGCTTCTGAGGCAACATTTGAACATGCTTTTGAGGTTGCATCTGAGTTTGTTTCTGACCTTGCATCTGTGCTTGTTTCTGAGGTCTCCTCTTTGATGTTCCAACCATAGAATCATGAGTCTGAGTAGCAGGAACAAACTGATTAACTGGATTCATCTGTTTGGTATTCTGAGTCTGATTAACAAAACCTAAACCAGTTTTTCCTTGTTTCTGATTCTCTAAAATTTTCTCCAACACATCAGTAGCAGAGTTCAACATCCTGACTTGTTTCTTCATCTGATCAAGTTGGGAATTTAATTGAGTTACTTCTTCATTAAGATTAGAAATTTGTCCCAAATGAACACATCTTTCAGACTGCAACTGGCATACAGTTTCCTTCTGATTCTCTAATAACTTGCACAGCTCTTGATTTCTGAGATATAATTCTTCATAAGAAACAGCTGGTTCCTCAAAAATCAATTCTTCATCACAGGCTTCAGATTCTGATGAAGTTTCAGCTTCTGATGATGTTTCAGACTCTAAATAGACTACAGATTTTGAACACACTTCTGAAACCATATGAGCAGCAACATGTTTAGCTGATTTACTCTCAACCTCTCCTTCTCTCTCCATAAAGCCAGACATTATTAACCCTGGAACTCACCCAAAACACAGACAGGGTGCCTGCTCTGATGCCAATTGAAATTTCTGGCTGGACAATGATTAGGAGTTAATTGGTTCTTATAAAACTGGTTCTGAACTAATTGTAACAGATTCAGAACAGAAACTTAGCACAATTAAATCACAGTTTACAAGCAGGAAATAAAAAGTGCAGGAAAGCTAAACAGAACACACATGTTTGTTAACCCAGTTCGGAGTAAACACCTCCTACTCTGGGGGATACCAATCCAGGAAGGAAATCCACTATTGGAATTAATCCTTAAGACTCGGACACTGACCCCCCAGTTCCTATCCTAAGCAATCAATCTCCACCTAGTCAGACTTCTACCCACGCATGAGTATTAGAATCCACTAACTTCCTATTCAAGTAACAGCCCAGTTACTTGAACAACCCTTGAACTAAACCCAGTTCTGAAACAAAACAACCCAGTTTTTGAAGAACACACTTCAAAACAAAAACTTCATTCTTGCTTAAAAGCTTTGAATGAATTACAACTCAATTAAACCTAAACCAACTCAAACAGAGTGGTGCACAAACAAAGCTAAAAAGCTTACACACTAAGACTCAATTTCTGAATATAAAACTCTCTAATTCCTCGTATCTTGAATAGTAGCAAAGCACTCCTTATATAGTCTTCAGCAAGCAACATTAATCTGAATTAAATCTTCTGAATTGATATGATTCTGAATAATGAATGGCTTGAATAATTCTGCAAGGTATCTTTAAAAGATTGTATCAGGAAAATACGAACTTGCATAAAACTGAACCAAATCTTCATTAAATCTTCTCCAAATCAACCAGCAATCTAGAAGCAATATGCGAGGATAAATCCTTGTCAAATCTCGCAAAGATTCGCGCCAAAACAATTCAGAAAAACCAGCTTCTGATGAGGTCAACGAAAGTCAACGCGGGCATCACACTCACATTTCAACTTCTGAAGTGCTACAGTGCGTCTGAAGCTTCATTCAGCTTCTGAAGGATTTTTCAGCTTCTGAACAACTTCAAATCAAGTTTCTTGCAACTGAAGACTTGTTCTAAACATGGAGATGCTTCTATTCAACACATTGGATTTGCCAAAACATGCAGCCAACTCCAAAATACTCAACAATTTTGATTTCCAATGCCTCTGACCTCCGTGGTTTAGAGCACTATTCAGCTTGACTCTTAAGATCCCTCAAAACATCCTACTTCCATTCTTGAGCAGCCTTCCGCTGCGTTCTCTGATTTTAACATCTAGCTTCGGGTTAGGGATATTAAACTCTCGCCACTGTGTAATTTTCTCGATCAACTTTACTTCTTTGTAACTTCACAGTTACTAGGACCAACTCATCTTGCAGCTTGTTACTTGCTCACGATTTTGCGACTACATGCTTATCCAATTACCTCATTCGTCCTTCGAAGCTTACACGCTATCAACTGATGAGTTAACCTTATGCTACATACTGCTTCGAAAAAGAATTCACATTACTGCCAGGTCATCTCCTGATACTGTGTTTTCCTTTAGGCATAACGACATACTTGTTCTTGCGAAGCGATTTCTTGAATACTTCCACATTCACATCATTTGTATACTAAAACCCACCGATGGCTTGAGTCTCATCTCCAATCCTTTGATTCTTATTCGTAAAGGATTTCATACTTATAATCTTTTCCCGAGGAAATTTCGGTTTCCTCATCTCGATCATGTCCATAAGTTACTCTTCCCGATTTTCCAAAAGTAATTATGTAAGGAACACCTCGAATGAACACATAGTTCCCTGACATTAACCACATTCTTAACTCATTCACACTAGCGACGATCTTTCATATATTAGAGTCTCGAAATAATTTTTGACCAAAATTCCCGATTAATTCCCAAGGTACCGGTCCTCAAAATCTATGCGTCAACTTAATCTTCTCCTTAATATCTTATTATAGGAGTCCCATATCGCTTGTGTCCCAAATCCTTATAACCCGACAGTTCACTAAAATCATCCTACCTTCCAACTCCGTTGAAAAGTTACGCATCATCTTATCCCATATACTGAGATCTCATTCATCGACTGCTTAACATACATTCCTTAGTCCAACGTCGTCTCAGCAACTATTACCGAGAGATGGTAGTACAACCCACTTTCATTGTGCACAATCCTCGACAGGAGTTAGTTCCTTATCAGTTTCTTAATCGTTGGTAGCACGTTCAGACCGCATGCTGACCCATGCCCGATCTTGACCCTATTACTTACTCATTCTCCAGTCTTCAGAATTACATAACAACTTGTTACTCATAACTTGATACTTACGATTAGGGAGGTGTGGTTGATATGACAAAGCTTAATTAGCTCACGCTGCCCATTCACCGACCTCGTTGAGGGTTAACTTCACTTGTTCCAAAATCGTCCAGTTAATTCACTAAAGTTTAAGGGTTACAACAATCACTTGGAAACTTGCCTCGTTCCGAGTTTCTCAGTCTGGTGCTGCACTCTTAAATTCGCATCCAGAACTTATACTTTAATTCCACATTTCACTTCCACTTCTCAGACTATGATTCTCGTTAAGGTCTTAGATCTTTCCACAACACATTCTAGAATTCCTTACTTCTCTTGTCTTTGCAGACGAAGCACCGTTCAACTACGAGCCCAACGACATATTCTTGAAAATTCCGCCATCGACAGACTTCACTACTTTACATATAAATGGCCACCATTTGGTGTTGAGTACTCCTTCTCCAATTTCCGTCATAACGTCTAGCACCTTAATCTTTATTCTTCATACGCTTCATTCCTCCTCGGTCACATTCAGCTCTCAGACATTTGTCCTAACTGTCATATACTAGATTGAGTTGATCAGGCCCATCTAGATGTGACATTTAGAACAATATCCGGAACCCAATGGTCCCATTATGTTTATTGAATTCTAATGACCCAAGGCACGATCTAAATCAACCTGCACATATACCAAATTGTAACACCCATACTAAACTCTCTAGAATATTTAGCATGTGTATTAAACTTGATACATGGTACAATAAAAATTACAACAGGATTTTTCTTCTCGAATGCTTACAATAAAAATACAAGTTCGTACGTCCAATAAAATATAACATCTGATAAATACATCTCTGGTACCACAATGACTACATATAATAATATCTAAGACTGGTACGAATCATGTACATAACGTGAATCATCCGACTTCCTTCTGCTGATCTCCGACACGAATCCTTGCTTGCGATCAACCTGCTTACCTGAAACTAAATTAAAGGGATTGGGGTGAGACGGGCGTCTCAGTGAGTTCCACCTACCCTATGTTGCAGGCGATCTCGGGGATCCTAGGATCGCCGCCAGTCTCTACATATCTTAGCGAACTAGGATGGCTATCTGTCTCTATCATATTCTTATCATAATCATATTTTCATAATTCATGCATTCATATTTCATATTGTCTTCATCTTTCAGTTAGAAGGTTAGCGTGTAACGCACAATTATTATCTGGGTTCATTTTACAGAATGCATCCGAGTGGAATAACCCGGAGTACATTCCCCTGATAACCGGTGAAAACTCCTATCTGAGGCTAGTCATCAGACTCCTCTTGTCAACGTGCGGGTCACCCTTGCGGGATGTCCCGTCCCACTGGCGTGAACAACAAGGAGACACGACTTAACTAATATATATATTAATTTTGATATGCTGCGTGAACTTCTCATGTCCCACTGGCGTGAACAACGGAAAACATGTCTTAACTGATACGTGAACCTTTAGTGTCCCACTGGCGTGAACATCCAAAGGCACGTCATAGCATATCGTTCTCATATGCCACTTACTTGGATGTTGGTAATCTTTCCCGTGGTTAATGTTCTTTCATGATGCCTCTCTCAACATCACGCATATCTCTAATCATATAAATTTGCTAAGCTTGATTTGGAGTTATCTAAACTCTAAACCCTCGATTAGTATGTTGGAACAATATGTGTTTAACAAGTCTCTTATGAATTAAGGGGAGATTGTTGAAACATTTATGTGTAAACATATCTCTCTTTATGGTTTTGATGATAACAAAGTGTTAAAAAGAAAATTGGTTATTTGCTAATGCTTTGTTCAAGTGATTTCAGAACCATGTATTTATTGAGTGGAAATTAAGGATGGTTATGAAAGAACAAGCTAAGAGCAAGGAAGGAAAGCAAGGAAACAATGTTGCAAAGCTAGAAGGAAACTGGGTCTGAAAAAGTGCTCCTGAAGTGCAGCTTCAGAGTCTGAAGGCAGCTTCTGATGTCTAGGTGCTTCTGAAGAAGTCAACGCAGAGTCAACGTCTGAAGACCAGCTTCTGATCCTGAAGCCAGCTTTTGATCCGTACAAGGCAGCTTCTGATGCACTGTTCACACAGAGAAGCTTCTGAAGCTGATGTGGCATGGAAAGTGACCAGTACTGTGCGCATTTAATGCCTGGATGTGTCAGAGCAACTCAATGGAACAATTGTCTCCCTGACCCAGACATTCTCCAGCTTTTAAGGTAGGCCATTTCAAAAATGGCTGCTGCTCTGGTTTGTTTGAAAAAGTGCAGCACACATTTGCAGAAATCCTAGCTCAATTTGCAACGGCTCTTTCCTCAAATCAAGCAAATCTTCAACAGCTATATTTCATCTATAAAAGGAAGAAGATTTGAAGAAGAAATTTGTCTAAGACTCTTGAAACTACATTGCTGAACCTGTGCTCTGTTTTCTGTGTAAAAACTCATAAGTTCAAAACTCTTAGAAATTCTTCAGTCTTGTAACTTAGAATTTCTTAAGGTTAAGAGTCTTAACCTGTGTTGTATTAAGAGAACACCTCTGATATTTTATCAAGTGTTCATCCCAAACTCATTTACTTGTAAACCAGTTTGGTCCTTAAAGTCTCAGTCTGTATACTGAGCATCTGTAACCTCATTCCTTTGTGGTCTGAGTCAGAAGCCTCTTGACTTAGTGTCTTGAGCATTGGGAAGTCTCTTGACTTAGTGTCTTGAGCATTGGAAGTCTCTTCCTTGGTGGTTGAGCATAGAAGCCTCTTTCTTTGTGATTGAGCAACTGGAAGTCTCTTCCTTAGTGGTTGAGCATTTGTAATCAGAACTGATTATAGTGGAACTCTCTTGTTGGAAAACAAGGGGACTAGACTACTTCTCACATTGAGAAGGAACCAGTATAAATTCTGTGTGTCTCCCTTTACATTTGTCTTTTCATTATTTGAACCGCTGCATAACTCTTGATAATAGTTCAGAACTGATTCATATCAGCTTCTGAACTTATCCTTAAGTTTTGAAAAGAAAAGAACAAGTTTTTGAGTCACACAATTCAACCCCCCCTTCTTGTGTGTGTGTTTTTCTCACCTTCAGTTGGTATCAGAGCTCCGGTTCTGATATTAACACTTAACAGTGTGTCAGTCTTGATCCTGAGAAAAACATGACCTCAACTAGTGGTTCACCTCCACCCTCTCCCAGAAATCCACCATCTCCCAGAAATCAAAGAAATGTACAATATGACTATGGTACTGAAGAAAAGAAGTCTAGGTCACACAATAAACCTCCTATGTTTACAGGTGACCCAGAAAAATTCTCTTGGTGGAAGAGTAAAATGTACAGTCATATTATTGGAATTGATGATTCATTATGGGACATCATTGAAGATGGAATCACCATTCCAGTTGATGAAGAAGGTGTTGCTGTCAACAGAAGAGGACTCAATGATGCTGAGAGGAAGATATATAGAAAGCACCATAATGTCAGAGGCATTATTGTGGATTCACTACCTCACTCAGAGTATCAGAAGCTGAGTGACAAGTCAACTGCTAAAGCCATATTCACGTCCCTCTGCTCTAACTATGAAGGTAATAAGAAAGTTAGAGAAACTAAGGCAAACATTCTTGTTCAGCAATATGAACTATTCAGAATGAAAGAGGATGAAAATATTGAGACTATGTTCTCAAGATTTCAGACTCTGGTTTCTGGACTTCAGATTCTGAAGAAGAGTTATACCACAGCTGACCATGTGAACAAACTCTTAAGAAGTCTGCCATCCAAATGGAGACCTAAAGTGACTGCTATTGAGGAAGCTAAGGATCTGAATACTTTAAGTATTGAGGATCTGATAAGCTCCCTCAAAGTGCATGAACTGGGACTTAATGAGGATGAGTCTGTTAGAGAACCAAAAACATTAGCTCTGAAGTCTAAAAGAAAGCCTGCTAAAGCTTTGAAAGCTATTGAATCTGAAGAAGAGTTTCCTAAGGGAAATTCTGATGAAGATTCAGATGCTGATGAGCTTGCAATGCTTTCTAAAAGACTTCAGTATCTGATGAATAGAAAGAAAAAATTCTCTAACAGAAGCAGCAACTTTAGAGGATCTGGTTCAAAGAGGGATATTCAGAAGGAAAGCTGCTACAACTGCAAAAAGCCTGGCCACTTCATTGCTGACTGTCCTGATCTTCAGAAGGAAAAATCAAAGAAAAAAGCAAAGAAGTCCAGCTCAAAATCCAGCAGTTTCAGAAACAAGCTTAAGAAGAGTCTCATGGCAACATGGGATGATCTGGATAATGAGTCAGAATCTGATGAGGAAGAAGCAAACCTGGCCCTGATGGCAACTGCATCTTCTGATGCTGAATCATGCTCAGATTCTGATGAAGAAGATGAGGTATACTCTGAACTCTCTAGATCTGAATTGATTGAAACAGTTAATGATCTTATGAGTCATCTTAAGAGCAAGTTAAAAGAAATTAAATCTTTGAAAAATCAAACTAACTTGCTGTCTGAGGAAAATCTTAAACTTCAGAATCAAATTTTTGAATATGATGAAGAAGTTGAAGAACTCAGAAAAGAGGTTCATAAGAAATCTGAAGAGGTTCCTAATGAACAGGAAATAGCTATTCAGGATTTCATGTTAACTGGATTCAATAGAACTAAAATTGCCTCTATGATGTATAATATGATCAGAAACAAAGGTGAAGGCATTGGCTATGATTCATTCAAACCTTCAAATGAATTAAACTCACCTTCATGTTCTGAAGATATTTTAAAAGGCAATGGTATATGCTTTGTGCCTACTTCTGATAACTCTGAGAAGTTGAAAGTATCAGAATCTGAGACTAAGTCTGAAGTTCTGAACAACTCAGACTCTGAAGCTTCTGAACCAAAAGGTAAGATGAAGGCAGATGTTAAAACCCTGCCTAAATCTAAGCCAAAAGGTCCCAAGCCTAAGAGTAAGAGGAAATCAGACTCTAAACCTGATAATGTTCAGAATCTGAAGTGTTCAGAACCTGGAACTAGTAAGTCTCAGAATCTGAATAAATTTGATTCAATTTTTTCAAAGACTGGGTTTATTAAAACTTCAAAACCTATTAAACCAGTCAATACAAAACAATTTCAATCTCAGAATGCTAAGCAAAGCAAGCAAAAGCAAACCAATCAGTTTTCTGCTTCTAAATGTTTTAAGAAAGGCAAAACTGAAGCTTGCCTTGTGCCTGAAGTAAACAGAGTTCTGAAGAGATCAGAACCAAAGTGCTCAATGGTTCAGACTCTGAACAAACCAGAACCAAAGACCTCCAAGTCTCAGGTTCTGAAGAAGTCTAAGTCCAAACCATTGAGAACTCAGGTTCTGAAGTACTCAGGTTCTGAAACTCAGACTTATTCAAGATATAAGTGTGTGCACCTCGTTTAAAAAATGCGCAATCCTCCGAGGACATCCGCGAACGCTCGGAGGGCCTTGTGAAGTCGCCACCAAAGTTTTTGTGTAAAGGGAACATTGATAAACCCTTAAGTTTTTTGTTTGAATGGAAACGATAATAAAACCCTTGACGATGAGGAAAAGGGCTGGTCATCGCAACCATTGTCGGGTTCGGGAGTCGGTTACGCAAAGGGAAGGTATTAGCACCCCTCACGTCCATTGTACTCAACGGGAACCTTCTATTTGGCTAAAGCTTAAATTGTTTTTAAATGTTTTGCGCGCATGCTTATCTATGTCAAAAGAAAATATACTAAAAAGGGGGAAAAAGAGACGAAAACAAACGAAAGAAAAAAAAGAACGTTTTTATTATTGCGCTTGACAAGATGTCGATCTTGCTCCTACGTATCTCCCGGTAGTCAGAGAATTCAAAGCGTACGTAGTTCTTTGTAGAAAAACGTACATATGTTGGTTAATTTTAAATGGACGATACTTTGACCGTATTCTTGCGATTAAACGTAGCTTGTATGCTCGCGGATGGGAGACTTAAGCGTATAGCTTGTATGCTCGCGCATGGGAGACTTAAGCGTTTGTTTACGAATCGCGCTTAGAATAGGTAAAACATGTCCGTTGGGTAAAAGGGTTCGATTTGGTCGCGTTGGGACCAAAAGAGGTACAATGGACTCAATTGAGTCGATCATTGACCGGGGTGACTCAAACGAGTCGGGGGATTGAATCTAATGGCCACGGGGGACCAAAAGGTCCGGATTGACCACAAGGGGGCAAGATTTGGTTTGGTATGGTCGGATACGTTGAAAATGGAATGACGATTGTCCGAACGACGAGACATACGTCACGCATTCGTACAATCGGGGCAATGGAGAGACATACGTCACACCATCCCTTTTTCATTCAAGTTTTTGGTTGAATTTCTTAGAAATCCCAAAGTATATCAAAACATTTGGTTTGAAACCCAAAATGAAGAGGTTTTGACAATTTTGTTAGAAAACGCACAAGTTCGGCTCGTTTTGCGAACGGTTTTAAAAAAACGAACAAATTCGGCGTATGTTCATGCTTGGGTTTTGAAAATCATGAACAATGTTTATTGTTCAAGTTTTAATTTGAAAGTGATGAACATAGCTTATTTGCTCAAGTTGTTTTGAAAGTTTGGGGACATAACTTGTTTTGCAAGTTACCCAAAAAAATGTTACCCGAACTTGCGAATTTTCCAATATTATGCAAAATCCTTGACATGGTTTGGATAAAATGAGTTTTAAAACTCCTAGGTTCTGAGCTCTTGGGCTAGAACCTCAAAAATTGGCCATTTGGGCCCCTAAACTCAGATTCTGAGTTCTGTCATGGTCGCTCTGCGACCATGACATCGCACTGCGAACAATGCGAATTTTTGAGTTCAGAAGCTGTTTCTGAACTGTTGTTCAGAAACAACTTCTGAACACACTCAGGACCTTTTAGGTGAGTGAAAAGCTTTGAGTTTTTGCAATGAAAAGGGCTGGACAAACCAGTTTTGATGTTTTGAAAACCTTGGGATTTTTTTTGAAATTCAAAAGGGGTTTTTAGAACAAAAGGGTTTTGGACCAAAATTGCTATGCAAGCACAATTGAAAATGCAAGACAAAGGCTTAGAAACTTACAGAAATCCTTAGCAAAGCTCCAGCTGCAATGGATTTGAATTGGTTGAAGGTTCTTGCAAAGGTTTTTGAATATTGGATATGAACTTTGAACTTGGTAAAGCTTTGTGTTTGATTGGTTTTTTCTGGTTGTTTGCAAGTGTTTCTTTGTGTAATTGCTCTTTGAATGCTGTATTGACTGCTTAATTCATGCTTGCATTTCCCTTGCCTTGCATCTCAATTTATATGCCAAAATGCAATCTCAAGTAATGATGAAAATCCATAGGACCTAGCTGATTTGTGGGCTAAATTCAGGCTATTTGGCTTTGCATTTAATGCTAATGGATAGAGGCAACCTTGCCTTGTGCCAAGGGTTAAAGGTTTGACTGATTTCAGCCACAAAATCAAAGGTCTTTGGATAGAAATGATGAGAAACATGGCTGGATTGCAATTGGCCAAGCTTGGGGATTGATCCTTGCAATCTCAATGGTTGATCAATAAAAACGTGCACTGTGATGTGCAGAGATTGGGGGATGCAAAAGGCTATATGTGGCTGGTGTGAGAGGTGAAAAGTTGCTGCAAAAACAGGGTAGGCAATCATGGCTTTTTCAAGTGAAAAACCAGCTGGGTTTGACTGGTTTTGGGGGAGCAAGCAGGAAGAAAGTCTTCAAGCAGGTGGCTGGCAACCTTGGGGTTGTTAACAGGTCACTTGGGAGGGACAAGAGCTGCCCAAGGGCAAGCCCACTTGCTTGTCACATGCTAGGTTGGAAGAAAAAGCTTCCTACCTTGGCATTAATGGCAAGTCTCTCAATTCTGGTTTTGCTTGGCCCAATTAGCCATGAATGCTGATTAAAATAAATATGCAAATGATGTGCAACAAAATCTGGAATTAAATCAAAGAAACCATAAATCTGCAGAAAAATCGCAGACTTCGCAGTGCGAAGTGACCTTCGCAGTGCGAAGTCATCATTTTTGAAATGTTGACTTTTTTGTTGACTTTGGTTGACTTTGACTTTTTTCCTCTCTTTGATTTTTTTTGACTTTTTTGTTTTAAAAGGCTTAGGACAAAATTGGAGTACTACAGCTGCCCCTACTTAATTGTGTCTTTGCATAGAGTGTGTGAGTGCCGAGGGCATCTCATGAACTCTTTGCGAAGATCAATTAAGTAAAAGAAGGACCCGAATTTTGTCCTTCGCGGTACGAAAGCAAGATAAAAGATCGTCACTTAAACATTTGAGACGTGTATGAACGCTCAAAGGGTTAGGCGATTAGATCTGAAGAGAAAAAGATTGTCACCTAATCAGGTGATTTCAATCTGCGAGACGTGTATGAACGCTCGAAAATAAAAGACTTACGAGACGTGTATGAACGCTCGAAAAGTAAAAGAAAAACTTTTACGAGACGTGTATGAACGCTCGAAAAGGTAAAAGAAAAACTTTTGCGAGACGTGTATGAACACTCGAAAAGGTAAAAAGCCTACGAGACGTGTATGAACGCTCGAAAGGTGAAAGAAAAAACTTTTGCGAGACGTGTATGAACGCTCGAAAAGGTAAAAAGCCTACGAGACGTGTATGAACGCTCGAAAGGTGAAAGAAAAAAACTTTTGCGAGACGTGTATGAACGCTCGAAAAGTAAAAGCTTACGAGACGTGTATGAACGCTCGAAAGGGAAAAGCTTACGAGACGTGTATGAACGCTCGAAAGGTAAAAAGCCTACGAGACGTGTATGAACGCTCGAAAGGTAAAAAGCCTACGAGACGTGTATGAACGCTCGAAAGGTAAAAGAAAAACTTTTGCGAGACGTGTATGAACGCTCGAAAAGTAAAAGCTTACGAGACGTGTATGAACGCTCGAAAGGTGAAAAGCTTACGAGACGTGTATGAACGCTCGAAAGGGAAAAAGCCTACGAGATGTGTATGAACGCTCGAAAGGGAAAAAGCCTACGAGACGTGTATGAACGCTCGAAAGGTAAAAAGCCTACGAGACGTGTATGAACGCTCGAGAGGTAAAAGAAAAACTTTTGCGAGACGTGTATGAACGCTCGAAAAGTAAAAGCTTACGAGACGTGTATGAACGCTCGAAAGGTGAAAAGCTTACGAGACGTGTATGAACGCTCGAAAGGGAAAAAGCCTACGAGACGTGTATGAACGCTCGAAAGGGAAAAAGCCTACGAGACGTGTATGAACGCTCGAAAGGTAAAAAGCCTACGAGACGTGTATGAACGCTCGAGAGGTAAAAGAAAAACTTTTGCGAGACGTGTATGAACGCTCGAAAAGTAAAAAGCTTACGAGACGTGTATGAACGCTCGAAAGGTGAAAAGCTTACGAGACGTGTATGAACGCTCGAAAGGTAAAAAGCCTACGAGACGTGTATGAACGCTCGAAAAGGAAAAGCCTACGAGACGTGTATGAACGCTCGAAAGGTGAAAGAAAAAAAACTTTTGTGAGACGTGTATGAACGCTCGAAAAGGTAAAAAGCCTACGAGACGTGTATGAACGCTCGAAAGGTGAAAAGCCTACGAGACGTGTATGAACGCTCGAAAGGTAAAAAGCCTACGAGACGTGTATGAACGCTCGAAAGGTAAAAAGCCTACGAGACGTGTATGAACGCTCGAAAGGTGAAAAGATCGCCACCTAAACAGGTGGTCTGATCGGACAAAGATAAAGGATCGTCACCTAAACAGGTGGCCTTAATCTGGAATGATCGCCACCTAATTAGGTGATTGGATCTGAAAAAGTCGTCGCCTGAACAGGTGCTTAGACTTAACTGGGGAAATAGGATCTACCACTGTTGGGATAGTGTAATCGTCTCTAGGCATGGCTAGTACTTAGATTGTTGAAAAAGGAAACATGATTGTATGATGCATGACATGCTTCCTATTATTTTATGCAGTATGATATGCAATGCAATATGATATGAGATAGACTCAATCAAGGGTTCCCGCTGGGGAATTGGGGACAGTTTGTGAAGGAGGTTCACTGGGGAACACTTACTTAACTGTTGATGGATGCTGGTGAATATGTGATACTCACTAGAGAATCCTCGTTGAGGATGCATGACATGATTATGAAATGCATGTATATGAATGATTTGGATATGCATGCATGAATGAAATTGACATGATGCATGAATTATGTTATGCATGATATGTGGGATGCATGTTGAATGCTGGGAGTTAAGATTGGATGCCGAGCAAGGTCGGGCTTTTCCTGGGGATTTGTGTTGGTCTGCCAATAATGATTGGACTTTTGTTTTGGGTTGGGACTCCCTGGGGACTGTCAATAAGGTTTTGGCTTCATGGGGATATAAGGATCATTTTGGAAGCATGATCGATATCCAGCCTTGGTTGGTGTTTGGATATTTGGGGTGTTTTGACTGGGGAAATCTGTTCCTCCTGTATGACTCGTGGGGGGGATTACCGCAATTCCTTCGGAATTACGAAAATTCAAATAAAAACAACGTTTGTTTGTTTTGTTTTTTTGTTTTGGAAGAAGTTTCCTTTGTTTATTTCCCATGTTTCAATGCATTTTTATCATGAATAAAACAAAATTTTATGCGCTAATGAGAACACAAAATAACAAAAGGAATTTTATTCAATGCAGATTTGACTTCTTGAATGGGTAAAAAATACATGAAGTGAGAAGTGATTACTTCTCTGAGGAAAAAGATAGAGAAAGACAAGAAAAAGCAAAAAGAAATTTGTTGGTTTTGGCACAACACATGCTATTTTCCTTATGACTTCGAGATTATTATTTTTTTTTTTGGAAGATGCTGACGAGACCGATTCTTCTCCTCTTGAATCTTGTCCGGAGCTTGGATGTTGCAGTCATTGCCTTTTCTTTTGTTAACCCCTAATTTTTGCCTGGACCGCTCTTTCGAGTTTTTAGTCCACCGGGGTGTATTTCCTTTTTTTTTTATGTCCTTTATTTTTGCCTAGACCGCCTTTTCAGGTTTTCAATCTAGCAGGACGCTCTCTATTGCCTAAACCGCCCTTTCAGGTTTTCGATTTAGCGAGCTTTTTTCTTTTTTTTTTCCTTAGGCATAATACTTCTTGACTGCATCGGAGTTTATTGAGAGTGGGAACTCTTCTCCGTCCATAGTGGTGATGATCAAGGCTCCGCCAGAGAAGGCTTTCTTTACCACGTACGGTCCATCATAGCTGGAAGTCCATTTCCCTCGGGGATCTTTGTGGATAGGTAATATCTTCTTGAGCACTAGGTCTCCTTCTTTGAATTCTCGATGACGGACCTTCTTGTCGAACGCTCTTTTGAGTCTCCTTTGATAGAGTTGTCCGTGACATATTGCCGTCAGACGTTTTTCCTCTATGAGATTCAGTTGGTCGAACCTTGTTTGGACCCATTTAGCTTCTTCTAGCTTGGTCTCCATCAAGACTCTTAACGAAGGGATTTCCACCTCTACGGGAAGTACGGCTTCTATACCGTATACTAAGGAGAAAGGGGTTGCCCCAGTTGAAGTGCGAATGGCTGTTCTGTAGCCATGCAGCGCAAAGGGAAGCATCTCGTGCCAATCCTTATATGTTGTTACCATCTTTTGGATGATCTTCTTGATGTTCTTATTGGCTGCTTCTACCGCACCGTTCATCTTTGGTCGGTAAGGGGAGGAATTATGGTGCTCAATCTTGAAATCTTTGCACAACTCCTTCATTGTCTTGTTGTTCAGGTTTGCCCCATTATCAGTGATGATTTTGTGGGGATTACCGTAACGGCAAATGATTTCCTTCTTGATGAATCGGGCTAGCACTTGTTTGGTCACATTTGCATACGAAGCTGCTTCAACCCATTTGGTGAAGTAGTCGATGGCAACGAGGATGAAGCGATGTCCATTTGACGCTTTGGGCTCGATCATTCCAATCATGTCTATGCCCCACATAGAGAATGGCCAAGGTGAAGTCATGACGTTCAATGGAGTTGGTGGTACATGCACCTTGTCGACGTAAACTTGGCACTTATGACAAGTCTTGGCGTAGTGGAAACAGTCAGCTTCCATGGTTAGCCAATAATAGCCCGCCCTTAGGATTTTCTTTGTCATTGCATGCCCATTGGCATGGGTTCCAAATAATCCCTCGTGGATTTCTTTGATGAGCATGTCCGCTTCATGTTTATCCACACATCTGAGCAGGACCATGTCATAGTTTCTTTTGTAGAGGGTATTTCCACTGAGGAAGAAATGGGATTCCAATCTCCTGAGGGTTCTCTTGTCGGTGTGCGAGGCATTTTCTGGATACTCTTGCTCTTCAAGGTATCGCTTGATGTCGTAGAACCAGGGTTTGTTGTCAAGTCCCTCTTCGACTGATGCACATACAACTGGTTTGTCTCTACGATCCATCTTTATGATTGGTGCTTCATTGTGGAAATTTACTTGGTACATTGATGATAATGTAGCCAAAGCATCCGCCACCTGGTTTTCTTCTCGAGGTATGTGATGGAAATTGATTTTATCAAAATGCTCAATCAACTCTACAACCCGGGCTCGGTAGGGAATTAAATTGGGATGTTTTGTTTCCCATTCTCCTTTGACTTGATAGATGACTTAGGCTGAGTCACCGTATACTTCAAGGTTTTTGATCCTTAGATCAATTGCTGCTTCGAGGCCTAGGATACATGCTTCATATTCCGCCATGTTATTGGTGCAGTCAAAGCATAACCTTGCTGTGAAGGGTTGGTATCCATTTCTTGGGGAGATTAAAACTGCCCCGATCCCGTGTCCCATGGCATTTGAGGCGCCGTCGAAAGCGAGTTTCCATCGAGCTCTCGGTTCTGGCCCTTCATCATCGCTTGTGACCCTTTCGTCATTCAAAGCTACGACATCTTCATCCGGGAAGTCGAATTGTATGGGCTGATAATCCTCCAATGGTTGGTGAGCAAGGTGCTCGGATAAAACACTCCCTTTGATGGCTTTTTGAGCAACGTATTGGATGTCGTACTCAGACAGCAGCATTTGCCAACGGGCTATCTTTCCTGTGAGGGCAGGCTTTTCGAAGATGTACTTGATGGGATCCATCTTTGATATCAACCAAGTTGTATGGGTCAACATGTATTGCCTTAGGCGTCGAGCAGCCCATGCTAAAGCGCAGCAAGTCTTTTCAAGTGAAGTATACCTTGTTTCACAGTCGGTAAACTTCTTGCTTAGGTAGTAGATTGCGTGCTCTTTTCTTCCCGTTTCATCTTGTTGTCCTAACACACAACCCATTGATCCTTCAAGTACGGTTAGGTATAAGATGAGGGGTTTACCCGGAACCGAAGGTATTAAAATTGGTGGTTCTTGCAGGTATTGTTTGATCTTGTCAAACGCCTCTTGGCAATCCTCATTCCAATGAACGGCTTGGTTTTTCCTTAGCAGTTTGAAGATTGGTTCGCAGGTAGCTGTCATGTGTGAGATGAACCTAGCGATGTAGTTCAATCTTCCTAAGAAACCCCGGACTTCTTTCTCGGTATTTGGCGCTGGCATTTCTTGGATGGCTTTTACCTTGTCGGGATCCACTTCGATACCTCTTTGGCTGACGATGAAGCCCAATAACTTTCCGGATCTAACGCCAAATGTGCACTTGTTAGGATTTAAGCGCAGCTTGAATTTTCTTAGGCGTTCGAAAAGCTTTTGTAGATGGACTAGATGATCCTCCTCCGTTTGGGATTTGGCAATCATGTCGTCGACGTAGACCTCAATTTCCTTATGGATCATGTCATGGAAAAGAGTTACCATCGCTCTTTGGTATGTTGCCCCGGCATTTGTTAATCCGAAAGGCATTACCTTATAGCAGAATGTTCCCCATGGGGTGATGAATGTGGTTTTCTCCATGTCCTCTGGAGCCATCTTGATTTGGTTATATCCTGAGAATCCGTCCATAAAGGAGAAGACTGAGAATTGGGCGGTGTTGTCTACCAATATGTCAATATGTGGTAGCGGGAAATCATCCTTTGGGCTTGCTCTATTCAAGTCCCAATAATCCACACACATTCTAACTTTGCCATCCTTCTTCGGAACTGGCACAATGTTGGCAACCCATGTTGGATACTTGGTTACAGCTAAAAAGCCGGCATCAAACTGTTTTTTGACCTCCTCTCTAATCTTAAGAGCCATGTCGGGTCGAGTTCTTCTCAATTTTTGCTTCACTGGCGGGCATTCCGGCTTGAGTGGCAGCTTATGTACAACAATGTTAGGGTCTAAACCCGACATGTCTTGATACGACCAAGCGAATACGTCAACGTACTCTTGCAGAAGCTTAATCAACTTTCCTTTCACATCTTCATGCAGGGAGGCTCCTATCTTGACCTCTTTCTTATCCTCTTCGGTCCCCAAGTTGACCTTTTCAACTGATTCTTGGTGAGGTTGTATTACCCTATCCCCTTGATTTGCAAGTCTGGACAATTCTTCAGGCGGTTCATAATCGTCCTCTTCATCATCTTCCGTTTGATTAATCGGGAAATCGAAGTCATAAGGGATTAAGGCAGTGTTGTTTTTGGAGGGTGGATTTGTAGATCTGCATGAGTATGATTTTTTTTTAGGCTTTTTGTAGAAATTTTTTTTTTAAAACAAATGCAGAAAAGAAAAAGACTCAAATGAACATAAAAGAGTGATTTTATTCATGATTGAAAATAGCTTTAAAACATGGGGGCCCCAAACGACTAACCATTTGCCTTGGGCAGAGCTAAATGATTTTTTTTTTAAAAAAAGTAAAACAAACATGGTTTATTACTTGATCTTGGTAATGATCTCGGGAATTGCGATAGCCCTCCAATTGTTCAAAGCTTCATCCGAAGCGCAACGGTACACCAAATCAGGCACGTCTTCATCTACGTCTTCAAGTAGAGCCACTTGATCTTCATTGATAAATCCCGCACTGATGAATGTTTCCGAAATAGGGAGGATCCCTTGCTTTGGAGGCTTTGAGGAAGTTTCGGCTGATGGATGATACCCCAACCCGAAGCGATTTTTCTTCTCTGGTATGTCCACTAATTTGCCCCATCCGGCAGGTCGGCTTTCTTCTAGGGCCTCTCTTATTGCCCTCCATGATGACATGGCTGTCCTAGCCTCTTTCTTGGGCTTTGAGCTCAAAGTCACGACATTTGCCACTTCCAAAGACTGGAAGGGAACATCCACAGCTTCTTCGTCCGTTTCTATATAACGGAATGATGAGAGATGGCTTACCATCATGTCCTCTTGCCCGAAAACTACAATCATTTGGTTATCAATGATGAACTTAAGTTTTTGGTGCAGAGTAGAGGTGATGGCTCCGGCCGCATGAATCCATGGTCGTCCGAGAAGACAGCTGTAAGCTGGATTAATATCCATGACTTGGAAGGTTATGGTGAAAACCTTAGGCCCGATTTGGACTGGTAAGTCGATCTCCCCTACGACGGCTCTTCTTGACCCATCGAAAGCTTTTACGACCAAGGCGCTGGGCTTCATTACTGTTCCTTCACATGATAGCTTGAGAAGGGTAGTCTTGGGCATGACATTCAAAGATGACCCCGTGTCCACTAGCACTCGAGAGAGGATATGGTCCATGCATTTCACGGAGATATGTAAGGCGCGGTTATGAATATGCCCCTCGTCGGGTAGCTCATCGCCGTTGAAACCCAAGTACCTACTTGAGGTAATATTTCCGACTATCCCGTCGAATTGGTCCACAGGAATGTCCTTGGTGACATGTGCCTCACTGAGCATCCGCAGCAACGCTTCTCGCTGTGCTTCCGAGCTTAGTAGTAGGGATAGCATGGAGATCTTGGAGGGAGTTTGACCTAACTGGTCAATGATTTTATACTCGCTCTTTTGGATTATCCTTAGGAACTCTTCGGCCTCTTTTTGTGGGGTTGCCTTTTGAGAGGGCCCTGCTTGGTTCTCCTTTTCCTCCACGCTCTTTTCTTTGAGCGGCTCTCCTGGTAGGACGGCTGGCGTCTTCCCGAGTTCTTTCGGAGCGAAGACTCTACCACTTCTGGTTATTCCTCCAACACCGGTAATGTTAGTGATGCTGGGCTCAATTTTGGCTAGTGGTTTTCCTTCCACATAGGCCACAGGTTGGTAATTCCATGGTACCCTCTTCGTGCTTTCAAAAGAGAGGGGTGCAGGTACGTGGAATATTATGGGCTGCATAGGCATTGGTACCTCTCTCCTTTGGTAAGGGATTTCGAGAGGTTTTGGGTCGTGAGATTCCAAGGTAGCAACGTCCGTGCCATCCTTTATATAGCCCATTTGGATCCAACCTTGGTCCATTAGCTCTTGAAGACAACTCTTTAACTCTCCGCACTTGTTCGGGTTGATTTTGCAGGCTTCGCAGTTGGCGTGCATCTCCTCGAACAAACCAAAACCGGTTAAACGCTCCCTTATGATTGACAGGGGAGTCTTAACATTGGCTACCTTCTTGATTGGACCAAAGTCCTCTTGTTCTTCCACCGCATTTATAGAGGGACCCGCATGCCCCGGCAATGGGTTATTTTTTACATTGGGGTTCTCCTCTTTGAAGGATAACAGCTTCTTGTCAATGAGACTCTGGACCTTGTATTTGAGTGCTTTACATCCTTCAATATTGTGCCCCGGGGATCCCGCATGGTATTCGCATCTTGCGTTGGGATTATACCAAGGTGGATATGGTGGCACCAAAGCTGGTAGTGGTTTTATCTCGACCATGCCCTTTTGAATTAAATATGGCAAAATCTAACCATATGGCATGGGTACGGGATCGAACTGTCTATTGTTGTAGTTGTCCCTCGGGCCCGCTTTGTTCCTTGGTGGGTACCCGCCTTGTTGTTGCTGCTGTTGATGAGGCAACACTGCTGGTTGTCGAGGTGGAGTTGTGGGAATTACTTGAGGTGAGTAACGCCCTTGAGCCGTTGCTGCTGCCACATAAGGATAGTGGTAGTGAGGCATTTGATTTGATGGTGAGCAAGATGGTCCCACTAGAACAGCATTTGTCTCCCCCTCTTTCTTTTTGTGAAAGTTGCTGGGGGGTCTCCTAGCTCCACTTTGAGCTTCTAGAGGGCCTTGGATCTTTCCCCTCTTTACTCCGTCCTCTATTCTTTCACCAACCATAACTAGATCGGAAAAGCCGGAAGATGTGCTTCCAATCATTTTGTCGTAATATGGGCCTTGAAGTGTGCCCATAAAGGTGTCGACAAGCTCCCTTTCCAATAATGGTGGTTGTACACGAGAAGCTAATTCTCTCCACCGTTGAGCGTACTCCTTGAAGGACTCATTGCTTCTTTGCAGGAGGTTTTGCAGTTGCATCCTATTTGGAGCCATGTCCAAATTATATTTGTATTGCTTTAGGAAAGCATCGGCTAGATCCTTCCAAGTTTGGACGTGGGTACGCTCGAGTTGCATGTACCAATCCAAGGACGCTCCGCTTAAACTATCTTGAAACACATGCACCATGAGTTTCTCGTTCATTGCGTAAGCTGCCATCTTCCTACAGAACATCTGTAGATGGTTCCGAGGGCATTGTATTCCCTTGTACTTTTCGAAATCCGGTGCTTTAAACTTCGGAGGGATCACCACGTCGGGCACTAGGCACATATCCAAAGCGTTGTGGGCGCCGTATGAACTGAATCCTTCGACAGCTTTCAACCTTTCTTCCAAAACTCGATACATTTGGGTGGTATCATTGTCTTGGTGGGTGGTGTCGGGAGCAGACTGTCTCGGCTGATTATTTTCCACATCATGGGAAATCACCTCATGCTGAGTAGTGGAAGTTCCTTAAGGACGACGCTCTTCGTTCCTTACGGGGATTGTGAGCGGTGGTGGAGGTGGTCCATGGCCCTCATTTTCAAACGGTGGGGTATAACCCACAGGTAAACCGTAAAGAGGCCATTGCACATTGGCCGCATCCGTTGTTGGGCGAGGATTACTCTCTCGTGCCGATAGAGCTTGCATTAACTCTAGCATCTGATCCATCTTCCCCTTCATTCCATCAACCTCATCTCTCAAAGCCGCTTGAGTTTGTTCCAAATTGTCCATGATCCTTTGTTTGTTAGCTCGTGTTCCGTACGAGTGTTGGAGATCTGATTCTTGGACCGAGGGCTTTCGGGGTTTTCGGGCTATGATTGCTTTGAACTGTTTTTAGGGAAAGGAATGAGTTTTTTTTTTTTTAAAAAAAAATGCATGAAGATGCATGTGGATGTATGCATGCGATGAGTATGCAAAATATGCGTTTTTTTTTATTTTGCTTTATGGAGGAATTTAAAGGTGCACAATTAATATTAGCAATTTGAAATATTAAAGACCGGGAAATTGATTATGCTTCAAAATATATTTGATTAGATAACATTTGTTTACAAAGTGTAACTAATGCTATTACAAATCAAATAGCCGCTCGCTTCTCGGCTTTGCTCATCTCCTCCCTATAGAAATCTATGGTGTCCTTGCAGAACTTCATAAACTTCTGGATCTCCATAGGGATGACAAAGTAGGGCATGACCATCTCGGCCTCCGCTAGCCTCTTTGGAAGTTGGGTGATTACCAAATTCGAGAATGCAACCAATTTAGTGAAATCCTCACTTAATCGGGTGGCGTCTTGCCATACACACTCAATCACTTCCTTGCGCTGGTCTAGCTTGACTCTTGCACTTCTAATTTCATCATGTAATTGTGCAATATGGTCCCCGTGGGCTCTTGCAATCTTGTCGAAGTATTCTTCGAATTTCTTGATGTCCTCTTCGAGACGATTGCACTTTAGCCTCCCTTGATGAGAAAGGCTCTCATGTCTTTGCCGCTAGACGCGTTCGGCTTGAAGCTGCTCTTTGTAGTCTTTAACTACTTCTTGGAGCTGTTGATTTTTCTCTTGAAATTTCAACCTCCATTTCCGTTGAGCTTCGATGGCTAATTCGCCAAACTTCTTGAGCTCTTGGTTGGAATGCAAGATTCTTTCCAACTCTTCGTCCTTGGCCACAAGGTTGGCATCCGCACTAACCAAGTCGCCTCCTATCCAATCTCTCTTCCCTTCGGAGATTTTTAGCCGTTTTTGGCACACTAGGAGAGAATTTGTCACTTCATCTCGGTCTCTCTTCGTCCTAGTGATTTCTCCCAAAGCTTGGAGGTGCTTCAATTCTAAGTCTCCGTTTTTGTTTTGGAGCTCTTGAATTTTAGCTTTGAGTTCCTCCACTTCTTTGTTGGGAATGGTTGCAATAGGTTTAGGTGTAGGAGGTTTTGGAGGGCTTATGACCACAAAGGGTAACTTGATTGCTTTGACCCTCTCCTTCACCCATTGAGTATAAAGGGGTCTGGCGACACAGTTTCTCTTGCCGACCCTTCCTTTGTGGACTTGGCTCCATGCTCCCCGGATTCTCTCTAGTAATGTCGGGTCTTGATCGCCTTCCCTTAAGAAGAAAGCTTCCAACAAAAGGTCATTGGGTTTATCTTCCATTGAAAAACCTAGTTGTCGGAGAGAGAGGACCGGATTGTAGTTAATACATCCCTTAGTACCAATGAGGGGTACATTAGGGAAGTCCCCGCAACTGAGGATGATTTCTGGGTCCTCTAAATTTGGCGAAAACCAATGGATGTCCTTCTCGGCGAGGGTTGTCATCCGTTGTGACCATTTGAGCTTGGCCCGGTTTTCCACAAAGTCTCGGTTTCTTGGCATGTGGGACATCATCCAAATTTTCACCACAGGAGTGCAACAAGAAATTTTGCGTCCCCTTGCTTGTTCATGCCTAGAGTAGAGGGTATGATAAAAATCCGCCAAAATTGTGGGAACCGGATTTTTAGTCATAAATACCTCTAAAGCCGGAAAGTCTATGAAATCGTCCATGTTGGGGAATAAGACAATTCCGTAGACTAAGAGGGCTAAGATGGCGTTGAATGCTCTTCCCTCTTTGTTGGCTAACATCTCCCGAGCTTTGGCTTCCTAAAACTTTCTTGCGAATCCCTTAAGGTTTCCTCTAACCTCCAAGTTAGATGCTACTTCTTGGGTGTCAAGGTATAAGGATTCGGCGATGGCTTCTAATGTGGGGTCTTTTCCCGGACCGAGATAGAGTTCATGACCCTTCATGCTACAACCCAAAATCTTCTCGAATTCTTCCAAAGTCGGCGCTAGTTGGAAGTCTTGAAATGTGAAGCACCGTAGCGGTGGGTCGAAGAATTGCGCCAAAGTGGTTAAGGCCGTTGAATCTATTCTCACTGGTAGGAGATCAAGGATTAGCCCATAGCTTGCCTCGAAAATACTCTTGTTGACCGAAGAGAGCCTTTTACTTAGAGCTAATAAACTTTCCACCCTAGGAGCTTTAATCTTGAAGGCGAGCGTATTTTTGTTCCCGGAATCCATATTTCTTTTTGCTAATATTTGGTTGTTCTTTTTTAAATTCCTATAAAGCAAAATGATGCGAAAATTACTTTCATGAATGCAAATGATATGCAAGGGTATGGTTTATGAAGGTTCGGAACTTCCCCCCATCCTCACATGTAGGCTCTAAAAGGTGAAATTTCCTAAGAAGAGGTCCCTAGAGTCATAGATCTCACATGGAATTAGGGTTGTCTATGGACATACGTCGACATGACTTCAATTAATTCCATGCGAAAATCTCCTCTAAGCGGGGTTGGGCATCCTACCTCACGGACATACGTCAACACGGGCTTCCGCTCACAACCTCCTTCTAACTTAGTTTTTTTCTCAAGCTCGGGTAGAGAGCCTCACACGTCCGGCATTAACCCGAACAATGTGGAGTAACATCGCTCAAGTAACCTCCGCATTTGATATATATATGATATGAATATAAAGCAAAATAAAGCAATTATAAACATAAAGCATAGATATGATATGGATAAATAAATAAAATAAAAGCATGGCGCGCAAAGAAAATAAAAACAATTGGCTTTAAAAGCCAAATAGGATAGGCTTGACTCGCTAGTGGGAAAAGGGTCCACAGTGAAGTCGCCAGCTGTGCGCACCTCGTTTAAAAAACGCGCAATCCTCCGAGGACGTCCGCGAACGCTCGGAGGGCCTTGTGAAGTCGCCACCAAAGTTTTTGTGTAAAGGGAACATTGATAAACCCTTAAGTTTTTTGTTTGAAGGGAAACGATAATAAAACCCTTGACGATGAGGAAAAGGACTGGTCATCGCAACCATTGTCGGGTTCGGGAGTCGGTTACGCAAGGGGAAGGTATTAGCACCCCTCACGTCCGTTGTACTCAACGGGAACCTTCTATTTGGCTAAAGCTTAAATTGTTTTTAAATGTTTTGCGCGTATGCTTATCTATGTCAAAAGAAAATATACTAAAAAGGGGGAAAAAGAGACGAAAACAAACGAAAGAAAGAAAGTTTTTATTATTGCGCTTGACAAGATGTCGATCTTGCTCCTACGTATCTCCCGGTAGTCGGAGAATTCAAAGCGTACGTAGTTCTTTGTAGAAAAACGTACATATGTTGGTTAATTTTAAATGGACGATGCTTTGACCGTATTCTTGCGATTAAACGTAGCTTGTATGCTCGCGGATGGGAGACTTAAGCGTATAGCTTGTATGCTCGCGCATGGGAGACTTAAGCATTTGTTTACGAATCGCGCTTAGAATAGGTAAAACATGTCCGTTGGGTAAAAGGGTTCGATTTGGTCGCGTTGGGACCAAAAGAGGTACAATGGACTCAATTGAGTCGATCATTGACCGGGGTGACTAAAACGAGTCGGGGGATTGAATCTAATGGCCACGGGGGACCAAAAGGTCCGGATTGACCACAAGGGGGCAAGATTTGGTTTGGTATGGTTGGATACGTTGAAAATGGAATGACGATTGTCCGAACGACGAGACATACGTCACGCATTCGTACAATCGGGGCAATGGAGAGACATACGTCACACCATCCCTTTTTCATTCAAGTTTTTGGTTGAATTTCTTAGAAATCCCAAAGTATATCAAAACATTTGGTTTGAAACCCAAAATGAAGAGGTTTTGACAATTTTGTTAGAAAACACACAAGTTCGGCTCGTTTTGCGAACGGTTTTAAAAAAACGAACAAATTCGGCGTATGTTCACGCTTGGGTTTTGAAAATCATGAACAATGTTTATTGTTCAAGTTTTAATTTGAAAGTGATGAACATAGCTTATTTGCTCAAGTTGTTTTGAAAGTTTGGGGACATAACTTGTTTTGCAAGTTACCCAAAAAAATGTTACCCGAACTTGCGAATTTTCCAATATTATGCAAAATCCTTGACATGGTTTGGATAAAATGAGTTTTAAAACTCCTAGGTTCTGAGCTCTTGGGATAGAACCTCAAAAATTGGCCATTTGGGCCCCTAAACTCAGATTCTGAGTTCTGTCATGGTCGCTCTGCGACCATGACTTCGCACTGCGAACAATGCGAATTTTTGAGTTCAGAAGCTGTTTCTGAACTGTTGTTCAGAAACAACTTCTGAACACACTCAGGACCTTTTAGGTGAGTGAAAAGCTTTGAGTTTTTGCAATGAAAAGGGCTGGACAAACCAGTTTTGATGTTTTGAAAACCTTGGGATTTCTTTTGAAATTCAAAAGGGGTTTTTAGAACAAAAGGGTTTTGGACCAAAATTGCTATGCAAGCACAATTGAAAATGCAAGACAAAGGCTTAGAAACTTACAGAAATCCTTAGCAAAGCTCCAGCTGCAATGGATTTGAATTGGTTGAAGGTTCTTGCAAAGGTTTTTGAATATTGGATATGAACTTTGAACTTGGTAAAGCTTTGTGTTTGATTGGTTTTTTCTGGTTGTTTGCAAGTGTTTCTTTGTGTAATTGCTCTTTGAATGCTGTATTGACTGCTTAATTCATGCTTGCATTTCCCTTGCCTTGCATCTCTATTTATAGGCCAAAATGCAATCTCAAGTAATGATGAAAATCCATAGGACCTAGCTGATTTGTGGGCTAAATTCAGGCTATTTGGCTTTGCATTTAATGCTAATGGATAGAGGCAACCTTGCCTTGTGCCAAGGGTTAAATGTTTGACTGATTTCAGCCACAAAATCAAAGGTCTTTGGATAGAAATGATGATAAACATGGCTGGATTGCAATTGGCCAAGCTTGGGGATTGATCCTTGCAATCTCAATGGTTGATCAATAAAAATGTGCACTGTGATGTGCAGAGATTGGGGGATGCAAAAGGCTATATGTGGCTGGTGTGAGAGGTGAAAAGTTGCTGCAAAAACAGGGTAGGCAATCATGGCTTTTTCAAGTGAAAAACCAGCTGGGTTTGACTGGTTTTGGGGGAGCAAGCAGGAAGAAAGTCTTCAAGCAGGTGGCTGGCAACCTTGGGGTGGTTAACAGGTCACTTGGGAGGGACAAGAGCTGCCCAAGGGCAAGCCCACTTGCTTGTCACATGCTAGGTTGGAAGAAAAAGCTTCCTACCTTGGCATTAATGGCAAGTCTCTCAATTCTGGTTTTGCTTGGCCCAATTAGCCATGAATGCTGATTAAAATAAATATGCAAATGATGTGCAACAAAATCTGGAATTAAAAAGAAACCATAAATCTGAAGAAAAATCGCAGACTTCGCAGTGCGAAGTGACTTTCGCAGTGCGAAGTCATCATTTTTGAAATGTTGACTTTTTTGTTGACTTTGGTTGACTTTGACTTTTTTCCTCTCTTTGATTTTTTTTGATTTTTTTGTTTTAAAAGGCTTAGGACAAAATTGGGGTACTACAATAAGTATTCATATCCTAAGTATCAGAACAAGTCTGAATATCATAACTTCAGACACAAGAAGCCAAAACCTTTCAGGACTAACCCCAAAGGACCCATGAAAATCTGGGTACCTAAGTCTGAGATAATTTCAATTGCAGATATGCTTAACATCCAAAGAAAAGGAAAGGTCCTGGTACCTGGACAGTGGATGCTCGCATCATATGACAGGGGACAAGTCTATGTTCCAAACCCCGACTCTGAAAGAGGGAGGAACTGTGGGGTTTGGAGGAAGTCAGAAAGGAAAGATCATTGGTACTGGTAAGATAGGTAATTCTTCCCTGTACATTGATAATGTTTGGCTGGTAGATGGACTTAGACATAATCTACTTAGCATAAGTCAATTATGTGATAGTGATTATGAAGTCATGTTCAATAAGAACACATGTACTATAATCAGTAACAAAGATAAGTCTGTAGTGTTCAGAGGCAGCAGGAAAAACAATGTTTACAAAATAAACTTTTCTGAATTGGTTCAGCAGAAGGTAGCTTGCCTTCTGTCTGTGAGTGATGAGAAATGGGTATGGCACAAAAGGCTGGGACATGCTAACTGGAGACTCATCTCTAAGCTTAGCAAGTTACAGCTGGTCAGAGGCTTACCCAACATTGATTATCACTCAGATGCTCTGTGTTCAGCATGCCAAATTGGAAAATTTTCTAAAACCTCTTTTAAAGCTAAGAACATTGTTTCCACCTCTAAACCTCTAGAACTCCTTCACATTGATTTTTTTGGTCCTGTTGGAACAGCTTCAATCAATGGGAAGAAGTATGGACTTGTTATTGTTGATGATTATAGTAGGTGGACTTGGGTTAAATTCCTCAGAAGCAAAAATGAAACATATGATGTGTTTTTCAAATTCTGCAAACAAGTACAAACTGAAACTGATTTGAAAATTTTAAAAATCAGAAGTGATCATGGTGGGGAACAACAAAATGGAGTTGTAGAGAGAAAGAACAGGTCTTTACAAGAAATGGCCAGAACCATGATCCATGAATCTAAAATTGCTAAGTACTTTTGGGCAGAAGCTGTAAACACAACATGTTATATTCAGAACAGGATCTATATCAGACCCATTCTGAATAAAACAGCATATGAACTGTTTAAAGGAAGAAAACCAAGTATTTCTTATTTTCATCAGTTTGGTTGTACATGTTACATACTGAACAATAAAATCTACCTAAAGAAATTTGATGCCAAGGCTCAAAAGGGTACCTTTTTAGGATACTCAGAGAGATCTAAGGCATACAGGGTGTATAATTCTGAAACACATGTTGTTGAAGAAGCTATACACATTAGGTTTGATGATAAGAAGCCTGGTAATGAAATACCAGAGCTGGTTGAGAGTTTTGCAGATATCAGAATCTCAGAAGAACCTTCAGAAGCTGAACCCAGTTCAGATTCTGATGAAGGTTCAGAAGCTGAAAACAATGAAGAATCTGAGAAACTCTCCAACAATGACACTAATCCTGGAGCTAATCAAGACCAGTATGGTTCTGAACATATCCCTGATGGTTCTTCAGAAGCTAATCCACCCAGAACCTCATTCAAGTACAAGTTTTCACATCCTGAGGAGTTGATCATTGGAAACAAGAACAGTCCAAGGAAGACAAGATCAGCATTCACTCAGAATGAGTCTATGCTTGGCCTGCTATCCATGATTGAGCCTACAACTGCTGATGAAGCACTTGCTGATGATGGTTGGATTGTACCAATGCAAGAAGAACTGAACCAGTTTCAAAGGAATGATGTATGGGATCTTGTTGCAAAACCTGATCAGAAGAACATCATTGGAACAAAATGGGTGTTCAGGAACAAGCTCAATGAACAAGGAGAAGTGATCAGAAACAAGGCTAGACTAGTAGCTCAAGGGTACAGCCAGCAAGAAGGAATTGATTACACAGAAACTTTTGCTCCAGTAGCAAGACTGGAAGCAATCAGGTTACTTCTTTCTTATGTTGTTAATCATGATATCATCTTATATCAAATGGATGTTAAGAGTGCCTTCTTAAATGGTGTAATTTCTAAAGAAGTGTATGTCAAACAACCTCCTGGTTTTGAAGATGTTAAATATCCAAATCATGTTTTTAAACTTAAGAAGTCCTTGTATGGTCTGAAACAAGCTCCCAGAGCTTGGTATGAAAGGCTAAGCAACTTCTTAATTAAAAATAATTTTGTAAGAGGTCAAGTTGACAATACACTCTTTAGAAAAACTATTGAGAAAGAAATCTTAATTATACAAATCTATGTTGATGATATCATATTTGGTTCTACTAATGCCTCTCTTTGCAAGGAATTTTCAAAGTTAATGCAGGATGAATTTGAAATGAGCATGATGGGTGAGCTGAAATTCTTCTTGGGAATTCAAATCAACCAATGCAAAGATGGTGTTTATGTTCATCAGTCAAAATACACCAAGGAGCTTCTGAAGAAGTTCCAGCTGGATGATTGCAAGCTGATGTCAACACCAATGCATCCTACCTGCACCTTAAGCAAAAAGGACAATGGCTCAAAGGTAGATCAGAAGTTGTACAGAGGTATGATAGGTTCTCTCCTATACTTAACTGCTTCTAGGCCAGATATTTTATTTAGTGTATGTCTGTGTGCTAGATTCCAGTCAGATCCTAGAGAATCTCATATGACTGCTGTCAAGAGAATCTTTAGGTATCTGAAGGGAACAACTAATTTGGGACTTCTGTACAAGAAATCTCTAAATTACAAGCTAGTTGGATTCTGTGATGCTGACTATGCTGGGGACAGGATTGAAAGAAAATCCACCAGTGGAAACTGTCAGTTTCTTGGTGAGAATCTGATATCCTAGGCCAGCAAGAGACAAGCAACCATTGCTTTGTCAACAGCAGAAGCAGAATACATCTCAGCTGCAAGTTGTAGCACACAACTGCTCTGGATGAAACATCAATTAGAGGATTATCAGATTCATGCAGATAATATTCCTATTTATTGTGATACCACTGCTGCTATATGTCTGTCTAAAAATCCAATTCTGCATTCTAGAGCCAAGCACATAGAAATAAAACATCATTTTATAAGAGATTATGTTCAGAAGGGTGTTTTAGATATTCAGTTCATTGATACTGATCATCAATGGGCTGACATATTCACAAAACCCCTAACAGAAGAAAGATTCAATTTTATTAAAAAGAATCTGAACATGCACTTTATCTCTTGAAAATGTGCTTGAATCTGAATGAAATCCTTGAGTCTGAGTTTATCATAAGCTAAAACTTATCAGATACTCATTTTCTGAGAATCTGAAGAAAGTTAAGCCTGAAAAACTTCAGAGTCTGAAGGATCAGAACCTGGATTTTCTGACTTCTGAATCTGATAGGAATCTAATGTTGGTCAGAATCTGATAAGTATATCTATGGGCAATGATGATTAAAGCTTTGAAAGTTTATACTCTAATCCTCCCAAAGTCATCAACTTAAAAATGTGATTTTATGCTCTGATATTCAATGATAAAATTGCTTGACAAACAATTTTCAGTTGGTATCATTTTTTTTAACTGTTTAGCACAGACACATTTTTCAAATGCTCAAAGTGTTTCAGACAATGTTCAGTTTTTAGAACTTATTTTAATTTGGTATCAGACTCTGAAGATAAACCTTCACATTTTGGTATCAGGTTCTGATACAAGTTCAGCAGTATTAAAACTAGTATTTTCTTTAAACCAGCTCAGATTTGCTCTGATACCTTCTTGCATGTTTTGCTCTGATACTGAACACTATTTGGTTGTTTTGTTCTGATACTGAACCATTTATACTGAACAAATCTTGTCTGAACACAGAATGATCTGATCAGAAGCTCTAAACTTTTTCTGCTTCTGAACAGCATTCTATTTTTAATGCAAAGTCATATACTCATTGAAAATCAAGTATGCTCTGATGCTCATCTTTGCTGCTTGATTATCCATATGATTGCATAAATATCTCACAAATTTTTCAACCCCCTCCTATATGCTCTGAACCTTTTTGTTGATGACAAAAGGGGGAGTAAGGTAAAACAAGTATTAAAGCACCTGAGCTCAACAATATAAGTTAAAATTCTGTCAGTATATTAACTTATGAAAGGGGAATAAAAGGTATTAAAGCCTGAGGCTCTGAACATAAGTTAAAGCTTAGTTAAAGCTCTGATACTGATTGAATCTAACTTATGAGAACTGATTTTTAACTCTTAGCCTCTGAATTGAAAGTCTGGCTCTGATACCATTCTGTGAGATACATTACTCTTAGTGAGTAAATTGAATTTAAAATAACTTGGATAAGACTCAGGGAGCTTACAAAACTCATCCTGTGGATTATCAGACTTAGGGGGAGAGCTTACAAACCTCAGAACCTGAAGTCAACAAGTCATTTTGAATTCTGAGTGATAATTTCACTATATTGTTTTAAGTTAAGCTTAATTAACATGGATAAGAATCAGGGGGAGCTTACAAACCTAACCTTGAGGATTGTCAGACCTAGGGGGAGCTTAAAAACCTCTCCTGAAGTCAGATTGTTAATTAAACTTAACAACAATTCTGAAATTTTCACATTTGTGTTTTTAACTGAACTTAATTAACTTGGATCAAACTCAGGGGGAGCTTACAAATCTCACAACCTGCAGTTAACTTGTTAATTAAGTTAACAACAATTTTCTGATTTAATACTTATGTTTGTCATCATCAAAAAGGGGGAGATTGTTGGAACAAAATGTGTTTAACAAGTCTCTTATGAATTAAGGGGAGATTGTTGAAACATTTATGTGTAAACATATCTCTCTTTATGGTTTTGATGATAACAAAGTGTTAAAAAGAAAATTGGTTATTTACTAATGCTTTGTTCAAGTGATTTCAGAACCATGTATTTATTGAGTGGAAATTAAGGATGGTTATGAAAGAACAAGCTAAGAGCAAGGAAGGAAAGCAAGGAAGCAATTTTGCAAAGCTAGAAGGAAACTGGGTCTGAAGAAGTGCTCCTGAAGTGGTGCTCCTGAAGTGCAGCTTCGGAGTCTGAAGGCAGCTTCTGATGTCTAGGTGCTTCTGAAGAAGTCAACGCAGAGTCAACGTCTGAAGACCAGCTTCTGATTCGTACAAGGCAGCTTCTGATGCACTGTTCACACAGAGAAGCTTCTGAAGCTGATGTGGCATGGAAAGTGACCAGTACTGTGCGCATTTAATGCCTGGATGTGTCAGAGCAACTCAATGGAACAATTGTCTCCCTGACCCAGACATTCTCCAGCTTTTAAGGTAGGCCATTTCAAAAATGGCTGCTGCTCTGGTTTGTTTGAAAAAGTGCAGCACACATTTGCAGAAATCCTAGCTCAATTTGCAACGGCTCTTTCCTCAAATCAAGCAAATCTTCAACAGCTATATTTCATCTATAAAAGGAAGAAGATTTGAAGAAGAAATTTGTCTAAGACTCTTGAAACTACATTGTTGAACATGTGCTCTGTTTTCTGTGTAAAAACTCATAAGTTCAAAACTCTTAGAAATTCTTCAGTCTTGTAACTTAGAATTTCTTAAGGTTAAGAGTCTTAACCTGTGTTGTATTAAGAGAACACCTCTGATATTTTATCAAGTGTTCATCCCAAACTCATTTACTTGTAAACCAGTTTGGTCCTTAAAGTCTCAGTCTGTATACTGAGCATCTGTAACCTCATTCCTTTGTGGTCTGAGTCAGAAGCCTCTTGACTTAGTGTCTTGAGCATTGGGAAGTCTCTTGACTTAGTGTCTTGAGCATTGGAAGTCTCTTCCTTGGTGGTTGAGCATAGAAGCCTCTTTCTTTGTGACTGAGCAACTGGAAGTCTCTTCCTTAGTGGTTGAGCATTTGTAATCAGAACTGATTATAGTGGAACTCTCTTGTTGGAAAACAAGGGGACTGGACTACTTCTCACATTGAGAAGGAACCAGTATAAATTCTGTGTGTCTCCCTTTACATTTGTCTTTTCATTATTTGAACCGCTGCATAACTCTTGATAATAGTTCAGAACTGATTCATATCAGCTTCTGAACTTATCCTTAAGTTTCGAAAAGAAAAGAACAAGTTTTTGAGTCACACAATTTAACCCCCCCTTCTTGTGTGTGTGTTTTTCTCACCTTCATAGTATTCATTACATGTACATATGGATAAATTACCCGTTGCTCTCAGACAACACATACGTTCAATTGGAGTTAACCCTTGATTGTATTTTAAACAATGTATTCCAAAAATATTTCATAGTTCACTGGTACTATACATGTATTTAAAAAAAAAGTGAAGTTTCTGGACAATCTCGCTCGGCGAGCTTGAGCTTCGCCTGGCGAGCATCTGCCCAGATTTGGGTTTGAAGCTTCGCCTGGCGAGCTAAGACCTCGCTCCAGCGAAGTCTGGCAGTATCAAATGCTCTGCCTGCTCGCCATGGCGAGCTCCTGCTCGCTCGGCGAACATGACAAGCATCAGAACTGCAGAAATCATATTTTTCTCAAATTCTTGTTACCCAAGTGTCCAATTGCAACTGTAATGTACCAATGACTCAATTAAACCACAATAGGTCAGAAAAATCAAGGATTAACAAGGATTGAATTGCATGCATCATCAAAAGGGAATTTAAGCAAAAATTCCTATGTTCTCATTATGATTATCTCACTCAAACAATCCCAATGGAAAACTAACATATAAAGGAACTCACCTTGCTTGCTTTGGTTCCTCTCTAATCTTCCAATTTCAGAATCAAACCCTAGCTCCAAACTTGATCTTGCTTCTTAGGGATTAATTGAGGCGGGGTTAAGAATTTAACATTGTATGATGGTTTTGGCAAGCTTAAGTTGGATTTTGGTGAGGGTAGGATGGAATAAGAGTGAGGTCGAAGGAGTGAGAGAGGGAGAGAGATGAGACCAGATTTATAGTGAGAGGAAAATAAGAGGAAAGTGAAGGAAAAAGGTGGTTTTGGCCTATATATAGTCCTCACACGAAAATTACCATTTTTCCCTTGACTCAAAAATTTTCTCTGACTCGTTAACTGATTCTGATAAAAGTTAAGTCTTAAGCGGGATGTTACAGTAACGCTTCATTTATTTGAACGGAGATGAAATTATAAGTAAATAAATTTGCCGTGTTATATTAATTTTGGGATTTATTACGCGTATTTGTGTATTTTCATTCATCCATTCCTTCATTCATCCATTCATTATTCAATTTTCATCCATTTTTCATCCATTCAATCAATAATTCAATCATTCATTCATTCAAAGTTAAAATACGCAAATTCAATCATAGTTATAATACGGAAAAATAAAACCAAAAATGTACCAAAATGTCATAAAAATGAGCAAAGGCACTAGTGTAAATATAATACATCAATGTCATAAAAAAATAACTAAAAATATACAAAACTACATCAGTCACAAGACCCTACTCCGCTGGACTATGGCTCATAGTCCTCCTCCGGGGAACCCCCTGCTCCTGCAATATGAGATAATTCGACTGGATGCCCTGCAACACACGAAATAAATCATGATGCACAAGATGCTCCAATGTTGGCTCCACCCTGCGTCTGATGTTCTCAATGATCTGCAGTGGGTCGGGAACCTGTCGGGCATACTGCTGCTGAACAATAACCTCCTCGTAAGGAGGGACATGAAGGGCGTCCTTTGCAACGATAGCAGGGTCGATCATGATTGGATGGGATACACTGTAAAACCATATAATGTACCCATCATGACACCTCCACCGTCGAGCCTCTGATGTCCGCCGACCCCGAAGTGCCTGTGGAAGTACATGTAGCAGAAAGTCCTGAAAGGCCATTCTGACCGCCGCAACCTGAACAACCTGATGAAGGGTAAGAGATCTGGGGACCGTCTGCACGTGGCCGTACTGCCGAAGAGTCCGCTCTGGCAAGTGAAGGTGCATAATCTGACTGCCGACCATGATCGAACCAGAGTACCAAAAAATTTCCTGGAAAGCGATGATCCCCCGCCGGTCCTCGTACGTCATCCAGGTGACATCAGCATTGACCATTAGATCAACGAGGCCACGATAGTGTGCAGCATCAGCATGACCCCTGGGCGGTCTCCAGCTAGCTACAAGGGGAACGCCAACCTGATACCCCTCACTCGGACACCTCGTATACATACAAACAAATATTTCATCATCACAAACTCATAAACATACACAATAATATCGTAAATCATTTAAAAAATGTTATAGTAAAAAGAAAAGAAATGCTACCATGAGTATAGTCGAGTAACCGCCAATGGCTTTCATCCTCGGGACCGTGACATGAGAAAGCTCGTGGTAGAGGTAAGCAAGTGCCATCCCGCCCCAGGACCACTGGCTCAACGTGTCCAAATCCATGATGCACTTCATCCATAGCAGATGAACGCTTTTGCTGTTCCTGTTGGCAAAATGGTGATGCCAACCAAGTACAACATAAACTCCCTGGTGCACTGCACCCTCACCGTCACCTGCTCCTCGGCCTCCTCATCATCAGCAGGAAGATCCGCCAACTCATTGCACCTATGCAAGAGTGTCTCGTAATGCATCCTCAAGCTAGTGATACTGATGTAAGCACCCCACCGTGCCTTTGTCTCCTCATCAACATCGCCATGGGTCATACACAAACCGACCTCCAGCAGCTCCACACCTCTCTCGTATCCTACCTCAGTAGGAATCAACTCCAGGAGCCTCCCAACGATGGGGATGTGTAGAAGACACGCCACATCATCGAGTGTGATGGTCATCTCCCCAACAAGCAGATGGAAGTTGCTGGTCTCCTTATGTCATCTCTTTGAGAAGGCGGTGATAAGGGCAGAGCTGATGCTATTGTACCCAGTATGAAGGATGTGTAGAAGACCGGATGCTTCCATCCACTACCAGAACCGGGCCTGGTCGTTAGTCGGGACTGGGATCCTCCTAACTTTCTTCCAGTGGGAAACCACGGTGCATTTACGCGTCCTCCGCAACTGAAATACAAAAAATTAAACGAACAATAAACCGTTAAAAATATAAACATTTTAATAACTAAAAAAGACATAACAATTTAATCGTAAAAAACGCGCGCCAATTAATTTAAGCACGTTAATTTAAATTACGCGCGTCAATTAAAGTACGCACGCCAATTAAATTACGCGCGCCAATTAAATTAAGCGCGATAATTTAATTATGTGCGCCAATTTAATTATACGCGCACCAATTAAATTAAGCGCACCAATTTAATCACGCGCGGCAATTAAATTACACGCGTTCATTTACATATTTTAACATAATAAATAAATCGTAAAGCTGACATGCCACTAAATAAAATAAATTGTAATTGACGCGTAATTAAATAAAATTAAACAATTATACTTACTTGAGCATCGCTCCAAAGCTGACATGTCACATGTCTACCGAAACCCGGTAGGAGTGACAAGGTAGTAGGACCCCCGGGAAAACTCTGCGCCTCCTCCTCTCCAGCCTGACCCACCTCCTCAGCCTGATGATGGGCCTCACCCTCATGCTGGTGAGCCGCCTCCTCGTACTGAGGCTGATGTTGATGCTGAGTCGGGTCCACTATCTGGGACGCACCCGCCTGTGACGACGATCCCACCTCCCGCTCTCTCCTAACACCCTGTCTCTGTCGAGTAGCAGGAGGGTGCACAGCCGCCTTTTCGGCACATGCACTACTAGTCATGCTCTCCATGTCCCCTCTAATTCTGTCTGGTCTCTGAGACATATCTACACAACAATTTTAAAAACAAAAATCAATGCAAAAATAACAATTCAATCTCACTATAATCAACATTAACAATCAATATTGTTACCCTAAACTACCACATTTTACTCAAACTCAATATAATCAACATTAACAATCCAATTTCTAACTAATTTCATCATTAACAATGCAAAAATCAAACAAATTTTCATTGAGACATTTTATCAAACACCCAGAGTGCAACATTCAATCAACATAAAATCTAACAATTTCTAAACCATAAACTACCACATTGGAGTGAAACTTACTGTAAACAACATCTAAACTACAATTCCTAACTTAATTCATCATTAACAATCCTAAAAACTAACATGCAAATCAAATCCTAAAAACCAAAATTTATACCATAAAAAGCCAATGCAATAGGATAATAAACATTTACTTGATTTTGGGTAGAAGTTGTTGTTGATTGACACAAGAATGGTTGAAATCGCAAAAAAGGGGAGAAAATTCGATTTGGAAATTTTGAGAACAGTGGTTCTGTGTTCTGGTTGCTATGTTCTTAAAACAGAACTCAACGTGACTTAAATCATGCTGGCGCAACGTGACTTAGGTCACGCAGATGCTACCGAGCGTGAGTTAACTCACGTAGGGGTATTTCCGTCATTTTCTTTAGGAAGGAGCAATGTTGTTTGTGGGAAAGCGATTTTCGCTTTTTAAGTGCTTTTTAAGTCCCCTTAACATGTGAGCTGATGCTCAAAAATTGAAGCCCCCATCAAATTTATACCAATTTAATTTTTATTGATCAAAATGCTTATGTAAATTTAACCGGAGAAAATATAAGCAAATTGAGTCAAGGAAGTTGATATATTTGAATTAAATTTCAACTTAAATTCATTAATTTTATTTATATTTTATGACAAACGGAGAGAATTGTCTTACTGTCTAATGTAACAATTCTAAATGACAAAAAAAAAAAAACATTGTTGAAATAATCCTATTGGTTGGTTTCACATACATCGGATCACGATCCTACTACCCTCCCTACAGAGACGCACAACCGTTGATAACAATTTCCATCAACGGTCACCATCTCCCCCTTTCATCTTCTCAAATCTCCTCCAAATTTTCACAATTCCCGCATTTTTTCTTCAATCTTATAAAATCCCAAAATCCTTCTTCCACCATCATCGCATCTCAATTAGTATTTTCTTTCTCTTCTATTTCTTTCCAATCAAAATGGCACGAACCAAACAAACAGCACGCAAATCCACTGGCGGAAAAGCCCCTCGCAAACAACTCGCCACCAAAGCCGCTCGGAAATCAGCTCCGGCGACCGGAGGAGTGAAGAAGCCACACCGTTTCCGTCCCGGAACCGTGGCGCTTCGTGAAATCCGCAAGTATCAGAAGAGCACTGAGCTTCTGATAAGGAAACTTCCATTCCAACGTCTTGTTCGTGAAATCGCTCAGGATTTCAAAACCGATCTCAGATTCCAGAGCAGTGCTGTTTCTGCTCTTCAAGAAGCTGCTGAAGCTTATCTTGTTGGTTTGTTTGAAGATACGAATCTTTGCGCTATTCATGCTAAGAGAGTTACCATTATGCCTAAGGATATTCAACTTGCCAGAAGAATTCGAGGTGAAAGGGCTTAGAATTCGTTGCTAGGGTTCGCAATTATCAGTGGATGTTTTATAATTACTTAATTAGGGTTATATTTTGTGTTTTGAAGTTAATCTATTAGTCTATTGTGGCAAATCTGCTTTGTGTTTGTTCAGAAATTGAATCTAATCGTTATTGTAAGATAGTTCTTGAATGTTATTGTGCTCTATGGAATCTGGGCTACTTTTGTTGTTTTAAAATGTAGCTTTTGTCAATTGTGGTGACACATAATAATTCAGGCAAATTTACGATCAATCCAAAAATGTACTTAATATATTGTGGTGTGTTTGATTGCAGTTGATTTTAAAATCTGCTATTATCATTAAATTTGTGATCAAGCCTAATAAGTGATTACTACTATTCCAATTGTTATATTCAAGTTTGCAATTTTCAAATTCCAGTTTAGTGTGTGACAATTGAGTTGTCTAACTTGGTAAAGCTATGTCAGTTTTTATTAAATCAAATTGTAATTTGCAAACTAGTGACCATACTGCTTCTAAACTGATAAAATAGTGGCACAACAGCCTCTCATTTGGTTAGCTTTGCATACTAATTCATTTATTTACATTAAAACAACCTCATTCATTTAAAAACTGAAACATCGTTGATCTGTATTATGGAGAGTTCCTATTGCGCAACTAGTGAAGAATATCCTACCTACCATAACAACATTAGCATAACAAGGGAGTCTCTTTGGATCGGCTGTGTCCCTTGTCCTAGAAGCTGGTGGAAAGTGCGGATCACACATTCCTTCAATGCTATTTTACAAAACTGATTTGGTTCTCATCAAAATTGGGCCTCCATGTCCCATAAAACATAATTATCAACCAATGAACGACTCAATGGCACTTTAGCAACTTCAGCACGATTTTGTGGCAGATTTGGAAGGCACGCAATGATGGGTCTCAAAACAGAGTGAGTAATAAGGTATAAAATGGAAGTGTAATTGTATAATCTGAAATTGAAGAACAATTACAATGAAAGAAACTGGGAAAATAAAAGATAACAATTGATAACTACTATCAATCCAAAGCACTAGGCTCTCTACAATTCACAGAAAACGTGAAATGTCCATCTAACAGAATTCTCAGATGCCCTGCTCTCTCTCCTCTAACTAACTTATATAGACTTCATCACACACCTCATGCATCCCATGCATCATTCTATTATTCCTGCCACCTCATCATTTATTAACTCCTTTCCCACGTTTCCTTTCATACACTCTCCACACTTTGGGCTTAGGGCCACTGTCAAGGCCCAATTCCTCATTCACGTTCCTATCAATACCATCCTCCTCAGAAAGAGCCTTGTCCTCAAGGCTAAAATTTGGGAATTGTCCTCTGATCACTGCATTGTCTTCCCAAGTTACATCATCAATTGATTTGTTGTTCCACTGAATCAAACTTTGAGGAGTGGAAACCCCTCCTTGCACAGTAACCCGTGAGCCTAACACCTTGACTGGGTAAATCTCATCCTCCACAATGACCTCTAACTCTTTGGGTAGCTCACCCTGCACTTGATAATCTCCAACCGCCTTCTTTAACAGGGACACATGAAAAATAGGGTGAATTCTAGACTGTTCAGGCAACTGCACCTTATAGGCTACTTCCCCCACCTTAGCAATGATCTGAAATGGCCCATAGAAACGAGTTGCCAGCTTCTGATTTATCCTTCTGACAACAGATTGTTGTCTATGGGGCCTTAGTTTCAAAAATACCCAATCCCCCACCTCAAACTGCACATCTTTCCTCTTCAAGTCAGCATAGTATTTAATTTGTTGTTAAGCTTTCAACAGATGCAGTTTCAATTGGTTCAGTGCCTCATCTCTGTCCTTCAACTCCAAGGCTACAACAGCCACCACCTTAGTCTCATTACTCAAAAATCTCATCAGATTAGGTGGTTGTTTGCCTAGAGATATATGATACATAGTATTGTACCAATACTCAGCCCAAGGTACCCAGTATGACCAGGTCTTAGGTTGATCAGCAGCAAAACACCTAAGATAGCTCTCAAGGCACCTATTGATCACTTCTGACTGTCCATCTGTCTCAGGATGGTAAGCAGAGCTCATCTTGAGTGTAGTACCCTGTAGCTTGAATAGCTCTCTCCAGAAGTGACTCACAAATAAAGGATCTCTATCACTGACAATAGAGTTGGGAACCCCATGCAATCTAACCACCTCTTTAACAAACAATTCAGCCACAGTCTTAGCAGTATAAGGATGTTTCATCAAAATGAAATGGCTATACTTGGAAAGTCTGTCTACTACAACCAAAACTGCCTCAAAACCCTTAGACTTTGGCAACCCAGTTATAAAATTCATAGAAATGTCTTCCCATATAGCATTTGGTAAAGGTAAAGGTTGAAGCAGACCACCAGGGGATGTAGCAGCATATTTTTGTCTCTGGCACACATCACAAGCCCTCACATAATCTCTGACTGTTTTTTGCATACCCACCCAATACAAATTTTCTGCTATGCGCCTATATGTTCTCAAGTAACCTGAGTGCCCACCCATAGGCGTCTCATGAAATTCATTCAGCAGAACAGGAATTGAGGGAGAACCTTTTCCTAGCACCAAACGACCTTGATACAATAATACCCCTTGCTGCACTGAGAACCCAGGTGTAACACTAGGATCTTGTTCCACTTCTGCAATAAGCTTCTGAACAGATGCATCTTGTTTCACCTCTTGCAGTAACTTTTTGCTATCCACCCAGGTAGGACTAGATTTTAGCATAGTAAGTTCCCCTTCATCATAACAACGTGATAGTGCATCAACTGCCTTGTTTTATGGCCCTGGTTTATACTTCACTTCAAATTGGTAACCCAATAACTTGGCCAGCCAACATTGTTGATCCGGAGATGAGATCCTTTGCTGCAGGAAATGTTTTAAGCTTTTGTGGTCTATGTATACCACAAAGTCCTTCCCCAACAAGTAGTGCCTCCAATGTTGAATGGAGAGGACCAATGCCATAAGTTCCTTCTCATAGACAGTTTTTGCTAAATTATTGTCAGACAAGGCTTTGCTAAAATAAGCAATGGGTTGCTTATTCTGCATTAAGACTGCTCCTATTCCCCTCCCAACAACATCACATTCTACTTCAAAAGGAATGGAAAAATTTGGTAAAACCAACACTGGGGATGTGGTCATGATCTTCTTCAGCTGATTAAAAGCTTCTCTGGCAGGTTCTCCCCACTGAAAATTATCCTTTTTTGTGAGATCAGTCAAAGGTCTAGCAATTTTTCCATAATCTTTGACAAATTTCCTATAGTACCCAGTGAGACCTAGGAAACCCCTGACACCTTTGACATTCTTAGGTTCAGGCCACTCTAAGATGCATCTTATCTTCTCAGGATCCACAGAAACTCCCTCTCCAGAGATGATGTGCCCAAGGTAATCCACTTGGAAACAACCAAATTTACATTTGCTCTTGTTGGCTACAAAGCAATGTTTCATCAACACACTTAGCAATTGTTTGAGGTGAGTAAGTGCTCCTGCTCACTGTTGCTATACACCAAAATGTCATAAAAAAAACCAATACAAACTTTCTGAGAAAAGGTCGGAATATATGATTCATGGTAGACTGAAAAGTTGCAGGTGCGTTCATTAATCTGAAGGTGAGAAAAACACACAAGAAGGGGGGGGGGGGGGGGGGGTTGAATTGTGTGTGGACAGTTTTTAATATTTCTTTCTCAAAAGCTTAAGATAAGTTCAGAACCTGATATTGATCAGTTCTGAACCTTTATCAGAGATTGATTAGCAGCGGATATAAAGCTTAAAGAGAGAGGGAAAGAAAAAGACACACAATGTTTTTATACTAGTTCCTTCCACAAGTTGGAAGTAGTCTAGTCCCCTTGTTACTAACAAGAGATTTTAACTATAATCAGACTGATTACAATTGCTCAACCACAAAGGAAGAGACTTCCAATTGCTCAAACACCTAGTAAGAGACTTCTAATGCTCAAGACACTAAGTCAAGAGGCTTCCAATGCTCAGAACACAAAGTAATGAGACTTTCTAATGCTCAGAACACTAAGTAATGAGACTTCAGATGCTCAGTACGTAGACTGAGACTTGAACCAAACTGAATTCCAAAGAAAGTAAGTTTGGGTTGAACACTTGATCAAATATCAGAGGTGTTCACTTAATACAACACAGGAATAAGACTCAACACTTAAGAAATTCTAAGATTACAAGTTTGTAAGAATTTCTAAGAGGTTTGGTAACTTGTGTATTTTTGACAGCAAAACAGAGCACAAGTTCAGTTCTTTTGTTTCAAGAGTCTTAGCAATTTTCTTCTTTAATTCTTCTTCCTTATATAGAGGAAAATAGAGCTGTTGAAGATTGCCAGGATTTAAGCAAAGAGCCGTTGCAAATATAGAACTAGGCCAGGCTGAATTTGTGAGCTAAACTTAGCAGAAAAGCAGAGCAACGCAACCATTTTTGAATTTGCTTTCCTTAAAAGCTGGGGAATGTTCAGGTCAGGGAGACAACTGTTCCATTGGAGTTGTTCTGACATTGCAGGCATTAAATGCGCACAGTAACAGTTGCTTTTCCTTCCACGTCAGACTTCAGAAGCTTCTCAGGAACTGTTCATCAGAAGCAAGTCTTCAGACTCAGACTTCAGAAGCACTGTTCATCAGACGCTGGTCTTCAGACGTTGACTTTTGTTGACCTTCAGACTCAGCCTTCAGACATTGACTAACGTTGACCTTCAGACTCAGCCTTCAGACTCTGCCTTCAGACACACCCTTCAGACGCACCCTTCAGACCCAGTTTTGCTTCAGACTTGCAACAAAGGCTTCAATGCTTTCTTTCTTGCTCTAAGCTTGTTCTTCCATAACCATTATCACATACCAATCATTAAGGACATGGTTCTGCACACTAGAACAAAGCATTAGCAATTACCAATTTTCTTTTTAACACTTTGTTATCATCAAAACCTTAAAGAGAGATGTTCATACATATTGTTCCAACAATCTCCCCCTTTATCCAAAAGAGAGTTGTTCATACATTTTGTTCCAACATAATCCAAAAGGCATCACAAGGTACTCATAGTGGCCATTGTAAGTCCTAAAAGCAGTCTTATGAACATCATCCTCATGCACACGTATTTGATGGTAACTTGACTTGAGATCAATCTTTGAGAAAACAGTTGCTCCATATAATTCATCCAACAGCTCATCCACAATAGGAATAAGATACTTGTCAGGAATAGTTGCCTTATTCAATGCTCTATAATCTACACACATTCTCCAAGAGTGGTCTTTCTTTTTGACCAAGATGACTGGACTTGAGAAAGCACTCATGCTTGGTCTAATAACTCCAGCTTGCAACAATTCTGCCACCTGCTTCTCAATTTCCCCCTTCTGGTGATGTGGGTACTTATAAGACCTGACATTGACTGGCCCATGGTTAGGTAGTAGATTGATTTGATGAACCTGCTCTCTTTCAGGTGGTAATGTTATCTGTTCCTGGAAAATCTGTGGAAATGAGCCAAGGACCTCTGCAATTCCTTTGTCAATTTGCGTTTTCTCCCCTTGAATCTTCATATTAGGAGACCACCACCACTCATTACCAAACTCCCTTTTTCTGTCTTCCAAAAACGAATTCAGAAAACCCTGCTGCAGCTGTCTTCCTCTCTGGCCCTGCAAGGTTACCATCTCCCCATTATGCCAGAATTGCATAGATAAATCCTTCCAGTCCATCACCACTTTTCCCAACGTACTCAGCCATGACACCCCCAAAACCACATCCAATCCTCCTAACTCCAAGACCAGCGCATCAATCACAAAATTCTGGGTTCCAAGTGCGATTCTGATTCCTCTACAAACACCTCCGGACATCACTCTATGACCATCTCCCAGTTTGATACTTCTCACAGTGGTAGGCTTGACTGTTAGACCCAGGGCAATAGTCAGCTCCGGTGATATGAAACTATGGCTAGCTCCACTGTCAATCAACACTTCTACAGTTACATTAGCAAGCTTCCCTTCAATCTTCATCGTTTGATACTCCCCCATCTTCCCCAAAACTCCTATCAACTTGCACTCTGCCTCCTGGTCTTCTTCTTCCTCTGAACTCTCAGCCTCCATAGCCACGATTTCTCCATCGTCGTTCATTGTCTCACCTTCACCCAAAATCAACAAACGCATGGCTCGTTCAGGGCACTTGTGTAGAGTTGGATGGTACTTACCTCTACACTTGAAACACAAACCCTTAGCCCTTCTCTCCTCCATTTCTTCGTTCCTAACTCCCTTCCACTTCTCGGATCCTCCAGATCGGCGGTCGTATTCAATTTTCTTGCCCGTTGAACTCAAAGATGAGGTCGAATTTGAGTTAGAGGCAACAAAACCCGTTTTTCTACTCGGGTTGGCCCAACCCGAATTCGTAGATCTGGACATTTCTTTCTGGACCGGGTTAAACCCGTTTCAGAATTTAGATCCAAGCCCACTGGATTCACTGCGCCCCAGTGATTTCTTACCATAGACCCGATCCCCATCATCATCTTCTTCCTTCAGCTCTTCTTCCACATCTTTCGCCATCCTCATCATCTGCATCCGATTCTGTGGATTAAGAGTTCTCACCCTACGTCGGATTGGTTGCTTCAATCCACTCATAAAGTATCCCAAATACTGCTCCTCAGGTAATCGTCCCACCTGAGATGAGAGAAGCTCAAAAGCTTCCACGAACTCCTCCACGCTTCCGGTTTGTTTCAATGTTGACAACTCTTCGAACGGATTTTCCAAACGTCGGCCACCGTAACGAGCAATCAACGACTTCTTCAATTTTTCCCATGTCAGCTGATCCTCCGTCTCCATCAACAAATTGAACCAGTGAATGGTTGCCCCCTCCATGCTCAGGCGAGCTAACTTCACTCGCATCTCCTCCGAAGTGTTTTGGACATCAAAGTAGATCTCAGCTCGCGTAATCAACGCAACTGGATCATCTCCCTCGAAAACCGGAAGTTTCACCTTCTTCCGAGAGAGTCGAGACTCATAGTGATCATCCACCGATTTCTCGCTTTCATTAGAGTTCTCGTCACCTTCTGACCAATCTGCTTGCTGAGTTCACTCAGTACCAAGCTCTGTTGCTGCATTTGTTGAGCTATCGACGTACTCTGTTGGTGCATCTGTAACGCCAATGCTTGCAAGGTGGATTTCACTTCACCCATCTGTTCCTCCAACAAATCAATACGATCACCCATCTTCGGTTTTCGTGACGGCGTCAGCGGTGTAACTATCCGGTAGGTCGGACCATTTGATGGGTCTCAAAACAGAGAGTGAGTAATAAGGTATAAAATGGAAGTGTAATTGTATAATCTGAAATTGAAGAACAATTACAATGAAAGAAACTGGGAAAATAAAAGATAACAATTGATAACTACTATCAATCCAAAGCACTAGGCTCTCTACAATTCACAGAAAACGTGAAATGTCCATCGAACAGAATTCTCAGATGCCCTGCTCTCTCTCCTCTAACTAACTTATATAGACCTCATCACACACCTCATGCATCCCATGCATCATTCTATTATTCCTGCCACCTCATCATTTATTAACTCCTTTCTCACGTTTCCTTTCATACATTCACGTTCCTATCACGCAATCTGCTGATTTTTTAGCAAATTCCTGCAGACCTCGTTGTTGTGGCAGAGGGAGCTCAAGGCTTTGCAGAAGACCTTATCAGAGCTTGAATTCAGGGGAAGTCCAGAGCATTATGGTACAAGAGCTTCCCCACGGTGTTGAAACAAGAAGGCAATCTGTCTTTATAGATGCTGGCTGCTTAGAGGATTGTGATTTATGACAGAGAAGGGAAGACATCTCAATTCGTCCATCTTTGGCTGAAGCCACGGGTTTAAGATGGAGCATGAAGGTGATAAATGAGCTTAAACTTCAAAATTATCAAATACACACTGATGCTGCAGTGGTTTTGGACTGCTAGTACAATCGTTTGGAAGTGGCAGCAATAAAAACTGTAATCTCGGACTGCCTCGTGTTGCTGAACCAGCTTGACAAAACCTATTAGATATATTTTAGTAGGAACCTTCACGTGGTAGCTAATTGTTTAGTATGGCTGGGAAATGCCCCTATGCAAGTAAAGTTGAATATCAGTTATGTTCTTTATTTTCATGTGTCTTTTGTTTTCTGGCTTGAAGTTTTAACCTACCAGTCAATGGTGACTATGCTCTGATCTGCCATGTATTGGTTTCATTTATGAATTTTGTTCTACTTTTGGAATTGATTGTATGGTACAATTTATGCCTAATTAAATATCAATAAAGCACAAACATCGAAACATTGACATTGATAATAATTTGAGAAAATGATATAATTCAATGTAACTACATGTGTTGGTGTCCGACATTGACCAGGTTAGACATTGGACATGCCTTGAAATTCAGCGTGGAAAATTTGGTTTATTATTATTATTTTATCTTTAATTTTCTGGCTACGAGTTGTTTGTGGCTTCATTTTCACAGAATGGCAGTTTGCTAAACTCTTGAATAGTTGAATGGCGCTATCTATGATTTGACTATTTAATTGGTTTGATTTTTGTTTATTATCATTCAAACATTTAGAAGTAGTAGTTGAACCATAATTTAGATATTTTGTCTGTTTGATGTTTGGTTAGAGTTTTAAAATGTTTTATGTGAATCTGAAATTTAGAAAATGGTTTATCATATTTATGCAATGTGCATTGTGCCAATGACCCGATATATAGGAAGGAAATGGGAGCTAAACTAACTAATAGCTAAACCAACTAACATAACTAACAACTAACCAGCAATCAATTGAATAAACATAATTCGGTTATAAGCTAATAATCTTGACCGACATGTGAATATTTGACTGCTGTCAAGAGATTATTGACACATCATACACTTCTTTTGAATAACTATTAATCTATATGTTGATACGGGCCGGTTAGTCTCCAATTATGTATTAAAACGACTTGTAAATACACTAAGTTATAAGTTAAGGATATTCAAACTGCTCGCAGAATCAGAGGAGAGAGGGCTTAGATTCAATTAAAAATATCTTTATTCCATATGTGTTTTATAATAGCATTATGCTCTTTATGTTGATGTGCCTTTTGTGTTATGTTTTGAAGGTTAGTCTATTAGTCTATGGTCATAACAATGGTCTGATCTGCTGTGTTTTTTCTGAAATTGAATCTACTCGTTTATTGTAAGATAATTCTTGAATGTTTTTTGGTACATATATAAAAACTGTGCTAATTTAGAAGTTGATTGCATGGTATTGTTTATCTTTTATTTTGTTGGTAACAATTTGATTTTTGGAGCATCATGCTCTTGAATTGTCTCGTGCTACTTTCCGAGTCTTAAAATGTCAGTGTGGCAATTTGTTGAACTGTGTGAACCATGGTTTGGTTATTTTAGAGGTTTGAAGTAGATGAACCATGATAGGAGTTTCGTCGGTTTGATGTCTGGTCTGATTTTCAAAATGCTGATGTGAATATGAAACATTTTATAATTTTTATGCACATCTTTGATCTTTAATGAAAATTGTGTCAATGTTTGGCTTCTTGTCGGCGACATCCTCTCAAGACAAGTCATAAAGATTCTGAAACTTGGTCTCCACTATGAATATTTACTGTTTCAGCAACTTCTTGTGGGCTCATTATTTCTGTAAAAAATGGCCTAACTAGTAGTGCTCAATTTGCTGTGAAACTTTGACTGAAATGGATGCTTGGTTTCACGACAAATTTCAAAAAATAAAAGGATATTGTGAAGACAATATTCTCAAACTATCAGTAAGTTTTGATATTCTGTTTGATGTCTATTTCAAGGATAGTAACTTTGGAATAGCTTTGAGGACTTGAATAGTTTCCTTCGAGCTCAATGCCCATTGCATTGAAACCAAATTGCTCATTCTCACACTTCTGTTTACTTGACTGTGTGCACCTGTATTTTCATGTACACAGTGGTTGTGTACCTCATTGTAGAGATCAAGGCATGAGCAATTTTATTCAAATTGTATGCATTTGTCCGCACAGTTTCATTAAAAACATTTGTTGGTAATTGATTGTGTTGGTGCTGTGGACAAGCTAAGTGGACAAAACTCAAACAATTCAATATCTCAAAAAAGTTAGCTGCTTTAGCAGGTAATGACCAAGGCATAATCTGTTGTCAACAAATTAAACACAAATCATGCACCTTTTTTCAAATAACAATTTGGTGTCCGTTTGTTTCCATAGACAAGTTTTTATAAGCTACCTACTGTTAGTTGTAATGCGTTCTCAAACATACACTAACTAATATGTTGCATGGGTCGCATCAGTCTATAATTACTTTATTTTCTCAGTAAGTAGTTTATAAGTACGTATTAAAACAACTTCATGTAAATACATTAAGTCAGTTTATACCAAATCCAATTTGTATGTTTCGACTTTAAGACTCCTAACCTAGCACTCCTCGTGCTAGATTGGATTCATTGCGTTTTTAATAAATTACATTTTAACATCTTAAAGAAAAAGAGTAAATTATTGCTATAAGTTGTAAAATTAGTCTTACCAAATATAGCCTAGTACTGAGAGTGTAAAAAATGTGAAATATTTTCTAAAATACATGTTTACTTTAACTTGCAAATGAAAAGATGTGTAACTCTGCACCAAAAAAAAGTAGAGATTAAAAGGAAGTGGTCCCACTGACTCTAAACTATTACATTATTAGGTCAGTCGTCAAATACTTAATTAATTTATACCTCTAATAATATACATGCCAAACATTCTCATTCTCATCTAGTACATTCAAATCATTAACAACAGATATCCCATCACTTTCTTTGTGCTTCTTAATATCTCTATCTTTAGTTAAGTTACGTAAAATCTTTTCTAAATATCTGATAGAAATTAATCTTGAACAACACTCGTATATATTAGAGCATTAACTTGTGACATAGATTGCCTGCTACCACTTCACCACACATGTGATACATCTGCTGTTGTCACATTTATTTCATAGTTCCAGCACCACAACTGTTTATCAAACAAAAGTATGGCAAATAAATTAGTCAAAGTGTTCCGTGCTATTACTCTTCCCTCGCTATTATAAACAAACATTATTTTTCAGATTTATTGAATAATTGATATATTTAATCTATATTATAAATCATATACATCAATTATTCAATGATTTAGAAAAAAATGAACAAGATTGTTATTGGTAAAGTATTATAGTCTTTACAATAAAAAAATGAGAATTTTTCTGTCTCAACCCTTCTGTTTTTAGATAAAAAAAAAATCATGTAAATTTAGAATTCAGTCGAGAGATAAAGAAAATATGACCAATAATTTTTCTAGTTAAAAAACAATTCCATGTTATACCGAATCATACGTCCTTAATTGATTTTCATGCCCAACAACTTGATTGATGATAAATATAAGAGTGTTTTAGTGTATATATAAATCAATTAAATGATTTCTTAATGTGTGTAAAAATACTTAAACTACCATAGAAATGAATAGATGCTGTAAATAAAAGGAGGTGCGCATGCAAAAAGTGACATACATTCAGAGTCTGTTGTGATCCAATTTGCTTTTCTTCTACAAGTGGAGTGGCCACTTTGTGAAGAAGGGATGGATGTGGTGGAAGTTGCAGTTTGGTTTTGTCCATTTCTTGTTGAGGAGGCCATTGAGAAAGCTGAGTAGGCAGAGGATGTAGTGGAGCAGCTTTCCATATCCCATCTGAAACTGATCTTTGGTGACTCAGTTGAAACTTGATCATCATCTTGAACTGCTTTGAGGTTTCCACGCCTCCGGAACATTAAAACCTGATAAATATTCAATGATAAATCCAAATGAGAAACTACCTAGTTAAGGGTTTTAAACAAAGTTCTGCGATTTGAGGGTTTTAAACAAGGTTTTTGATGTTTATGCCACCACAATGCAATCAAGATTGAGGTTACATTAGCATCTGATAGACTAAATCATATAATTTAGTGTAATCATATGTGTCGGTGTCGTGTTGGTGTCAGCCATTGACGCGTGTCTGACACCGGGACACAACTAGTCCAAAAAGTATATGTGCTTCATAAGTTGTATGTGACTGCACTTTTCTATAATATCAAGGATTGCGACGCGATTCTTGATGCTAAATGAACATATCTTTTTTAATAAACTAGTTGGATTAAGAGGGTGTCATCTTTTCCATTTTTCAATTCCTTTTTAGCTAATTATTGTATGTTAGCTTGTTGATTATTTGGCGTATTATTTTAGGTCTTTAGAAGAAGTGGCAAACACCACTTAAAACTCACACGCATCTGTGAGGCCCCGACTTCAAACTTGGATGAAGGTGTTCAGACTAACAATATCGACATTGTTAGCTAGGAGACCATTTGGCATTTTAACTTGGCTACAATATTGACACATAGCAACAATAATATAAGAACAAACAAATTATCTCCCTAAACATAGTGTTCATGTATCTAAAGCATAGAGTTGAAAATGATATTTTTATCATGCAACAAAAATAAAATAACATAAACAAATGGTAAAAATAAAAGAGCAAAAATATAGGAGTACAAAACCAAAACTCATGCTAAACAAGTAAAGAGGTTGACAGAATTACCTTTTTTCCATAGAATTTTCCTCCTTTCTCTGTTTTGGCTGAGGCAGCAGCCCATCTAAGCAACTCTTTCATTCTAGACATAGGCTTCTTTCTATCACCCTTAATTTGATCTTTAGTTATTGTATTATCACATTGATCATTTCTTTCAGCTGAAGATGATAATGGTGCTTCTTGAGTTATAGGCAAAACCTTGTTTCCTCCATGAGTCGTTGAGTCTGTTTTGTTAGCAATCCCTTCATCTCTAGATGATTCTTCTTTCTTCATTTTCATAGAGTACACAAAATGTCTTCTACTAATGCCTATTCTCTTTAAGCTAAGGGTTCTGATAAAGCAAGCCTTTGGAATGTCTTTTCTATATAGTAAAGAGAATATATTCAAATTCTTGTAACCATGTTTGCTCCATAAAAACCTCTTTGTCCTTTTATATGATCCATCATGCTTTAGTCCACTAATATTCCCTTTACCATTTTGTTCTGAAAAAAAAAACAACATTTAGACAATTTATTAGCGTTAAGATTCTTCATTTTGTGTCTGAGGTAGCTCAGTTGCTGAGTTAAGGGTCGACAACAAAGAATTTTTAAATAGGAGGTCCAAAATTCAATTCTGAAAACTAACACAAACTTCTAACTTACTAACATTTGTCTAAAAAAAGAGAGAAATTATTCACTTTGCATACCAAAAATTAGAAAAGAAGTTTAACAAGAGTTGAGAAATTTGTTGGAAAAATCAATCTTACCATTGATATCTTCCTTTTGGTGAAGGATATTGAAAATGCTTCTCTTTCTTTCTTGTTCTTGTGCCCTTTTAAAGAGCCAATGAAGAATCTGATATTATAGACCAAAAGGGATATTAGCTTTGATGTGAATAATGCATGATACATATTCAACTATATATATTATAATCACACATAAGGAAGCATTACCTGCATGCCTACAGTGGAAACTTTTGTTTTTATATAATTATTATAATATTATTTTTGTGTGTGTTTGATGACTGTATTAGTCAAATGAGTACAGCACTGCAGATCTATCTATCTGTGCTGTCTTAATGTTAAAGATTCGTGTCTAGTTTTTAGGCTTATGGTGAGATGAAGACAAATGAAATTGCAGTGAATCTAAGGAAGTTGAAGAGACAACTAGGCGGTGATAATGGAATAGTTGGCTTATTATTCTTAGTAACATGGGACTTGGTATATATAACATGATCAAGTGGTGGATGTTAAGATAAATATCACTTAATTTTAATTAATGTTTCAGCCTCTATGGCACTGTTATTAGCCATACACTTGTATGTGTTTATATAAGTTGATACGATATATGTATGGACCCCAGCTTGATGTTTATATAAGAGGAATAATTGAGGTACCGTTTGACCCGACTTTTTTTTTTATTTCTCTACAATTTTAAGGAGAAGGTAGGCCAAACACAATATCTATTAAATACTTACTAAAAAAATGTTTTAAACATTTTTTCCCTTCAAAAAATATTTTAACATTTTTTTATTTATTATATATTTGTACAATATTTTGTCAAACAACTTTTAACTTAAAAATAGCTTTAAAACTAAAAAAATAATAAAGTAACCAAACAACTTTAACTTTTTCTTAAAGCCCTTAATTTTAACTTTGTTTTAAAGTAGCTTTTGGACTATAAAAACGTCAGGCCAAACGATGCCTAAGTATAAGTTGTGTGGCAGATATCTTTAGTCTAGTGGCTCTTACTGCCAAGATGGGTATAGAAGTTTATATTTTCAATTATTACTTGGTTCATATTGTAATAACAATTTTAATATAAGTGAGTCATGAAGCTACAATTAAATCTAAGATAAGACTAAAGTGGTACAATATTGTCAAAGATAATGGAAGCATGTGAGGTCTCAAGGTGTTTTAGAGGATTTCTCGGAAATGATAGTGTTAATGGTTTTGCAGTGAGTCACTCTATTAATATATTTCAGGAGGAACATAAATGTACATACTTTGACAGTTGTACCCTTATGGCGCAAAGGTCGGGTGACCACTGGATTCTTTAGAGGGCTCAAATTTGGCCCTGAACGCCTTATTTAGTGTGCCTTGCGTCTATTTGCTGGCATGTGTGATATGTAGATGATTTTGGGCGTCTTATTGAACCCTAACTTTATTAGTTGACCTAGAGTCTGAGGATTGGACCTCGGATCATTCTAGAACACTTTCCATTACATTAGATCACAATATGTTTTTTATTCTCCCCTAAAGAAGAAAAAATGTTCATTGACTAAGAACAGCAACATATAAATGATTTTGACAACACATTTTATATGTGGTTCAACAATCTCACATTATAGTCCAATGTAAAACTTCTAACTCGTATACTTAAAAAGCTTTAAGAAAGTAATCAATAACTATGGATCTGCATATTTACTCTTATCTTATTATAGTAAATATAGAATGACCTAGATTCTAGGACCATAAGCTTTTGTTTTAGGATGAATGCTTACCGAATTTAAACTTTCACATTAAATTAAAGTTTGATAATAGAGTAATCCCATTATTCATGTTGGTTCAAAGAAAAGCTACATGCATGGACCGTAGATCTCACCATTTAGGACTTGAGATCCTAAAGACAAGGGTGAGAACCCTTGGAATAAGGCTAGGCGCCCTCCAGGAGGGTGCAGGGCCCACTTTACAGTCACAAATGACCCTAGGTGACCTTCCTAAAGGGCACCCTCTGGGGGCGCCCTCAGCAGCTTACGAGGGCGCCCTAGTCATGGTTTTGGCCCTTTACGATTTGGGCCCAAAACCATGACCGGATAGGCCCAAGTCAAGGCTACAAATAGTAACCTCGGGATCATTCCCAAGGCATGACCGAAACAGAACTCTGAAACCCTAGTTTTCATACATTGTACTCACAGCCAGTACAGTTGGTGCCCACCGTGGGGCTACGGTAAAACTAACCTAGCCACCGTCTCCGAAAGAAAGGCAATTGATCCACGGCCCCTGAAAGTCACCAGGACGCCGTGAATCCACCGTATTTCTCAGGAGCAACCCTGAAACTTCCGAATCCGCCGCGATTCAACCCTAACCCTAATTAAACGTTCAACCTAGCATGTTCTTTGTTCAGAAACCAATCCTCTCTCTAACATTTTCGCCCCTAACCGCTAATCTTCAACCACCAACCTTAGTCTTCATAACCGACCCAAACAACCATCATCGTCGCCGTCGATGGCGGACCCAGCAGCCCTAGAAGCCCTACAATAACAAATCCAGCAGCTTCGCGACCACAACGAAGCTCTTCAAGAGACAATGGAAACAATCCAGCAACAGCAACACGCTGAGGGGGAACGGGTCCCAGCAGGACGAGTCGGTAGATCCAGATCCACAACCGCTTTACGCTGAAGTCTGGAACGCGCCGGTCCCAGAAAACTTCAAGCCGCCCTCTCTTTCGTCTTTCGACGGAAAGAGCGATCCGGTGGAACACGTAACAGCTTTCAACACCCAGATGGCCATCATCGGCGCTGCTGACTCCCTCAAATGTAAGCTGCTGGCAGGGACCTTCAAAGACGCCGCCCTCAGGTGGTACATGAACTTGCCTCGTTTCTCAGTCGTCAGTTACCAGGACATGACGCGCAAATTAACACACCAGTTTTCGGCCAGTCGCCACCGCAAGGTGTCATCTACCAGCCTTTTCAACGTCCGCCAGGGGCCGAATGAGACCCTCCATGAATATCTTGCAAGATATAACGACGCCACAATTAAAGTCGTGAACTCGAACCAGGAGCTGTTTGTGGGAGCTTTCCAAAATGGCCTCCGTGCTGGACAGTTCAACGAATCGCTGGCGCAAAAGCCGGCCGATTCCATGGAGGAAATCATGTCTAGGGCAGAATGTTACATAAAAGGAGAAGAGAGCAACGCCGAAAAGAAAGCAAGGGATTCCAGGGAGCGTGCCCCCTACGGCTATGACCATCGTCGCAACTATTATCCACCCAACAACAGAAACAGAGCGCCATACAAGCGTCACATCCAGGATAGGCGCGCACCCCTGCCAGAATCCTTCACGGCCCTCAACACTCGCCGTGAGCAAATCTGGAGAGATGTGTACCATTCTAGAATCATCCCCGAACCCCCACCACCGAGAGGAAACATCATGGGAAGCGACAAGGAAGCCTGGTGTAAGTATCACCGCATTAAAGGACATACCACAGATGATTGCATCCACTTAAAGAGAGAGATTGAGAAGTTGATTCAGAATGGCAGGCTAAGAGGATACGTGAAGGAAAGTAGAGAAGGAGACAGGCGTCCCCCCGAAGACCCCCAAAGGGAGAAAGATGTGGCGAAGGACGGTGAGCGCCACACCTTGAACACCATATCCGGCGGCTTCGCAGGAGGAGGCGAGTCCAGCACCTCTCGGAAAAGATATGTGAGGCAGGTAATGTTGCTCAATGACCACGCCAGGAAGGAGCCAGAGCGCCAAACAGATATCACCTTCTCAAGTGAAGACCGCAGAGGAGTGATCCCCCACGATGACGATCCCATGGTCATTACTGTGCAAATCTTCAATTGGGATGTCAAGAGGGTGTTGATTGATCCCGACAGCTCTGCAGACATCCTTTATTATTCTGCTTTTGAGAAAATGGGACTTGACGAGGACCAGTTGCAGCCCTTCAAAGGAATACTGGCTGGCTTCACAGGGGAGTAGGTACACGTTCGTGGATACATCACATTGAAGACAACATTCGGTACAGGTAACAACGCCAAAACCATCAGGATTAGGTATTTGGTAGTCAACTCGCCCTGTTCTTACAACATCATCATAGGCCACCCGGCCTTCAACGTCCTTGACGCGTATCTTTCCACTAAGTTCCTCATTATGAAATATCCGCTGGACAATGGACGGGTCGGCGCTATCAGAGCAGATCAGAAAGTTGCACGAGAATGTTACCACAACAGTTTGAAGCTGCAAAGAGAGAAGAAAGGAAACAGCAACCTGAAAGCACATCAAGTGAACTTCGTTAGCACAAACCTAGAAGAAGAGTTTCAGCAAGAGCGCATAGGAACAACAAGAGGTCCAAAGGAAAGTTCGATGGACGAAGAGATAGTCAGCAACAAAAGCCTATCCTTCAAAGAGAAGGGGCCCGATGTGAAGAACAATCCGTTGCCGGGTTATAAAGGCCCAAATGTCAATGATGTGGAAGAGGATGCGAACTTCGATGAGATCAAGAAGGTTGAGGAAATAAGTACTCCTTTGTTGATACTCCATGCAAAACAAGCCAACCCAAATGTCAATGTTGTGGAAGAGGATGCAGACTTCGACGAGATCAAGAAGGTTGAGGAAATAAGTACTCCTTTGTTGATACTCCATGCAAAATAAGCCAACCCAAATGTCAATGATGTGGAAGAGGATGCAGACTTCGACGAGATCAAGAAGGTTGAGGAAATAAGTACTCCTTTGTTGATACTCCATGCAAAGCTAGCCAACCCAAATGTCAATGTTGTGGAAGAGGATGCGGACTTCGACGAGATCAAGAAGGTTGAGGAAATAAGTACTCCTTTGTTGATACTCCATGCAAAACTAGCCAAATGCGGTTTGATTAAAGAGCTGAGCACAAAGCAGGAAGAAACTCGCCACAACAGTTCAAAGGCGAGCTAGAGGGTCAACAAAGCCACTTTAACTTTTACTGTCTTTTATCTTATGTATTGCGACATCTTTGTACAGCCTTGTAGAGAAGGAGTAAGGGGCACTCTTTTCCCCCCGCAGTAATGAGGGTTTTTAATGAGGCCCCGCTTTTTTATTATTATCATATATATCACTTGTTTATCTTACTTTCATTGCCTCTAGCAGATCACCAACGCCGAATCTTAAATGAGTTCGCCATCTGACATGTGAACCCCAGCGAGGGTTGCCACCTAATTCCTTAACCCCTAAGAGGGCTCTAAGACGTCGTGAGCTTAAAATGAAATCGCCGCCTAATTCCTTAACCCCAATGAGGGCTCTAAGACGTCGCGAGCCGAAAATGAGATCGCCGCTTAATTCCTTAACCCCAAAGAGGGCTCTAAGATGTCGCGAGCCGAAAATGAAATCGTCGCCTAATTCCTTCACCCCAATGAGGGCTCTAAGACGTCGCGAGCCGAAAATGAGATCGCCTAATTCCTTAACCCCAAAGAGGGCTCTAAGACGTCGCGAGCCGAAAATGAAATCGCCGCCTAATTCCTTAACCCCAATGCGGGCTCTAAGACGTCGCGAGCCAAAAATGAAATCGCCGCTTGATTCCTTAACCCCAAAGAGGGCTCTAAGACATCGTGAGCCGAAAATGAGATCGCCACCTAATTCCATAACCCCAACGCGGGCTCTAAGACGTCGCGAGCCGAAAATGAGATCGCCACCTAATTCCTTAACCCCAAAGAGGGCTCTAAGACGTCGTGAGCCGAAAATGAAGCAACCCGGCAATTCTCAACGATGTTATGAAACGAACGCAAATAATGACCACCGCCTAAGAGATGCTTTCTAAAATGAATAAATTTGAGGGTAAAAGGAACAGACGAGAAGTTTAAAGAAAATTGTATCATTACAAATTGAAGGAAGAGTACTGAGTTCAAAATAATTAAAACAAAAAAAGTACAACAAGAGGAATTATGGTTCGTCCACTAGGGCGCCATCTACAATAATTTTAAAGGAATCAAGGGCGGAAATATCGACGCCAGGATGGAGAAGGGCGACTTGAGCCTTAGCCCTTTCAAAGCCAGCATCGAAGTTCAGAGCCAGCTCGCCCTTCGCTTCGGAAACCTCAGCCTTAAGCTGATTCTCCCTTTCTGCTCCAGCTGCGACATCATTTTGCAGATTAGCAATAACCCTGTCCTTCCCAGCAAGATCCGCTGCATAACCAGTCTTCAGATCAGAGATGCGTTTATCACATTCAAGCTTCACCGCCTCCCTGGCTACTTGCACTTCTCTCTCCCTCGCGTCCTTGGCTTCCTCCACCTCTTTCTCCAATGCCCTCACCGTAGCTTGAAGAGCCTCTTCATTCTGCACCAGCTCTTCATACTTCCGATCCACCGCCTCCAAAAGCATTATAGACCGCAAGCAATGAACTCCCACATCCCTCGTCATAAATGGAATAACGCCCTGGTTCCCCGCCTCCGCGTCTTCTGGACTGAAAACCAGCCTCTCCTTGACATAGGCACCATAGTCAAAGCCTTTATCCCAGAAAGATGGCACTGACCTACTGGTTTTGATGGCACTAATCGAGGAAGGAGAGGGCGTTTTCTTACCTATTTTCTCCGCGGCTGCCCTTCCTTTATCATCTTTCCCGGGCGACACTTTATCATGCGTAGCCGCTGCGAAGGACTCAGCTTGAAATTCAGGCGGGTGATCAGCCTTTCTCTTCGGTTTGCGGGTAATGAGCCCAGCGGGATCAGTGGCCGCCATCCCCTCAGCAGCCTTTTTGGCCTTCATTTCCTCGAGGTATCTCTTCCTCTCCGCCGCAGTCATGGGTGCCATATCCTCTACAGAAAATGAAGCAAAAAAGTTAAGGGGACAAGAAAATAAAAAGCAAAGTATAGGCATAAATAAATAAATTCGACTCACATAGGTACTCGTCTAAGCTATCTACATCCCATTCCCTATTCAACAACTCCCGGATGTTCATAGGTAACATTTTATCCAAAAAACAGACGACGCTCTAGTCGTATGCATCCAGCTTCTCATAGTCAAATCCCATGATAGACGCCGGAGCACTCGTCCAACATATGGGAAACCTCAGCTTACCATCAACCCACACAGCAGCTGCCTCACAATCCTTTCGCCCCCGGGTCCGGAGGAACGTCTGTCTCCAATTCTTGTAATGTGAGGCGTATGGCGGGAACAACCTCTTACCGGGATGCGCGCTGATGGACACCCAAGATTGCTTATCTACCCCCTTCGTGCCGTAAAACGTGAAGAAGGATCCAACTGAGGGCTGGAAACCCAGCCCCTCGCATAAAATCTCGAAAGCACGTATAAACGCCCAGCTGTTCGGCTGCAGCTGAGAAGGCGCCACATTTAAACAATTGAGCACGTCAACTTCAAAGGGCGTGAAGGGATATTTCACACCCAGATCCTCAAAAACAGCCGTATACATGTGAAACACCTCACTCTTCACTCCCTTCGGCCTTTGTACGCACACTTTCTCACCTGGCCGACAATGCTCCAAGACCACGTCCTCCTCAAATCCCGTAGAGGACACGTGCAACTTACTCCGGAAAAAAGCCACCCGCTGGGGGTCCATGTACACGGACTCTGAACGAAGCACCTCGTCGGCGAAACTCTCTTGCTCTGAACCGCTAGAAGACGCCATGTAACAAATTCCTTTCCTACAGAACGGACCTGGGCGAACAGAATGAATAATAGAGTCAGATGAATTCCCACTACTACTCCCTCTTTCACCCTCGTCCGAATCACTCGAAAACTCCGTCAAAAGGGAGTGGCCGTAGTAGGCCTTATCAAACACCACCCAATCAATGGTTCCATCTGACCGCTTCGCATGCCTAACACTTTCCCTCCACAACCTACACCTCTCCTCCGAATTAGCTGGGGATAGCTCCCTACCCACCTCATCGCACTCCCTAATTACCACCATACTACTGATTTAACGTAAAAAAGAACGAGATCGAATAGGGTTACCTGGATTTAGACAAGTGAAGGATTGAGAACGAAAATGGGCTCCGAACGATCCGTAAACAGCAGGCGCAGCGATCCACAAAGACTGTAACAGTTTGAACGATTAGAAACGATTTGGAAGAGAAAGACGGAGGTAAAGGAAAGGGAAAGGATAAGAGAAATCTGAAAGTAGGAGGAAAAGTAGATCCGTTTCAGTTTAAAGTAAAAAAGCCTGGGAAAACGCGCAGATGACGTCACTTAAGTTGACACGATTTCCGAGAGTCGTTGCGATGCGAACACGTCAGCGAGAGCGAACGGTCGCCTCACGCCAGCCGTCGGATCCCACAAAGGCACGCCCTCAACCTGAACATTCAAAGGGATCACGCCCACAATGGGCCAATCCCGGCATGGCGATCTAATCTACTCAAAGGAGCCGTTTCTACACACAGTTTAATCACTTCGCCTTGTACCAAGACTCGTGCTTGTTGGGCTATGAATACTCTCGTTGGGCTAGCGCCCATTAAGGCACTCAAAACAGATACATGGAGCTAGTACCCATGTTGGGCTAGTATCCGTGTTGGGCTAGTACCCATGCAGGGTTAAACACCCATGTTGGGCTAGTATCCGTGTTGGGCTAGTACCCATGCAGGGTTAAACATCCATGTTGGGCTAGCACCCATCGTGGGCAAGCACCCATGATTGGGCAAAGCATCCATGTTGGGCTAGTACTCATAAATTTTTTTCATATAGCTTCGTGATTAGTAAGCCCCACTTGCTGGGCAAAAGTTCATAGACAAATCCCCCCGTAAACAGTTTAATCACTTCGCCTTGTACCAAGACTTGTGCTTGTTGGGCTGTGGACCGTAGATCTCACTGTGCGCTCTCGTTAAAAACGCGCAATCCTCCGAGGACGTTCGCGAACGCTCGGAGGGCCTTGTGAAGTCGCCACCAAAGTTTTTGTGTAAAGGGAACGTTGATAAACCCTTAAGTTTTTTGTTTGAAGGGAAACGATAATAAAACCCTTGACGATGAGGAGAAGGACTGGTCATCGCAACCATTGTCGGGTTCGGGAGTCGATTACGCAAGGGGAAGGTATTAGAACCCCTCACGTCCGTTGTACTCAACGGGAACCTTCTATTTGGCTAAAGCTTAAATTGTTTTTAAATGTTTTGCGCGCATGCTTATCTATGTAAAAAGGGAAAAAGAAAAAATATGATGCAAGGGAAAAAGAAAGTTTTTTATTATTGCGCTTGACAAGATGTCGATCTTGCTCCTACGTATCTCCCGGTAGTCGGAGAATTCAAAGCGTACGTAGTTCTTTGGTAGAAAAACGTACATGTGTTGGTTAATTTTAAATGGACGATGTTTTAACCGAATTCTTGCGATCAAACGTAGCTTGTATGCTCGCGCATGGGAGACTTATTAAGCGTCTTGCTTGTATGCTCGCGCATGGGGAGACTTATTAAGCGTCTTGCTTGTATGCTCGCGCATGGGGAGACTTATTAAGCGTTTGTTTACGAATCGCGTTAGAATGTTAAAAGGTACGTCCGTTGGGTTAAAAGGGTTCGAGTTTGTCGCTATGGGACCAAAATAGGCGCAATGGACTCAAATGAGTCAATCATTGACCGAGGGGACTCCAACGAGTCGAGGGGTTGTTCGATTGATCCACTGGGATCAAGAACGAGTACAATGGACTCGGACGAGTCGAACATTGACCGAGTGACTCAAACGAGTCGAGGGATTGAATCTAGTGGCCACGGGGGACCAAAAGGTTTGGATTGACCACAAGGGGCCAAGAATTGGTTTGGTTATGGTTGGATACGTTTGAAAATGGAATGACGATTGTCCGAACGACGAGACATACGTCACGCATTCGTACAATCGGGGCAATGGAGAGACATACGTCACACCATCCCTTTTTCATTCAAGTTTTTGGGTAGAATTCTTTTAGAAATCCCAAAGTATATCAAAACATTTGGTTTGAAACCCAAAATGAAGAGATTTTAGCAATTTTGTTAGAAAACGCACAAGTTCGGCTCATTTTGCGAACGATTTTGAAAAGCGAACAAATTCGGCGTATGTTCACGCTTGGGTTTTGAAAATCAAACAATATTTATTGCTCAAGTTTGGATTTGAAGTGATGAACATAGCTGGTTTGTTCAAGTTGTTTTGAAAGATTGGGAACATGACTTGTTTTGCAAGTTATCCACAAAGTGTTACCCGAACTTGCGAATTTTCCAATATTATGCAAAATCCTTGAACTGGTTTGAAAAACATGGGTTTTAAAACTCCTAGGTTCTGAGCTCTTGGGCTAGAACCTCAAAAATTGGCCATTTGGGCACCTAAACTCAGATTCTGAGTTCTGTTATGGTCGCTCTGCGACCATGAATTCGCACTGCGAACAATGCGAATTTTTGAGTTCAGAAGCTGTTTCTGAACTGTTGTTCAGAAACAACTTCTGAACACACTCAGGACCTTTTAGGAGAGTGAAAAACTTTGAGTTTTTGGGATGAAAAAGGCTGGACAAACCAGTTTTGATGTTTTGAAAACCTTGGGATTTCTTTGAAATTCAAAAGGGGTTTTTTAGAACCAAAGGGTTTTGAACCAAAATTGCTATGCAAGCACAATTGAAAATGTAAGACCAGTACTTAGAATACTTACAGAGATCCTTAGCAAAGCTCCAGCTGCAATGGATTTGAATTGGTTGAAGGTTCTTGCAAAGGTTTTGAATGTTGGTGATGAGCAATGAACTTTGTGAGGCTTTGTATTGGAATTGGTTTTTGCTAGTGCTTTGCTGGTTTTCTGGTTGTTTGTAAGTGTTTCAAGTGTTTATGAGTAGTGTTTTCTGGTTAGAATAATGCTGTTCTTATGCTATGCAATGCTGCATTTCCTCTTGCCTTGCATCTCTATTTATAGGCCAAAACCAAATCAATTTCATCATTAGAAATCCCCAAAATCCAGCTGATTTGTGAGCTAGGATCAGGCTAAATCCCTTTGCATTTAATGCTAATGGATAGAGGTAACCTTGCCTTGTACCAAGGGTCAAGACTCAGCCTGATTTCAGCCACAAATTCAAAGGTTTTTGGATAGAAATGATGATGAAATAGGGCTGGATTGCAATTGGCCAAGCTTGGGGATCAATCTTTGCAATCTCAATGGTTGATCAATAAAAACGTGTGTAGTACCCCAATTTTGTCCTAAGCCTTTTAAAAACAAAAATCAAAAAAATCAAAGAGGGAGGAAAAGTCAAAGTCAACAAAAGTCAACAGAAAAGTCAACATTTCAAAAATTCTGACTTCGCACTGCGAAGCTCACTTCGCACTGCGAAGTCTGCGATTTTTCTGCAGATTTTTGGTGTTTTTGATTTAATTCCAGATTTTGTTGCATATCATTTCCATATTTATTTTAATCAGCATTCATGGCTATTTGGGCCAAGCAAAACCAGAATTGAAGGACTTGCCATTAATGCCAAGGTTGGAAGCTTTTTCTTCCAACCTAGCATGTGACAAGCAAGTGGGCTTGCCCTTGGGCAGCTCTAGTCCCTCCCATGTGACCTGTTAACCACCCCAAGGTTGCCAGCCACCTGCTTGATGACTTTCCTCCTGCTTGCTCCCCCAAAACCAGTCAAACTAGCTGGATTTTCTCACTTGAAAAGCCATGAGTGCCTACCCTGTTTTTGCAGCAGCTTTTCACCCCTCACACCGCCATAGATAGCCTTTTTCATCCCTCAATCTCTGCACATTACAGTGCACGTTTTCATTGATCAACCATTGAGATTGCAAGGATTGATCCCCAAGCTTGGCCAATTACAATTCAGCTTTGTTTTTCATCATTACCTTCTAGAATTAGTTGAATTTGTGGCTGAAATCAGGCTGGGTCTTGCCTCTTGGCACAAGGCAAGGTTGCCTCTATCCATTAGCATTTAATGCAAAGGGATTCAGCCTGATCCTAGCCACAAATCAGCCGGATTTTGGGATTTTCTAATGATGAAATAGATTTGGTTTTGGCCTATAAATAGAAGGCAATGCCCAAGGTTTCAAGCACTTCTGAAAAACTACACATAACAGCATTTCAAGAGCAGAAACACTACTCAAATACTCACAAACAACCAGAAAAAAACCAATCCAACACAAAGCTTTACCAAGCTCAAAGTTCATCACCAATACCAAAAAACCTTTTGCAAGAACCCTCAACCAATTCAAATCCATTGCAGCTGGAGCTTTGCTAAGGAGTTCTGTAAGTTTCTAAGCTTTTGTTTTGCATTTATAATTGTGTTTGCATAGCAATTTTGGTTCAAAACCTTTTGGTTCTAAAAAACCCCTTTTGAATTTCAAAGAAATCCCAAGGTTTTCAAAACATCAAAACTGGTTTGTCCAGCCTTTTTCAACCCAAAAACTCAAAGTTTTTCACTCACCTAAAAGGTCCTGAGTGTGTTCAGAAGTTGTTTCTGAACAAAAGTTCAGAAACAGCTTCTGAACTCAAAAATTCGCATGCTTCGCAGTGCGAAGTCATGGTCGCAGAGCGACCATGACAGAACTCAGAATCTGAGTTTAGGTGTCCAAATGACCAATTTTTGAGGTTCTAGCCCAAGAGCTCAGAACCTAAGAGTTTTTAAACCCATGTTTTTCAAACCATAACAAGGATTTTGCACAATTTTGACAAATTCACAAGTTCGTATGGCATTTTCTGGATAACTTGTAAAACAAGTTATGTTTCTAAACTTTCAAAATAGCATGAACAAACCAGCTATGTTCATCATTTCAAATCAAAACTTGAACAATAAACATTGTTCATGATTTTCAAAACTCAAGCATGAACATACGCCAAATTTGTTCGCTTTTCAAAACCGTTCGCAAAACGAGCCGAACTTGTGCGTTTTCTAGCAAAATTGCTAAATCTTTCCATTTTGAGTTTTCAAACCAAATGTTTTGATATACCTTGGGATTTCTAAAAGAATTCTACCCCAAAACTTGAATGAAAAAGGGATGGTGTGACGTATGTCTCTCCATTGCCCCGATTGCACGAATGCGTGACGTATGTCTCGTCGTTCGGACAATCGTCATTCCATTTTCAAACATATCCAACCATACCAAACCAAACCTTGGCCCCTTGTGGTCAATCTGAACCTTTTGGTCCCCCGTGGCCATTTAGATTCAATTCCCCGACTCATTGGAGTCACCCCGGTCAATGATCGACTCGATTGAGTCCATTGTACCTCTTTTGGTCCCAACGCGACCAAATCAACCCTCTTACCCAACGGACATGTTTTACCTATTCTAAGCGCGATTCGTAAACAAACGCTTAAGCCTCCCATGCGCGAGCATACAAGCTAATACGCTTAAGTCTCCCATACGCGAGCATACAAGCTACGTTTAATCGCAAGAATACGGTCAAAATATCGTCCATTTAACCAACCTTTAAGTTCTTTACCCAAAGAACTACGTACGCTTTGAATTCTCCGACTACCGGGAGATACGTAGGAGCAAGATCGACATCTTGTCAAGCGCAATAATAAAAACCTTTTTTTCCCTTTCGTTTGTTTTTTATCTCTTTTCCCCCCTTTATTATATTTTGACATAGATAAGCATGCACGCAAAACATTTAAAAACAATTTAAGCTTTAGCCAAATAGAAGGTTCCCGTTGAGTACAACGGACGTGAGGGGTGCTAATACCTTCCCCTTGCGTAATCGACTCCCGAACCCGACAATGGTTGCGATGACCATCCTTTCCTCATCGTCAAAGAGTTTTATTATCGTTTCCCTTTCAAAATAAAAACTTAAGGGTTTATCAATGTTCCCTTTACACAAAAACTTTGGTGGCGACTTCACAAAGGCCCTCCGAGCGTTTACGAACGACCTCGGAGGATTTGCGCGTCTTTTTCTCAGGAAAAAAACGAGGTGCGCACAACGTGCACTGTGATGTGCAGAGATTGGGGGATGCAAAAGGCTACATATGGCTGGTGTGAGAGGGTGAAAAGCTGTTGCAAAATAGGGTAGGCACTCATGGCTTTTTCAAGTGAAAAATCCAGCTGGTTTGACTGGTTTTGGGGGAGCAAGCAGGAGGAAAGTCTTCAAGCAGGTGGCTGGCAACCTTGGGGTGGTTAACAGGTCACTTGGGAGGGACAAGAGCTGCCCAAGGGCAAGCCCACTTGCTTGTCACATGCTAGGTTGGAAGAAAAAGCTTCCAACCTTGGCATTAATGGCAAGTTTCACATTTCAGGTTTTGCTTGGCCCAAATAGCCATGAATGCTGATTAAAATAAATATGCAAATGATGTGCAACAAAATCTGGAATTAAATCAAAGAAACCCAAAATCTGCAGAAAAATCGCAGACTTCGCAGTGCGAAGTGACCTTCGCAGTGCGAAGTCATCATTTTTGAAATGTTGACTTTTTTGTTGACTTTGGTTGACTTTGACTTTTTCCCTCTCTTTGATTTTTTTTTTTATTTTTGGTTTTAAAAGGCTTAGGAAAAAATTGGGGTACTACAGCTGCCCCTACTTAATTGTGTCTTTGCATAGAGTGTGTGAGTGCCGAGGGCATCTCATGAACTCTTTGCGAAGATCAATTAAGTAAAAGAAGGACCCGAATTTTGTCCTTCGCGGAATGGAAAAATTGCAGTGAAAGTAAAATATGCAAATGCAATGATTTGAAAAGGTTGATCGTATACAGCCGCTAACACTGGACGTAGATCCACTGGGGATGAAGGTAATCGTATCCAGCCGCTTACACTGGAGGTAGATTCCTAAAGGCAAAGGTGATCTTATCTAGCTGCTTGCACTAGAGGTCGATACCTAAAGGTGAAGTGATCTTATTCAGCCGCTAACACTGAAGGTCGAACACTGAGGAAGGTGATCTTATCTAGCCGCTTACACTAGAGGTCGATACCTAAGGATAGGTAATCTTATTCAGCCGCTAACACTGAAGGTCGATTCCTAAACAGGGGAGTGATCTTATTCAGCCGCTTACACTGAAGGTCGAAACATTGAGGAAGGTGGTCTTATCTAGCCGCTTACACTAGAGGTCGATACCTAAGGATAGGTAATCTTATTCAGCCGCTAACACTGAAGGTCGATTCCTAAACAGGAAAGTGATCTTATTCAGCCGCTTACACTGAAGGTCGAAACACTGAGGATAGTTAATCTTATCTAGCCGCTTACACTAGAGGTCGATTCCTAAACTGAAATGGTCTTACCCTGAATAGGTGCCCCAAGGAAATGGAATGGTCTTACCCTGAATAGGTGTCCCTCGCTTCCCTGGGGAAATAAAATATACCGTTATGGGGTACATGCAATCATCTCTAGACTTGACTAGTACTTAGATTGTTGAAAAGGGAGAACATGATTGTTGATGCATGATATGCTTCATGTTGTCTTATGCAGTATGATATGCAATATGGTATGATATGCATGTATGAATGAATATGATATGATATGCATGTATGAATGAATATGATATGCTGGGGGTTATGATTGGGTGCCGAGCAAAGTCGGGCTTGGTTATGATTGCGCCAATGATGATTGGGCTTTGGGTGAGACTCCACTGGGGAATGCCAATGACAATTGTTTTGGTTGGAAATTTGTGAGTAGGCGCCAATGATGATTGGGCTTCGGTTTTGTTGGTGAGTGCCAATGAAAATTGGGCTTTGGTTTGCCAATGATTATTGGGCTTTGGTTTGCCAATGAATATTGGGCTTTGGGGTGTGACTTCATTGGGGAATGCCAATAAAAATTGGCTTTATTTGTGAGGGAGCCTCCACTGGGGAAATGCCAATGATTATTGGGCTTTTGGTTGGGTGCCAATGATTATTGGACTTTTGGTTTTGTTGCTGAGCGAGGTCGGGCTTTTTGGTTGGTTGCCGAGCGAGGTCGGGCTTTGGCTTATTGGTTGCCGAGCACAGTCGGGCTTTTATTTTGTTGCCGAGCGAGGTCGGGCTTTTTGGTTATGGTGTGATCTCACTGGGGATATAAGGATCATTTTGGAAGCATGATCGATATCCGGCCTTAGTGGATGAAAAAGATGTATGGGGGGTGAGCTTTATTTGGGGAAATTTGTTCCTCTGACACCCGGGATCTTTGCGTTTTACGCGCCGTGAGCTACGCACTAGTTTCTGACGAAGAGTAAGATCTTGAAGTGACTGATGAAAGTTTTCAAGTCTTGAGTCCTTTGATGCAATGCCGGAGACCAAAGAAATTCTTTCGACATTTAAGGTCCAAGTAAAAAACACACATTTTTTTTTTGTTTTTTTTGTTTTTATGTTATTCCCATATTTCAATGCATTATCTATCATGAATAAAAACACATTTTATGAGCAAGTAAGGACGCATAACAATGAAAAGGTTTTAAAAATGATTTTGATTCAACGAAACTTAGTCCCTTGTATGGGTAACTATTCGTGAAAATGTAATCCCTATAAGAGGTGATTACTGAGATAGAGAAAAAGGAAGAAACAAAAAGGCAAATGAAGATTTGCTTGGGTTTCACGTGCTACTTTCCCTATGACTTCGAAATAACTCGTTTTTGAAAGATGATAATGAGGTTGACTCTTTCCCTCTTGAATTCTGTCCGAACCTCACGTGCCGCAGTCTTTTGCCTTCTCTCTTTTTTTTTTTTGAAACCCCTAACTTTTACCTGGACCGCTCTTTCGAGTTTTCAGTCCACTGGGGTATATTTCCTTTTTTGATGTCCTTAATTTTTGCCTAGACCACCTTTTCAGGTTTTCAATCTACCAGGACGCTCTCTATTGCCTAAACCGCCCTTTTCGGGTTTTCGATTTAGCGAGCTCTTTCTTCTTTTTGGCATATATATTTTTTTGACTGCGCCGGAGCTTATTGATAGGGGGATCCTTGTGGATGGGTAATACCTTTTTTCCAAGCATTAAGTCTCCTTCTCTGAATTCTCGGGAATGAACTTTCTTGTTGAACTGTCCATGCCCCAATGCTGTGAGGTGTTTCTCTTTTATGGGGTTCAGTTGGTCGAACCTTGTTTGTGTTTGTGAATGCCAATGAAAATTGGGCCTTGGTAGTGATTGGATGACAAGCATGGTTTTTTGTGTTTGGTTGCCGAGCAAGGTCGGACTTTTTTTTTATTTTTTTTTGGGATGCCGAGCGAGGTCGGGCTTTTTGATGGGATGCCGAGCAAGGTCGGGCTTTTATGTGGCTTCCGAGTAAGGTCGGGCTTTTTGATGGTCTTCCGAGCAAGGTCGGGCTTTTTTGTTGGATGTGTGTGTGCCCATGAAAATTGGGCTTTTGTTGGAAATGTGAGGAATGCCAATGACGACTTGGCTTTTTGTGTTTGGGGATGCCAATGAAAATTGGGCTTTGTTTGTTTGGGATGTGAGGAATGCCAATGACGACTTGGCTTTTTGTGGGAAATTGTGGGGAGTGCCGTAACGGCAAATGGTTTCTTTTTTTGATGAATTGGGCGACCACTTGTTTGGTTACGTTTGCATACGAAGCTGCTTCTACCCATTTGGTGAAGTAGTCGATGGCAACGAGGATGAAGCGATGTCCATTTGACGCTTTGGGCTCGATCATTCCAATCATGTCTATGCCCCACATAGAGAATGGCCAAGGTGAAGTCATGACGTTCAGTGGAGTTGGTGGTATGTGCCCCTTGTTGGCATAAATTTGTCACTTGTGACATGTCTTGGCATGGGGAAAGCAGTCGGTCTCCATAGTTAGCCAATAACAACCCGCCCTTAGGGTATTTACTTATGTACTTTTTGCATGTCCAATGGCATGGGTTTGGAAGGACTCCTCATGGATTTCTTTGGTGAGCATGACTGCTTCACATTTATCCACACGTCTGAGTGAGACTATGATTTCTCTTATAGAGTGTGTCCCGGCAGAGGGAAAATTGTGGTGCTATTTTTTTTTTTAGGGTTCTCTTGGTGAGGTTGTATTACCCTATCCTCTTGATCCCCATGTCTGGACAATCCTTCAGGAGGTTCAAAATCGTCCTTATTATCATCTTCCGTTTGGTTAATTTGAAGATTGAAGTCAAAAGGGATCGTAGCAGTGTTATTTTTGGTGTATGATGATTTTTTTTGTAGGGTTGCGAAAATTTATTTAAGAACGAAAGAAAAACGAACTCTTTTGAAAATAAACTGCAAATTTATTAATGACGGAAATGATTTGAAATATGGGGGTCCCATAAAAATTAATCATTTGCCTTGGGAAGAGCAAAATGATTTGATTTTTTTTTTGTTTTTTTTTAAAAAAAACATGTTAAATTACTTGGACAAAGAAAAAATTTCTGGAATTTCGATGGCCTTCCGGTTGCTTGGATTTCCTCAGAAACGCCACGGTACACCGGGTCGGGTACTTTCTTTTTGGTGTTTGTAGTGAGGGGATGATGTGAGGGTTTTGCTTTGAAATGCATAAAAATGCATGTAAATGTATGAATGTAATGAGTATGCAAAAATATGCCCCTTTATTTATGCAAAAAATTTTCATGAATGCAAATGGATGATATGCAGGGGTTTGGTATATGAAGGTTCGGAACTTCCCCCCATCCTCACGTGTAGGCTCTAAAGGTGAGATTTCCTAAGAAGAGGTCCCTAGAGTCATAGATCTCACATGGAATTAAGGTTGTCTATGGACATACGTCGACATGACTTCAATTCATTCCACGTGAAAATCTCCTCTAAGCGGGGTTGGGCATCCTACCTCACGGACATACGTCAACGCGGGCTTCCGCTCACAACCACCATTCTAACTTAGTTTTCTCTCGAGCTCGGGTAGAGAGTCTCACACGTCCGGCATTAACCCGAACAATGTGGAGTAACATCGCTCAAGTAACATCCCCGCATTTGATATATATGATATGAATATAAAGCAATATAAAGCATTTATAAACATAAAGTATGGGAATGATATAGATGAATAAAAACAAAAGCATGCGCGCAAAGAAGATAAAAACATTTAGCTTAAAAACCAAATAGGATAGGCTTGACTCGCTAGTGGGAAAGTATCCCCAGTGAAGTCGCCAGCTGTGCGCTCTCGTTAAAAACGCGCAATCCTCCGAGGACGTTCGCGAACGCTCGGAGGGCCTTGTGAAGTCGCCACCAAAGTTTTTGTGTAAAGGGAACGTTGATAAACCCTTAAGTTTTTTGTTTGAAGGGAAACGATAATAAAACCTTTGACGATGAGGAGAAGGACTGGTCATCGCAACCATTGTCTGGTTCGGGAGTCGATTACGCAAGGGGAAGGTATTAGCACCCCTCACGTCCGTTGTACTCAACGGGAACCTTCTATTTGGCTAAAGCTTAAATTGTTTTTAAATGTTTTGCGCGCATGCTTATCTATGTAAAAAGGGAAAAACAAAAAATATGATGCAAGGGAAAAAGAAAGTTTTTTATTATTGCGCTTGACAAGATGTCGATCTTGCTCCTACGTATCTCCCAGTAGTCGGAGAATTCAAAGCGTACGTAGTTCTTTGGTAGAAAAACGTACATGTGTTGGTTAATTTTAAATGGACGATGTTTTAACCGAATTCTTGCGATCAAACGTAGCTTGTATGCTCGCGCATGGGAGACTTATTAAGCGTCTTGCTTGTATGCTCGCGCATGGGGAGACTTATTAAGCGTCTTGCTTGTATGCTCGCGCATGGGGAGACTTATTAAGCGTTTGTTTACGAATCGCGTTAGAATGTTAAAAGGTACGTCCGTTGGGTTAAAAGGGTTCGAGTTTGTCGCTATGGGACCAAAATAGGCGCAATGGACTCAAATGAGTCAATCATTGACCGAGGGGACTCCAACGAGTCGAGGGGTTGTTCGATTGATCCACTGGGATCAAGAACGAGTACAATGGACTCGGACGAGTCGTACATTGACCGAGTGACTCAAACGAGTCGAGGGATTGAATCTAGTGGCCACGGGGGACCAAAAGGTTTGGATTGACCACAAGGGGCCAAGAATTGGTTTGGTTATGGTTGGATACGTTTGAAAATGGAATGACGATTGTCCGAACGACGAGACATACGTCACGCATTCGTACAATCGGGGCAATGGAGAGACATACGTCACACCATCCCTTTTTCATTCAAGTTTTTGGGTAGAATTCTTTTAGAAATCCCAAAGTATATCAAAACATTTGGTTTGAAACCCAAAATGAAGAGATTTTAGCAATTTTGTTAGAAAACGCACAAGTTCGGCTCATTTTGCGAACGATTTTGAAAAGCGAACAAATTCGGCGTATGTTCATGCTTGGGTTTTGAAAATCATGAACAATATTTATTGCTCAAGTTTGGATTTGAAGTGATGAACATAGCTGGTTTGTTCAAGTTGTTTTGAAAGATTGGGAACATGACTTGTTTTGCAAGTTATCCACAAAGTGTTACCCGAACTTGCGAATTTTCCAATATTATGCAAAATCCTTGAACTGGTTTGAAAAACATGGGTTTTAAAACTCCTAGGTTCTGAGCTCTTGGGCTAGAACCTCAAAAATTGGCCATTTGGGCACCTAAACTCAGATTCTGAGTTCTGTCATGGTCGCTCTGCGACCATGACTTCGCACTGCGAACAATGCGAATTTTTGAGTTCAGAAGCTGTTTCTGAACTTTTGTTCAGAAACAACTTCTGAACACACTCAGGACCTTTTAGGAGAGTGAAAAACTTTGAGTTTTTGGGATGAAAAAGGCTGGACAAACCAGTTTTGATGTTTTGAAAACCTTGGGATTTCTTTGAAATTCAAAAGGGGTCTTTTAGAACCAAAGGGTTTTGAACCAAAATTGCTATGCAAGCACAATTGAAAATGCAAGACCAGTACTTAGAATACTTACAGAGATCCTTAGCAAAGCTCCAGCTGCAATGGATTTGAATTGGTTGAAGGTTCTTGCAAAGGTTTTGAATGTTGGTGATGAGCAATTAACTTTGTGAGGCTTCGTATTGGAATTGGTTTTTGCTAGTGCTTTGCTGGTTTTCTGGTTGTTTGTAAGTGTTTCAAGTGTTTATGAGTAGTGTTTTCTGGTTAGAATAATGCTGTTCTTATGCTATGCAATGCTGCATTTCCTCTTGCCTTGCATCTCTATTTATAGGCCAAAACCAAATCAATTTCATCATTAGAAATCCCCAAAATCCAGCTGATTTGTGGGCTAGGATCAGGCTAAATCCCTTTGCATTTAATGCTAATGGATAGAGGTAACCTTGCCTTGTACCAAGGGTCAAGACTCAGCCTGATTTCAGCCACAAATTCAAAGGTTTTTGGATAGAAATGATGATGAAATAGGGCTGGATTGCAATTGGCCAAGCTTGGGGATCAATCCTTGCAATCTCAATGGTTGATCAATAAAAACGTGCACTGTGATGTGCAGAGATTGGGGGATGCAAAAGGCTACATATGGCTGGTGTGAGAGGGTGAAAAGCTGTTGCAAAACAGGGTAGGCACTCATGGCTTTTTCAAGTGAAAAATCCAGCTGGTTTGACTGGTTTTGGGGGAGCAAGCAGGAGGAAAGTCTTCAAGCAGGTGGCTGACAACCTTGGGGTGGTTAACAGGTCACTTGGGAGGGACAAGAGCTGCCCAAGGGCAAGCCCACTTGCTTGTCACATGCTAGGTTGGAAGAAAAAGCTTCCAACCTTGGCATTAATGGCAAGTTTCACATTTCACGGTTTTGCTTGGCCTAATAGCCATGAATGCTGATTAAAATAAATATGCAAATGATGTGCAACAAAATCTGGAATTAAATCAAAGAAACCCAAAATCTGCAGAAAAATCGCAGACTTCGCAGTGCGAAGTCATCATTTTTGAAATGTTGACTTTTTTGTTGACTTTGGTTGACTTTGACTTTTTCCCTCTCTTTGATTTTTTTTTTTATTTTTGGTTTTAAAAGGCTTAGGACAAAATTGGGGTACTACAGCTGCCCCTACTTAATTGTGTCTTTGCATAGAGTGTGTGAGTGCCGAGGGCATCTCATGAACTCTTTGCGAAGATCAATTGAGTAAAAGAAGGACCCGAATTTTGTCCTTCGCGGAATGGAAAAATTGCAGTGAAAGTAAAATATGCAAATGCAATGATTTGAAAAGGTTGATCGTATCCAGCCGCTAACACTGGACGTAGATCCACTGGGGATGAAGGTAATCATATCCAGCCGCTTACACTGGAGGTAGATTCCTAAAGGCAAAGGTGATCTTATCTAGCCGCTTGCACTAGAGGTCGATACCTAAAGGTGAAGTGATCTTATTCAGCCGCTAACACTGAAGGTCGAACACTGAGGAAGGTGATCTTATCTAGCCGCTTACACTAGAGGTCGATACCTAAGGATAGGTAATCTTATTCAGCCGCTAACACTGAAGGTCGATTCCTAAACAGGGGAGTGATCTTATTCAGCCGCTTACACTGAAGGTCGAAACACTGAGGAAGGTGGTCTTATCTAGCCGCTTACACTAGAGGTCGATACCTAAGGATAGGTAATCTTATTCAGCCGCTAACACTAAAGGTCGATTCCTAAACAGGAAAGTGATCTTATTCAGCCGCTTACACTGAAGGTCGAAACACTGAGGATAGGTAATCTTATCTAGCCGCTTACACTAGAGGTCGATTCCTAAACTGAAATGGTCTTACCCTGAATAGGTGCCCCAAGGAAATGGAATGGTCTTACCCTGAATAGGTGCCCCTCGCTTCCCTTGGGAAATAAAATATACCGTTATGGGGTACATGCAATCATCTCTAGACTTGACTAGTACTTAGATTGTTGAAAAGGGAGAACATGATTGTTGATGCATGATATGCTTCATGTTGTCTTATGCAGTATGATATGCAATATGGTATGATATGCATGTATGAATGAATATGATATGATATGCATGTATGAATGAATATGATATGATATGCATGTATGAATGAATATGATATGCTGGGGGTTATGCTTGGGTGCCGAGCAAAGTCGGGCTTGGTTATGATTGCGCCAATGATGATTGGGCTTTGGGTGAGACTCCACTGGGGAATGCCAATGACAATTGTTTTGGTTGGAAATTTGTGAGTAGGCGCCAATGATGATTGGGCTTCGGTTTTGTTGGTGAGTGCCAATGAAAATTGGGCTTTGGTTTGCCAATGATTATTGGGCTTTGGTTTGCCAATGAATATTGGGCTTTGGGGTGTGACTTCATTGGGGAATGCCAATAAAAATTGGCTTTATTTGTGAGGGAGCCTCCACTGGGGAAATGCCAATGATTATTGGGCTTTTGGTTGGGTGCCAATGATTATTGGACTTTTGGTTTTGTTGCCGAGCGAGGTCGGACTTTTTGGTTGGTTGCCGAGCGAGGTCGGGCTTTGGCTTATCGGTTGCCGAGCACAGTCGGGCTTTTATTTTGTTGCCGAGCGAGGTCGGGCTTTTTGGTTATGGTGTGATCTCACTGGGGATATAAGGATCATTTTGGAAGCATGATCGATATCCGGCCTTAGTGGATGAAAAAGATGTATGGGGGGTGAGCTTTATTTGGGGAAATTTGTTCCTCTGACACCCGGGATCTTTGCGTTTTACGCGCCGTGAGCTACGCACTAGTTTCTGACGAAGAGTAAGATCTTGAAGTGACTGATGAAAGTTTTCAAGTCTTGAGTCCTTTGATGCAATGCCGGAGACCAAAGAAATTCTTTCGACATTTAAGGTCCAAGTAAAAAACACACATTTTTTTTTGTTTTTTTTGTTTTTATGTTATTCCCATATTTCAATGCATTATCTATCATGAATAAAAACACATTTTATGAGCAAGTAAGGACGCATAACAATGAAAAGGTTTTAAAAATGATTTTGATTCAACGAAACTTAGTCCCTTGTATGGGTAACTATTCGTGAAAATGTAATCCCTATAAGAGGTGATTACTGAGATAGAGAAAAAGGAAGAAACAAAAAGGCAAATGAAGATTTGCTTGGGTTTCACGTGCTACTTTCCCTATGACTTCGAAATAACTCGTTTTTGAAAGATGATAATGAGGTTGACTCTTTCCCTCTTGAATTCTGTCCGAACCTCACGTGCCGCAGTCTTTTGCCTTCTCTCTTTTTTTTTTTTTGAAACCCCTAACTTTTACCTGGACCGCTCTTTCGAGTTTTCAGTCCACTGGGGTATATTTCCTTTTTTGATGTCCTTAATTTTTGCCTAGACCGCCTTTTCAGGTTTTCGATCTACCAGGACGCTCTCTATTGCCTAAACCGCCCTTTTCGGGTTTTCGATTTAGCGAGCTCTTTCTTCTTTTTGGCATATATATTTTTTTGACTGCGCCGGAGCTTATTGATAGGGGGATCCTTGTGGATGGGTAATACCTTTTTTCCAAGCATTAAGTCTCCTTCTCTGAATTCTCGGGAATGAACTTTCTTGTTGAACTGTCCATGCCCCAATGCTGTGAGGTGTTTCTCTTTTATGGGGTTCAGTTGGTCGAACCTTGTTTGTGTTTGTGAATGCCAATGAAAATTGGGCCTTGGTAGTGATTGGATGACAAGCATGGTTTTTTGTGTTTGGTTGCCGAGCAAGGTCGGACTTTTTTTTTATTTTTTTTTGGGATGCCGAGCGAGGTCGGGCTTTTTGATGGGATGCCGAGCAAGGTCGGGCTTTTATGTGGCTTCTGAGTAAGGTCGGGCTTTTTGATGGTCTTCCGAGCAAGGTCGGGCTTTTTTGTTGGATGTGTGTGTGCCCATGAAAATTGGGCTTTTGTTGGAAATGTGAGGAATGTCAATGACGACTTGGCTTTTTGTGTTTAGGGATGCGAATGAAAATTGGGCTTTGTTTGTTTGGGAATGTGAGGAATGTCAATGACGACTTGGCTTTTTGTGGGAAATTGTGGGGAGTGCCGTAACGGCAAATGGTTTCTTGGGCGACCACTTGTTTGGTTACGTTTGCATACGAAGCTGCTTCTACCCATTTGGTGAAGTAGTCGATGGCAACGAGGATGAAGCGATGTCCATTTGACGCTTTGGGCTCGATCATTCCAATCATGTCTATGCCCCACATAGAGAATGGCCAAGGTGAAGTCATGACGTTCAGTGGAGTTGGTGGTATGTGCCCCTTGTTGGCATAAATTTGTCACTTGTGACATGTCTTGGCATGGGGAAAGCAGTCGGTCTCCATAGTTAGCCAATAACAACCCGCCCTTAGGGTATTTACTTATGTACTTTATGCATGTCCAATGGCATGGGTTTGGAAGGACTCCTCATGGATTTCTTTGGTGAGCATGACTGCTTCACATTTATCCACACGTCTGAGTGAGACCATGATTTCTCTTATAGAGTGTGTCCCGGCAGAGGGAAAACTGTGGTGCTATTTTTTTTTTAGGGTTCTCTTGGTGAGGTTGTATTACCCTATCCTCTTGATCCCCAAGTCTGGACAATCCTTCAGGAGGTTCAAAATCGTCCTTATTATCATCTTCCGTTTGGTTAATTTGAAGATTGAAGTCAAAAGGGATCGTAGCAGTGTTATTTTTGGTGTATGATGATTTTTTTTGTAGGGTTGCGAAAATTTATTTAAGAACGAAAGAAAAACGAACTCTTTTGAAAATAAACTGCAAATTTATTAATGACGGAAATGATTTGAAATATGGGGGTCCCATAAAAATTAATCATTTGCCTTGGGAAGAGCAAAATGATTTGATTTTTTTTTGTTTCTTTTTTAAAAAAAAACATGTTAAATTACTTGGACAAAGAAAAAATTTCTGGAATTTCGATGGCCTTCCGGTTGCTTGGATTTCCTCAGAAACGCCACGGTACACCGGGTCGGGTACTTTCTTTTTGGTGTTTGTAGTGAGGGGATGATGTGAGGGTTTTGCTTTGAAATGCATAAAAATGCATGTAAATGTATGAATGTAATGAGTATGCAAAAATATGCCCCTTTATTTATGCAAAAAATTTTCATGAATGCAAATGGATGATATGCAGGGGTTTGGTATATGAAGGTTCGGAACTTCCCCCCATCCTCACGTGTAGGCTCTAAAGGTGAGATTTCCTAAGAAGAGGTCCCTAGAGTCATAGATCTCACATGGAATTAAGGTTGTCTATGGACATACGTCGACATGACTTCAATTCATTCCACGTGAAAATCTCCTCTAAGCGGGGTTGGGCATCCTACCTCACGGACATACGTCAACGCGGGCTTCTGCTCACAACCACCATTCTAACTTAGTTTTCTCTCGAGCTCGGGTAGAGAGCCTCACACGTCCGGCATTAACCCGAACAATGTGGAGAAACATCGCTCAAGTAACATCTCGCGCATGGGAGACTTATTAAGCGTCTTGCTTGTATGCTCGCGCATGGGGAGACTTATTAAGCGTCTTGCTTGTATGCTCGCGCATGGGGAGACTTATTAAGCGTTTGTTTACGAATTGCGTTAGAATGTTAAAAGGTACGTCCGTTGGGTTAAAAGGGTTCGAGTTTGTCGCTATGGGACCAAAATAGGCGCAATGGACTCAAATGAGTCAATCATTGACCGAGGGGACTCCAACGAGTCGAGGGGTTGTTCGATTGATCCACTGGGATCAAGAACGAGTACAATGGACTCGGACGAGTCGAACATTGACCGAGTGACTCAAACGAGTCGAGGGATTGAATCTAGTGGCCACGGGGGACCAAAAGGTTTGGATTGACCACAAGGGGCCAAGAATTGGTTTGGTTATGGTTGGATACGTTTGAAAATGGAATGACGATTGTCCGAACGACGAGACATACGTCACGCATTCGTACAATCGGGGCAATGGAGAGACATACGTCACACCATCCCTTTTTCATTCAAGTTTTTGGGTAGAATTCTTTTAGAAATCCCAAAGTATATCAAAACATTTGGTTTGAAACCCAAAATGAAGAGATTTTAGCAATTTTGTTAGAAAACGCACAAGTTCGGCTCATTTTGCGAACGATTTTGAAAAGCGAACAAATTCGGCTGTATGTTCACGCTTGGGTTTTGAAAATCATGAACAATATTTATTGCTCAAGTTTGGATTTGAAGTGATGAACATAGCTGGTTTGTTCAAGTTGTTTTGAAAGATTGGGAACATGACTTGTTTTGCAAGTTATCCACAAAGTGTTACCCGAACTTGCGAATTTTCCAATATTATGCAAAATCCTTGAACTGGTTTGAAAAACATGGGTTTTAAAACTCCTAGGTTATGAGCTCTTGGGCTAGAACCTCAAAAATTGGCCATTTGGGCACCTAAACTCAGATTCTGAGTTCTGTCATGGTCGCTCTGCGACCATGACTTCGCACTGCGAACAATGCGAATTTTTGAGTTCAGAAGCTGTTTCTGAACTTTTGTTCAGAAACAACTTCTGAACACACTCAGGACCTTTTAGGAGAGTGAAAAACTTTGAGTTTTTGGGATGAAAAAGGCTGGACAAACCAGTTTTGATGTTTTGAAAACCTTGGGATTTCTTTGAAATTCAAAAGGGGTTTTTTAGAACCAAAGGGTTTTGAACCAAAATTGCTATGCAAGCACAATTGAAAATGCAAGACCAGTACTTAGAATACTTACAGAGATCCTTAGCAAAGCTCCAGCTGCAATGGATTTGAATTGGTTGAAGGTTCTTGCAAAGGTTTTGAATGTTGGTGATGAGCAATGAACTTTGTGAGGCTTTGTATTGGAATTGGTTTTTGCTAGTGCTTTGCTGGTTTTCTGGTTGTTTGTAAGTGTTTCAAGTGTTTATGAGTAGTGTTTTCTGGTTAGAATAATGTTGTTCTTATGCTATGCAATGCTGCATTTCCTCTTGCCTTGCATCTCTATTTATAGGCCAAAACTAAATCAATTTCATCATTAGAAATCCCCAAAATCCAGCTGATTTGTGGGCTAGGATCAGGCTAAATCCCTTTGCATTTAATGCTAATGGATAGAGGTAACCTTGCCTTGTACCAAGGGTCAAGACTCAGCCTGATTTCAGCCACAAATTCAAAGGTTTTTGGATAGAAATGATGATGAAATAGGGCTGGATTGCAATTGGCCAAGCTTGGGGATCAATCCTTGCAATCTCAATGGTTGATCAATAAAAACGTGCACTGTGATGTGCAGAGATTGGGGGATGCAAAAGGCTACATATGGCTGGTGTGAGAGGGTGAAAAGCTGTTGCAAAACAGGGTAGGCACTCATGGCTTTTTCAAGTGAAAAATCCAGCTGGTTTGACTGGTTTTGGGGGAGCAAGCAGGAGGAAAGTCTTCAAGCAGGTGGCTGGCAACCTTGGGGTGGTTAACAGGTCACTTGGGAGGGACAAGAGCTGCCCAAGGGCAAGCCCACTTGCTTGTCACATGCTAGGTTGGAAGAAAAAGCTTCCAACCTTGGCATTAATGGCAAGTTTCACATTTCAGGTTTTGCTTGGCCCAAATAGCCATGAATGCTGATTAAAATAAATATGCAAATGATGTGCAACAAAATATGGAATTAAATCAAAGAAACCCAAAATCTGCAGAAAAATCGCAGACTTCGCAGTGCGAAGTGACCTTCGCAGTGTGAAGTCATCATTTTTGAAATGTTGACTTTTTTGTTGACTTTGGTTGACTTTGACTTTTTCCCTCTCTTTGATTTTTTTTTTTTTTTTTGATTTTTGGTTTTAAAAGGCTTAGGACAAAATTGGGGTACTACACTCACCATTTAGGACTTGAGATCCTAAAGACAAGGGTGAGAACCCTTGGAATAAGGCTAGGCGCCCTCCAGGAGGGCGCATGGCCCACTTTACAGTCACAAATGACCCTAGGTGACCTTCCTAAAGGGCACCCTCTGGGGGCGCCCTCAGCAGCTTACGAGGGCGCCCTAGTCATGGTTTTGGCCCTTTACGATTTGGGCCCAAAACCATGACCGGATAGGCCTAAGTCAAGGCTACAAATAGTAACCTCGGGATCATTCCCAAGGCATGACCGAAACAGAACTCTGAAAGCCTAGTTTTCATACATTGTACTCACAGCCAGTACAATGCAATATGGTAGAAAATAAAATGGATGAAACTAGGGTCGATCCTAATACTTTTGATGGTATGTGCGAATCAATAAAATTGTGTTCTTTTAATTATTCAAATATCTTTCTTCTAGCATTTTTTGTTGCAATAGAATTAGTCAACGTTCAGAAGAAATATATCTATATCGTACTAACTACTAAATAAAAGTTATAGTTTTGGTGCCCTTAAAAAATAGTGTCCTGAGTTACCGGCACTTCCGCTCACCCTTAGGACCACCCCTGGATGAAAGTTGAAACAAACAATCATTCAATTTCGGTTGACTCGTCATTTTGGCTTAACTCAAACACATTCCTTACTTAAATTGGAAAACCAATCCCAAGTATGGATCTCAATTATAGTCTCATCTCATCATGTTGTTGTCTTTTTGAGCTATGCCCATGATGTCTCAAAGTAGCATTGAAGTTTGAGCTTTTAAGGCGTAGGAATCTTTGTTCGTGAATTCTGCTTCACCATGTATCACAAAGAAAAACATAGGAAGCTCAATCATGGAAAACAATTATATGCTGTCACGGAAATTGGTCTCAACAAATAACATGTTCTCTAACATGGATAAACAATAAAAGTGGATAAGATATTCATAATTGCTTTTTTTTAGAAAAGACATTCATATAACTAAAGACTATTGAATACAAACACAACATCTTATTCAATATTTTACAAAGAAAATGCCCAAAATTTTAAGGGCACATGAACTTCAACATAACTCTTTACTTCTTTAAAATAGATATCTTTATGCAAAACTAATCTCTTGAGTTAGCGAAAATGGAGCTTATTGTCAATACTATTAATGCTACTTTGATTTTAATTCTTAGGTTTAGATGAGACCACTTAATAAATTGAAAGATACCCGTATTATTTCATCTAATCGTTATATCCATTAGGATAGATTAAGAAATGAAATTTGTTGGTACATGATGCTTCGTGGGTAGGTGCACCTTTTTAGCATCGTGTATGTGTGTGTGACATATGAACTCAAAAGATACCTGAATATATGTAGTAGTTGAGAGAGCATGTGGGGCTTGCATAAGATATTTAAGTGGTGAATTTATGTGGGTGTAAATTGGGGAACTATCAATGTCACATGGGTGAGCTTGACCCCAGAATTTAAAACTTGTACTCGGGAATAACCACATAATATACTCACTCAAGGATCTAGAAAACCCACTTTGTTCATGCTATTCATTTACACTATATTTGGATGAGAAAATAAAATTAAATGAAAGAAAGTAAGAAAGAGGACAAAATGGTGTTGGGCTGCTCAACCTGTTTGAGGGTTTGAGGCTTTGAGCTGGTTTAAGCTAAGAGATTAAATGAGTTAAAAGTTTATTGTTCGAGTCATGATAAGAGAAAAATATTAACATACTAATATTTGTCATTAAAAAAAAGGAAATAATATTGTATGAATGAAAGTTAATAGAAAGTGAGTTAAAAAAAGAGACGGCAAAAGACATAAATAATCATATATAAAAGTAAGGGAAAATCAATTAATTGCTTTAGTAACTAAACTAAATCATCAATTTATTATTAATTTTTTTTAACTACCTACGCGAATTCATTTATGAAAAAAGAGTAATAAAAATACGGAGATAATACGGAGTAAATTCCCTAAATTGGAAAAGAATTTGAGGAAATAATACGGATATCTTAACATAAGGATGTCATTTAGATATTCTTGAATAGACATATCAAAGAATGTATTACCATGTTGATAGTTCCCGTCGAGTTTAATGGTTTTTCATGTTCGGAAAATCTTCAATTTGAACTTTGGAATGTCTTGAAAGGAGTAATTATTTATTATTATTATTATTTTTTATCTCAGCTATTTAAATCTTATCATATTTTATAATCATATTATATATGAATATTTTAGTTAAATAATTTAACACAAGATTTTAAAGAAATACTCCCTCCGGTTCTATATATAGAAAAATTTCAAAAAAAAAAAAAATTGGTCTTATTTATAAGAAAATATCACAACTTTTTAGGTAATTATTGCTTAAAAGACTTTTCTACCCCTTATTTAATGTTTGTCTCTTTAATATTAGTGGATGTATTTAATGTTTCACAATTTTTTATGAGGGTATATTTGTAAAAATATTCAAAAAGTTACACTAATTAATGACTACGTTGATTTTAGATTTTTTTGGTTTTTCTTCTTATAATAAGGACCGAAGGGAGTATTCTACTGGTATGTTATAATAATGACTTTTCTCATTTTTTTTATTATGTTACTAAGTTATAAATTTTGAATTTGGTAGTTTTTTCCAAAATATTAAAGACTCGATCAAACTTATTGCATATACAATTTTGCTTAAACAATAAGCATACACTTAGTTCCGTCTAAGCAATCTATTCATAAGCATGATATGTGTTGAATCTGAGTAACTTCTACCTCGTCACACTTTTTTTTTTCTTTTTTCTAGTAGAAAAGTGGATGTAGCTCACACAATTTTAAATATGGAGAAGTGGAGTATTTTGTCTAGTAGACTAGTGAGGGTGTCCGGGGTTCGAACCACGGCCCTTGCATACATTATTCAATGTCTCTACTAACTGAGCTAAGCTCTCGGGGACACTTCGTCACACATTTATCAAGCTATAAAAAAATACGTATGCACATGTAAACGTACAAGTAAATTCTGCCTCCTTTCGTGAAGTGCCATTTATTAATGGCATTTGAAGTTTATCATCATATATGCAAATAATTGCTTGACCACTAAGATACTAACATTTAATATCCCAGAATTCATTTGTAGAATATACAACGAAAAAATGCAAAATCATTTTAAAGAATGACTAATTTTTTTTATGCATTAATCACTTAACTATGTTAGTTCATAAAGCATCTACATTGTGAGATTTGGTTGAGCACTGACATATTTATGTTTTCACTATAAAATATTGTATCAAGTTTTCAAAGTATTTTTAAAAATTCATTATATATAACTAAATAAAATATTCACCTGTTCCCAAACAACACAGACAAGTTTAGTTACTTTTCAACTTCACCTGTTTCTTTTCACCTTTTTTACCCTTTCTTTCAATGGATTTCAAAGATATGTGCACTTTATTAGAATCATACAATGTGCCTCATAAGCATCACAAAATATTCAGTTGAAGGCACTAATCTTGATACTGTGATGACATCCCAGTAAACAATGATACAATGGGCTTCATAAGGATTACACAATATTTACAAGCTGAAAACAAACAATTTAATAGATGTAAAGACTGAACAATATAATTTACATACTATGCAACAATCAGCCAAACCACCCAGAAGTTTAGTGTTCCCAAGGCTAATGTTGTTACATATAAAAGCAAACTTTAAAGAAAAACATTCATTCTAGAAATTCTTTGTTTCATCGAAACTTGTGGATAAGGATTTGATCATAATTTACTCTGAACTTTGCTGTTTCAGCACACTCTAAGGGTCCAAAGTTGATGCATAGGTCTGAAATCATGATTTGCCAGATACAACTTGACCATGTTCGGCATGCTTGCTCAAACAATTCTATTGAAGAAACCAAGTGGGGTTAACCTGATGACATATAAGAAACAGTTCGAATTTTAGCCAAAAAAAATCAAGTATGAATTTTACCAGATAAATGCTGGCAACAATCATGAATGATCTTCGTTGGACCTCGTCCTATTCAAACGACGACGCCTCCTTGGGACATGAGATGCATCTTCAACCAGTTCATTAAATATTCGTAGATCTTCTTCGACTTCATTATCTTGAAGACCCAACAAATTCTCACCCCAAAGATAGCGACGACGGTCAGATGAACGACGATGCCTTGACCATCCATTTGAAGAACGAGCTCTTGGTTCCCTAACAATTTCAATGGTGTTATCCATCATTTGGAACAAGATGGCAGTGGTGGTTAACCAAGGTCCATTACCATTGCCATTATTCCCATCCCTACCACCACCTGGTAACCTACCAATACCATCCCCGTTTTCGAGAACGTAATCCCCAACGACCACAGCTCCTGGTATGGCAGACTGGATAGCACTCACTATATCACCATATTCTCTCTGGCGCTCAAATTGTTGCCACGCTTGTTCTCTTGTCGGATCAACATCAGAGGGACGAGAAGTAGGATGAACTCTCCTAGCATGCCTACGCAATTCCAGATAATCTCCAGCAAATGAGCATGAATCCCTTGAGCAACTTCTCTTCTTATTATTCAGATAATTTCTAGCCTCTTCAACAACCTCCCAGCCTAATACTGCGCCCCTACACAGAGGACAATGCAAACTCGATTTTGAGTCCTCGGATGAATTATCTACATCTAATTCCTCCTCAAGAACAGCCCTGTCCTGCAAGTTCTCAGAATCAGCAGTTTCTAAAATGCCTTCATCATGTTGGTCTAAATGTCTACTTGGATCTTGGGCATCACCCTGTCTCGATCCTTGTGGAATTCCAACAGACAATAGAGTATTAATTTCATTTTGGTAGAGTAATATATTAACATTATGCATGTCAGATGGCATAGTAAAGTTAATATCAAAACTATTACCGGAAGAGTTGTTAGTGTTTATTAAAGAACTTTGTAAATTTGGGTTCTCCTTAGAGTTGTCTCTCATTTTTTTAAATCGATCCAGACAATTTGAATGCCTATAACTTGTATCACAAATGTAAGATCTGCAGCCCTTATCATGAGAGCTGCAAAGTAGGAGAACAGCATTATGTGGATGGTCCATGCAGATAGGACATGAAACTTCATCCAATTCTCTGTGAAGAGCATGCATATCTGAATCATTACATAATCTTCGCTTAAAACCAGCCATCTTCCTCGCACCGTGTTAACTACTCAACATATTCAACTCATTAGAAAACTATTTTTTTCATAACATGCACACAAAATTTCCGACATAAAAACAAAAAAACATGGTAAATAGCATGTAGAAGAACAATTCTTCTATATATGTCTAAGGAAAAGCAAAGGAAGGCGATAAGATTAATTTCATCAACACTAATATGCAAATTTCTAGTTGTTTGCCTTCCTCCATTTTCCCTGTTTTACTCTAAATATAATTTTTTTTTTTAATAATACTAAATATAATTATATTTACCCTTCTTCTCCCCCTTCCGATTAAAAGGGAATTAAAGGTATGATGAGAAAATTAGACTTAGACTCAATCCTGGACAATGTTTTCCCTTTCTCCATAAACAGAGAAGACCATAAACCATTCTTACCCTATAACATGATTAAACAAAAATATATAGTTTGATTCCTATCTGTGATTTTGAGATTTAAGTGACATCACGATTCAACACAGAACAGATCATCACAAATATAGAGCATGGCACTAATAATGTCCAATGTATACTACTTCATGATAATCCTGATCAAGGGATTTAATGTGCTGAACTCAAATCTGCAAGATCTATTCATTTATAAACTAAAATGAAGTACACAACTTTTTGTCCTCTCCTCAGATGCTCATACTTCCCGCACACGAATATTTTCATTTCCTTGACTACAAGAACATCAATATAGAGGAAGACTAAAAGGACAAAAATTTAATGATTAGCTAAACAAACTGTTGACAACAGAAAATAAAAGATTAACTAAAATATTAGGTTGTCCAATTAGTAATTACATGTCATCAATTGAAATTATAGATTTAACATAATAAATGCTCTTAAATACTTGCTAACAGACATATATAACATCATCTTGGATTCAAAACCAGTATATCACTAGGATATCATATCACAATTCAAGTTCAATGGTACCAACAGATTTTTTAAACTAATCAACCTATACTAGAATAGTATCATTGCTTGTCAGTGAACCAAAACTAATTTCAGAAGGCATGACAATGACCACAAATCTTAATTTATTATTAGGCTGCACATTGTATCTTTTACCAAAAAGACAAATATGAGACACCCAAACGTTTAAACTATCAATGTAAAAGCAATTTGTGTAAGTCACAGTTTAATATACTATTTTATCAGGAAAATCTCTTCTCTAAAACTAAGATTTATAACACAATGATGTTTTTGAAAAAAGAAGACTTTCTAACACATGGTAAAAATCAACTTCCTATTAAAACGGGTGGCCCGATTCATGAGGCTCCCACTAGGTGGGTTCTAGGGAGGGCAGACATGCAGTCACACCTTGTAAGCGAAGAGGTTGTTTCTTGGAGTTGAACCTGTGGCCTCCAACTCGCAAGGCAACAACCTCACCATTGCACCAAGGCTCGCCTTCTAACCATAAATATAACATTACAGATATATAAAAGAAAAATGTTTAAAATGATAATATATCATGTAAAAAAGAGAATTTGAGTAATTCAAACCAAGATTCAGTGCTTGCAATGCAAAAGTGAAATAGTAGCAATATGCTGCATCGTTTGCTAATAAACTTACCAAGACAATAATCTCTAGCTATATTCCCTACCAGAAGATTCTGAATGTCAGTTTGTAACTATAGGATTTTTAGTTGACTTCACAAAAGAATCACAGGGAAATCGCTCATGCAATGCTCCAAAGTATGTTATAAATAACGAATCAATGTACACTACAATCTTGGACATGTAATTTTATCAAACACTTTTGTACAACAGAATCACCAACAAGCCACAAAGTCTGCAGGTATACCACCAAAAAGGAAGAAAAAACTATGTCAAATGAAACAACATTTCAAATAATTCATCATCAACTCAATTTAAATAGCAGTTAGAGATAAAACAATAGAAAGACAGAATTCAGGACATTTCAATCAATCTGATTCATAAACTCAACACTGTTTTTTGAATACGACAATATTAGGAGAGTTATCTATTCTAACTTCTAAGATGTTCATCTATGTGTATCTACGCAATTCAACCTATGAGAAAATACAAATCAAACTGATACTAACAACAAGAAAACAATGAACGCAAGGACTTCGATGCGTTATTGTTATAGAAACAACTCTCAAAAGATGTCATGGGTGGTTAGTTAGACTTATATCTAGTCCATCATCTCGGTTTTGTTGGTTTACGACAGGGAAAGAGAAATGAATCAGGGTGGATTCGTAAATTTGAAAGTCAGGGCAACAGATTATGGCAATGATAATAGCCACAAAAATGTAGGGTTATCAGGGTAGGCAGGATTTCTTCCTGTCCAACACCATCACAAAGGATCAATAATTTTCGCACATCGAAGATGTCTAACCTAAATATCCTTAAAAAGTATGAAACCATAGGCAGGCATAAGTACTATTAGAGTATCAGGTTTTTTTGAACATGTAGCAAATGAATAATATCCCATATAGAATAAAGCAATCTTGGACCAAATTTTAAGGGAAAAAACCCCAAAAAACTTGTTCTAAAAACCCAATTTTTAGGGAAAAAACCCAATTTTTCAAGTGTGGAATATTCCAATTACACCCTATCTTATTCATCACCAATCAAACACAAAACTTAGAACCAATCAGAATCAAGAATGAAAAAGAATCACAAATCAGAATCAATTTCAAAAACCCAATTAAATCACAGAAATTTCATCCATGGCACCGATCACAAGATCAACATCCAATCACAACCCCAATTCAAAATTAAATCCATATTGAACCCTCAAACCAAACCCTATACAAAATCCATCATCTGAAGAAGAAAAAATCATAACTTTTATTGGAAAAATTAAAACTAGGAACAAAAAACACCCAATTGAAAAAGCAAGATCAAAATCCAGAAAAATAAATTGCATAATAAATAAATAAATTAAAATCAGAACTGAAGGAAGGGATTTACAAAGGGGTTGAATTTAATTTTTTTTTTCAATATTAATTTTTGCCTTTGTTCTTTCTTCTGGGTTTGGTTGGTCTCTGCAGAAGATCCCAATGATGTAGAGAAGAAAAAGAAAAAATGGAATTCCCAAAGGAACGGTTTATGATTTATTTATATATGTGGAGAATAAATAACGCATGTAGGTTTTTATTATTTTTTATTTTTATGGTAAGATGAAAATGCAATGTGAACCTATCAAGTAGGATCATGATTTTCGGGTCCAAACAAAACAAAATGGGCAAACTAAATATACGAGTATTCATCCTTCAAAAAAAAAAAATATACAAGTATTCTTACATCGTTATTATTTTTTTCATCTATCCGTTTTTCACGCGCCTTCTTTTTTCTTCAAAATATTCTTTGTTTGACAAATATAATTTGAACCTCTATTGAGAGAATTTTGTATTATACAATCCGAAACTTGTTGAAACCTAAGAAATGATTATGTAATTGATATCAAAGGTTTTCTCTGACCATCATACAATCCTTACATAAACTGCAAAACAACTTTAGAGATTGTACGAATGGAAAACAATGACCATGATATTATAAACGACTTAAAACTAAATAAAAAAATTAAGAATGGATGAGAAGTGAAGAATGAATGTAAATGTTGAAGGATGCATGTCTATTTATAGCCATAAAATGTCACGTGATTGTAAATTAAGTCAAAGGAAACGAGTTTAGCATTTAAAGTTCATTTAACACATCACAAACCGTTCAAACATGTGTAACGCAACTGTCCACAATCTGGGGCAGTTAGGATTATATAAGCCGAACACTTCAAAAACAAATTGGATTATATAATCTGAATTGTCCCAAACTATGTTTAAGCTTGATCTTTGGAGGATTTTCATGGTGAATAACACAGAAAAATAAGTAAACGACATAATCCAACAATGTAAAAAAAAAAACATAATAAGAGAAGTGATGATGAAATGGAAAGTATTCCAAGATGTGTTTTTGAACTTGATCCAGTTGACCTGTTAACCGACATATTTCTATCGGCAGGGCAACTAGATGAAGTTCACAACAACCTCTTTGTATTTAGATCCGTAGAATAATGATAAAAGGCAAGGTGTTTCAAGAGGTTTTTTTTGGTTAGATCTTGTTGCCTTGCCAACTGACATATTTCTATTGCTAAGGCAACAAAAACTATCTCATAACAATCTCTTGATGTTCATATCTGCTGGATAATTTTTCATAGTTCTTTGTTGTGTTTTACAACAAATGAACCAAACACGTCTATTTATACAAGTTTAAGTGTGTCGTGGACCACAGAAACTGTCGATGCAATGTGAACCATAAAAAAATCACGTACTTGGTAGGTTCGGATTATATAAGTTGAATGGTCTTTCACCCTACAAAGTACGAGTTTTAACACAGGAAATTTTATTTCACCGTCATACATTAACAATCTCAAATACATCAAACGACATAATTCAACAACGTAAAACACGTAATAAAACAAAACATAACAGATCACGGGTCAGCCAAACTAATTTCTTCATTTGGTTCCTCCATTAGAGCCCTGATTTCTTCGTAGTTCTTGGGACAGATCAAACTTTTTCGAATATCTTTGAAAGATCTGACCAAAGAAGCGACCAACTCGTTTGCTCCTTTAATATTGTACTAACTAAATATCGAGAACATGGTTCTCACGTTGTTGTCGTTCCCAAGCTTCATCTGGTTGTACTACACTCTTTCGGATGAGTCAACTGATGGACGTTGATACTCAACATCGTCCACCCTCATTGTGTCTCTGTGGTTGAGTTGACGGTTGATTTGATATAGTTGATCCTTCAACCCGGAGAGCGTGACATCATTATCAACCCTAAACAGATGGGATTTTCCCTCATTGTAGTAAATTACAGCTATTTGGGGTTTAGATTAATAATTGAAGTGTCCATAATTATTTGGTGTGGTTTACATCTTATGAAAACATGCACACTAATTTATAGAAGTTTCCATGTGTCGAATACACAAACACTGTCAGTGGAATATGGACCATAAAAAAATTATGTACTGAACTAGTTCGGATTATATAATCTGAACTCTCCCTCACCCTATAAAGTACAAATTTTAACGCAGTATTGAACCAGTTTGGATTATATAATCCAAACATTTTTGGGATGAGTTCATATTATATAATCCGAACTAGTTCAGAGTTTGAATGGTTACTTGCTCAGCAAGAGTAACTCATTGAACACGTTTTTCTTTGGTCAGGCCAGTTTTAATGACTGGTCAGACCAGTTTACCACATTTTTTTACCCTAATTAACGGTCTGTTACACTTCATGAATTCATGTGACACAAATTATCCCTATAAATACTCATCAATCCTTCACAAATTTTCATTCGATCATCTCACATTCTCTCATCCTCTTTTCTTCTACAATGTGCTTCCACCGTTAGCCTTTCATACAAAAATGTTACTCTAGCATTTTATGGATTGTATGAATGGGCAAAAGACATAGTGCCACTCTGCAAATTTGCACCATTTGTTTGCGTGCAAGGTTGACCTATCTGGGTGTAAGGTTGACCATCAAAGTCTCCTTCACCCTAGAAAGGAAACAAACCTTACCTGTAATATCCCGCTTCAGACCCAAGTATTTATCAGTGGTAACTTGATGTGTCAGAGATATTTTAAGGAATGGCATTTTAGTAATTTTGGAGTTTAGGCTATAAGAGCCATTTACCCCAAAATATCCTCATAATCTTTCTTTCTCTCTCTCTCTCTCTCTAGAAAGCAAGCTCTCTCCCTTCTCTCTTCTTCCCTCTTGCGCCATCCTCTTCCCTACCTCCAAATTCATCTTACTTCATCTTCAATCACTCAATCCTTAAGCAAGCAAGCAAGGGTTGTGATTTAGAGCCAAGAAAACAAGAAAAGGAAAAGGATTGGAAGCTAGGGTTAGAGAAAGCTTGGCAAGGAATCAAGAAAGAAGAGGAATCAAGCTGGGATTCTGGACTAGGAAGCATGGCAAGCAGTGATAAGATAATTCAAGGTGAGCTCCACAGGGTTTTAGAACCCACCATGAGTGAGTTTGGGTGAGAATTTACCTTGAGCTAGGTTTAATGATTTTGTGCCCTAATTCCTATTACTTGTCAATTCCTTGTTAATCATGTTTTAAACTGTCAATTGGCATTAGAAAACCATTCCCAAAGCTGTTTGGAAGCTTGGGTAAGCTTGGATAAGTCAAATTGGTGAAAAATCATGTTTTAGACATTTTCTGTACTGTCAAACTCGCCCAGCGAGCTTGTGGCGAGCTTGCATACGAGTTTTATCATTTTGGTTCTGGACCAACTCGCCATGGCGAGATGTAGCTCGCTGGGCGAGTCATGACAATCCATTTTTGAACTGTTGTGCTTCGTTCAGTGAGCTGTGTGCACTTCGGGCGAGACTTTTTGCAACCATTTTCAAAGGAAAACCGATTTTCTAAGAAAAGCACCATTTTAACATATCCGGAAGGTTTTTAACATCTAAGGAATGGATGATCAAGGACTCGACAATGTATTAGGGAATGCAAGAACAAAGGGTTATATGAACAGGAATTCATTACAATGAATAATTAAGCCCTAAGTACGACATATGATAACGATATGTCTAGATCCTATGATAGGATAGTAAGATGATGTACACCATTTATGTACAAAGCTTAAGGAAAGTTATAACATTCAAAGCTTCAGATAAGCTTAAGGATTTAGATTTCCAACTAAGTAAGAGGCTTGTGAAAACGATAAGCATAAAACCTTATGATAGGTTAAGTATTATACGATTAAATGCTTGAAGAATGCATCCTACATGCATAAGTTTATAAGGAATAATAAGAACAAGTTAATAAAAGGACTAGATGTGTCTCCTGTCTTCTCGTTAGTTAGAATACAGGGGGTTCCATATTAAGCTGGAATGGTGAAGTTACCGTCCGTGAGGGCAGCTACACATCAAAGTCAAGAAAGATAATGTCATGTATTCTTGTTAGTTAGAATACAGGGGGTTCCAGACTAAGCTGGAATGGTGAAGTTACCGTCCGCGAGGGCAGCCACACAAAAGGAAAGAGGAGTCCGGTGTTAGCCTGATATGATAGGAATTTCACCGGTATGATGGGAGATGTACTTCGGGGTTACTCCACCCGGATGTACTCCGTAAAATGAACTCAGATAATTATTGTTTGTTCAACGCTAACTTCTAACTTATGTTATGAAAAAGATGAAAATGTATATATATTATATACTAAGAGATAAGGCAAAGTAGTCACCAGTGAACAGAAAGTGATCGTAGGATGTCCCCAGATCACTAAGTATGAGATTAACCATAAGTAAAACATAAGATAAAGACATATAGCGATCATAGTTTTCCCTTGATCGCGAAATATGTAGAGAATGACGGCGATCGTAGGTTTCCCCGAGATTGCCAAAAGTAGGCACGACGACCCTAGGTTCCCCGTGGTTGCCAACAGTAGGTTGGGCTGGAGCTCACTGAGACATTATGTCTCATCCCAATCCTTCTGGTGCAGGTTTACAGGTTAGCAAAAGGTTCATGAAGATGTTCTTCAGGGAGACGCTGGATGGAGTACAGTTGCTCGTCATGTACAAGCTCAGAAGTTTATCAGCATATGTTTAAGTATTTGTAAATGGTATTTGGATAATTATATAAACGAGCCAATATGTACTCATTCAGTTGTATTATTTGTAAATATTATTGAAAATTTTAATGTATTCAGTATCAGACTAATACACATGCTAAATATTCTAGACAATTTAGTATGGGTGTTACAATTGGTATCAGAGCAGGTCGATTCAGACCGTGCCTTGGGTCATTAAAAAAATTCAATAAAGTAGTGGGACCATTGGATTCCGGATATTGTTCTAAATGTCACATCTAGTTGAGCCTGATCAACTCAATCTAGATTTATTTTGATTTTTGACCGAAACCCATAAAATCGTATTTTTTTTCCCCAAGTGCGCGTCCACCCACCGTTCAAATTTTGATCCCCAAATATTCAGGCATGTTTAGGACATCATAACATGAAATTTTGGAGTTTTAGACTAGGTACAGATTAAATATGAATTTTCCGCGTGTCAAAATCTCATAAAACCAAAACTGCAAAAACTCGACCTAAGAATCGAATTTTGGGTTGGTTTTTTGCGGATACCTCTTTACAAACATGGAGGGGATCTGCAAATTTTCGTAGCATTCCGACCAAGAATCGATTTGTTTTGATTTTTCAAACCAATACGTGCAAAACCCGCAATTTTGTCCCGAGAGCGCGTTCACCCACGGGTCAGTTTTCATTCCCCAAATTTCAGGTATGTTTAGGACATACCTCCTCCATGAAATTTTGGTGTTTTTCGATGAGGAACGGACTAAATATGAATTTCTCGCGCGCCAAAAACTCAAGAAACGGAAGCAACGGTGAGCCTTAAGATACCGGATGTCTATATCCTATACAAACTTTTTGTAGGTTAAACTTTAAAGCCAATGCATTCTTCTTTTGGGCATAATCAGGGAATGTATAGATAGTGCATCATCATTGTTGATGTGTATACTGGATTGTATTCACCTCACATAATGCTTATTTATATCACTCTTGCTTAAAAGATGATGGGTTTATTATTATGTCTTTCTTTTGAAAAAAATTTACTATTATGAATTAGTGAATTCTCATCAATTTGCATTTTACTCGGATTTCAATTTACCACCTTTTGTGTTTTTGTTAAATACACTCGAAATGCTTTCAAGATTTTGGAACAAAACCGATGCAGGATAGAGGAGGATTATAAACGGATCAAAGCTGAAAGGAAAAACAAATCAATGAGTGGAATTATCTATGGTTTGGTTATTTAAACTGTTCAATCATGGGGTCGTTCTGTTTCGAACAGATTAAAGTAATTGAGCCATGATTAAACTCCTTAAAGTAATTGTATTCGAAGGTTCAAATTTTTATTACTATAATATTGATACGAAGTTTTCATCGTCGCTTAACAGTGACTAATCTTCGTCGAAAAACTATGATCAAATCTTTGACCATATGTTTAAGGAGACCAAATCTCTTACCAATTTATTGTTGGTTTGTAGGTTCAAAATTTAAACTATTAAAACCATTTTTTTATAAGGTTAAATTTATTTGGATCATGTGTGTTCATACAAATAAAGTTCAATTACTTTATTCAAATAAAGTGATTTAACTTTTTTTAAATATTGGAACCAATTTTTATGAAGTTAAAATATTGGTTACATTTTTTATTAAAAATATTTGGAACCAATTACTTTATCATGTGTGTTCAACTTTTAAAATATTGGTTCCAAATCTTCGACTATTTGTTGTGTCTTAAATGATACTTGTATTCGAGTGTTGAACTAGTTTTCGAGTGTTGGATAGTTCAGATAGTTTGAATTTGATCTAAAGATTAAAAGAATCGGAGCCATATTAACATAATTTGTGAGATTGATTAAGAACCGCAAACCCAACTCATACCATATCATAGGTTCAATTAGGAGAAGAATACTAGATGAGACAGAATCCTCTAACCATACATGAACCACCTATTCCATTCCACATCCCCAAAAAATTGATCCATTGGTTATTTATTTACGGAAACATTGTAAGACTTTAAAACAAAAAAAAAAAACATCATCTAGATTTGTCAGATGTGTAAGAAATGTATTATTAACTCTACAAAACCTATTTAAAAACAGCACCTCAAATGAAATTTACAAAATCTTGTTAACTTGAAATATGTTAAATCTACTCTTTAACAAGAATAATTCAAAAAGGTTTGTTTTTCAGTTTTAATTTTTTAATATTCTCGGTAGTATCCTAGTGAATTGACAATTCAAATCTTCCACACTCTAACCCATTGTTCTTTTAACATTACTTGAAGCACAAGGGCAAGAAAGTTTCTTCAAACCTTGAAAAACTGCAACATGGATTTAGTGTTACAAAGATTAAGAATTAATAAACCCTGCAAAAGAAGTATTAATAAATAATTGACAAAATCAATAGTCATCTATTGATTATCTTTTGCCAATTGAGTGATCATCAGTCATAAAATTGTTTGGCAACAATTGTCTCAATATTCTCAACTTACTCAGTTATGTTCAACATGGTTATGTTCAACTTACTCATAAAATTGTTCATATAACATCACTTAGTTATGTTCAACATTTTCTTTTTGAAGAACAGTTATGTTTAACTTACAAAGGAAACTTCATTTCAGGACATAAACATGGTTTTAGATATTGAAAAGGCAGGAACTACAGCATGGTTTCAAGTACATCAATTAAATTTGACCAATCCCTTTCTCCCTCCTCTCATTGTCAACCCCCTACATACTAACCCAAATAAAAAAGAAAACAAAAACAGCTAAAAGCAATAAATGAAGGCACTAAGATATTACATATTAGTTTTGTGACAAAATCTTCAAAATCCATGTGAGGACACCACAAACCATCAACACTGATTATATTGAAAGTATACTGTGGCTGTGACCTACATCAATTCATTTTATTGATGAGCTCATTGATGAGATCCTCACGGTCCCCTGAATCTCCACCATCCTTGTATCGGTTTTTCAATCCTTTTAATCCATCTGCTGGCTTGTTCAGTTCAAAGGGCCACATAAATCGGACAACTTCCTTGAAGTGTGGACCAACATTGTCAATTTGATGCACCATGTCTTCTATGCATACAATACCAAACTTTCCCAATTCCTACAAGGCAAAAAGTGGGAACAGTTACAAAAACAATTCAGTGAGTGGGTCAAAGGAAAACTAGGAATCTAGGAACACCATGTATGTATTACCTGCTCAATAAGGTTATTGTCTGTCAAAGGAACTTTTCGCTTATCTATTTTTGCATGTCCCTTCTTGTAAATCAGCTCCTTTATGCTTTTAAGATTTGGATATCTTCAAAAGAAACAGATTTTCACAAAATTAGGAATAATCCTCAGCAAACTGAAATTTGGGGATAATGCATATACAGAGGAAAGTAAAGATACAAGGAAATAGCAAAACCAGTTTTTCTAATAAAGTGGTGTGATTGACCATATGTGTACTACTTTACATAGTTGCTGATGCATCATGATTCATGTGTGACATGCATAGGAACACTCTACTATTGGTAGACATAAGGTTTAGCATTTTCCTTTCCTAACATAGTTGCAAGCATCTGCTATAATAATAATATCCTTGATCTCCAAACATTCCACAAACAATTTATGAAGTTTTTTTGAAAAGGAAGAATTTATGAAGTTAACTTTCTGGACAGAAGTTTCAGTTCAAACTCTCAGGATAGGAGAGGCAGCTATGCTATTGGAATAAATTTAGTTACAGGAGACCATAAGAGAATCATCTTTGATATTTATACAACTCATTCAACTTCCTTTTAACCTAAAAATAGTGTCCGTCGATCGAGGAATATATAGGTTTGTTCAAATTCCGCTACCCACATGGCTATAGTGCCTCTATCTGTACTAAATAGTCTATTGCAAAACAACAGTGATTTGTTCATATTCCTCTACGCTAAAGCACAATAGTGCAGCTACAGACACTTTATTTGATAACACTACCTAAAAACATATGAAAGTTCAGCAAATCTACCCTTCCAATCACATATCATAACATAAACTCATAAATCATAATCATCTCATACGCAACTGCTATAAAATCATGAACATCAATCAATCGCTTACCCATAGGTGACATATGGTTCAACTCTCGCCAGCTTGGCCATCACTCCATCAGTTGGCTTCACAAAGACAGCACTGAAAATTCTTCTCAATCCCAAACTGAATAAGTGCTTTCTGGTTGTAGCATGCATGTCTTGTTTCCTAAAAACAAACAGAGCAAAAAAAATATGTTATGACAGTTCACAGAGACAAAAAATCAAAACATCAAGGTGAGAAACAAAGACACTACCCCTGTATACGAATGACTATTATGGGCTTGTTGCTTGGCCTCGATATATCTCCCCGTTTCCTCTTGACCCTTCGTTTCATTCTAATAAGGTCAATCTCCTACAAAAGTGAACATAGATGGATAATGATATTAACAATAGAAGTCATAAAAAAAAAAAATGCATTTAGCTTAGTGATATCACAAACATCATAAGCAAGTAAAATGTTGCAAAATTCATAAATCGAATATAACAAAATAAAAGGAGGGATATAAAGATAAGAAAAGCTACCCTGTTGCGATATTCAAAAATGAAATCCTCGGGCTTTTTTATAAAGTCCTTGGACTTTCTGAGCTGGAAACCTTTTTTCTGGAGTTGCGCCTTTTTACTCAATGCCCATGCTTCACTGTGTTTCCTCTTCTTCAATATAACCTCTGGAATATAGTTGAGATCCTTTGGTTGTTCCTCTTCAGCCATCTTTTCAAGTCTTCACTGCATTCACAAACACAAAATCTCATTTAGGCTAAACCAGTAATAAATAAAATACCAACAAGAAATATAGTGTTACCGGTTAATAGGCTAATACCATTAAGAGCAAAATCGATTAAAGGTAAGGCCGGTTATCCCCTGAACTACCAGGCACTCATTTTTGACTATAGATATAAACTTACTTCATAAAAAAGTCTCATATTCTACTAAAATTGATAAAAAGGTATCATATTCTAGTAATTCTACTTATGTATTATTACGAGCTTCAAAAGGGTCACATATAAAACTTCGCCTTCAACTTCAATATGTGTTGGGTCGGCCCTGTGAACTACTAACGTGTAACGGGTCGGTTTGGTTCATAGTTTCGCCCATTTGGGGCTAATTTCAGATTTTTGTTTCTTTCAACAAGAGAAAATGAAAAGGAGAAAATAACGAGCGAAATTTCCAACAATAATCTAAAAAAATATATACAATTCCACAATAATTCCAGCATCAATTTCAAGCAGAATCATACAACTCAAATTTCCAATAACAATCAGCTAAGAAAGCATGTTGAATGATCTAGCTTCCCAAACGAGCTCACAAGCGAGTGGAACGGAGTAAACAAGAAATCGAAATAGAGCATAGAAGTGGAATATCAAATCATACCACTAAACAACCAAAAATAAAAATAAAAAACTAGGCTTTCAGAAATTGATCTAAATGGGCATGGCTTAGTTTACCCCCAAAAGCTAAAAACTCGAACAAATCGATTAAAAATAAGCTAAAAACTATGAGTGATGGAACAAAGCTGAGAAAGAGACGAACCTGGATTAGGTGTGGTAGAGGCGGAAGCGGGAAGGAGAAAGAAGAAAGGAAGAAAGAGGGTTTTAGGGTTTTATTGATATTGATTATTGATTGATTGATGGGTCGGTTATTTATTTGGATTTGGGTCTTTTCTTGGCCTTCTCAACAAGTTCATCAATCTAACACAAATATGGCCTTTAATTTTTTCACACTACCAATTTCTCGCGCACCCTGCTTTTTTTACGAAAATGCTCATGTACAATTTTGTAAATTGACTTATATTTAGGATAATCGTTGTTTCAAATAGCACTTGTACTTGGGGAAATTGATAGTAATAAAATAAAAATCATTTTTCAATGAAAAAACAATATTCCGTCAAAAAATAAGTATCATTACAATTGGCATGTATTGCCTTAAAATAAAGAAGGATAAAAAATCTCTCACTTAGCTTTGCAAATAATTTACTTTTTAGTCCTTTTTGTAGAAGTTAATGTTGACCAACTCCAAGAGAGTGGGAGTCCTGGTGTTTGGAGGTTGGTTCAGAAATTCCTAAAGTTATAGATGAATTGGGAGGTGAAGATATGGCATTTGTTCCTTGAAGCAAATCAGTGTGATCATGTATGAAATTGTATGTATCAATTTGCTTTCCTACATATACATTAGTCTAAAATTATATTAAAAATTGTAAAATGTTAATTTCCATCATTCTGGTATTTACAAGAACTTGAATGATGTTAATTTTTTATTTTTGAAAGATTGAATGATATTAAGTTGTGATGCCGTGGACGCATCTAAAACTAAGTAGATAATGTTTTAGATATATATTTGATACCAAAACCAAACAAAGGGACTAACTTTATTAATATTTTGTGATTATAACAAATCATTTAAAATTAAGATAATGTTGGAGAATATATATTGATATCTAAATTTGATATTTACTCAGAATGAAATCTACAACTTTTTGGGAAATTTGATAAAGATGGGATTGTTCCCCATAGTTAAACAGATGTATATTTTGACACATTGTTTGGAACTATAAGTGTCTAAACTCTATAGTCTAAACTTTCATGGAAACACCTCAATCTAATTCAACCGTCTAAACTTTTTCCAAATAAAAAAATCAACCTTCTAGAGACATCTCTAATTAGACTACAAGGGTCAATTCCATTGCACAACAAAAGAAATTTCTATTAAACAATAGAGACACAATTAAGTCAAAACTCTAATGGAGACCTATGATCTAATCTACATTAAGCTTAAAAACTCTTCAAGTAATTCTCTAATAAAAATATTCAAAAAATAAATAAACTTTTTTAGGATTAACTTTATGTACATATCGGTATAATAACTTCAACAAACGCTAATGCTGGCCTCAAAAAAGATGTTAATAGGTCCTCTAAAACTAAACAGCAAAATCTCCAGGTTACAACTCTAGAAGGAATCTGTGTCTGATAATTCTGAAAATCAGTAATCATTCTTCAGAGTAGTTGTCACTATCTTCCTCGTATATATGGTATTCTTCTTCACTACCATTTTCTTGCGCTTTGTCGCCATCAATTTCATCAGACGGAAAAGCTACCAAAAAGCTCCTGTAAGTGGGTCATTGAAATATTGGGATCTGAAAATTATGAAGGAATTCAAAGTGCCAGCAGGTCTTTCCATCATATTTGAGAAAATATAACAATAATCTAAACCATCAAAATTTCATGAAGATGCAAGAATAATTAATATAGACTTCATTGTAATAAAAGTGAATGTGATTAAAGTAGGTTTTCCCCTTTCTTGACCCAATTTGCCTGCCGTCAAAATACTCTGGGTACACTGCAGTCGGAAATCTCAATTGTTGAATTAAGATCGGATGGTTCATATTCTGACCGCATCAAATTAAATTTTATATACCAACTTAGGATACAAAGAATCTGAACTTGATACAACAGTCGAGATGTACTAGCTGCAGCGACTGCAGTGTATTCTACCCGCATCTAATCCAAATCCAAAAAAATACAACTCTTGTTGAGGGAGCCTCTTTTACTTGATCCAGTGTTCAGAGTTAGTTTCACGGTCATTTATGCAGGAATATCCTAATCAAAGACCAAAAAAGGTTCAAAATAAAAATAAAAGAAGTCACTACCACCACTACCTATCTAACCATGTGAGTTACACCTAAAAGGTCAAAGAAAGAACTTTCTAATCTACAATAATAATTTCAACTTTTCATGAATGCTGCAAAGACCAGTATCATACTACCAACTTGTGGTAAAGATTGGAACAGCTCAAGGGAATGGTGGAAACACTAAAGATGAGTTTTGATTCAAGGACATACACTCAAGGGAGACATAACTTACAAGACATGCACGTTCACTGCCTTGTCTAGTAGCCAAACAATGAGAAACATTAACTTCAGCATGAAAAAATTGAAATGTAAAGCAGCAAGGTAGCTTCAATTACAGGATTCAGAATCTTCTAGTCACATCCACATAAACAAAACTCGGACAGGATAATAATGAGAGTCCAAACGTAAAACAATATTAAACTTAGTTCAAATAGAAAAGGATACGAGAAGGAGAAGGCAGTGGCATTTCAGTATCTCCTGTCTACACGAGCAACAACATAAATTAGAAACTATCCGATTGAAAAACCATAATTGCTAACACAAACTATTGAAAAAACAAAAAATCTGAAAAAAAAAGATAAGAATCACCAGATCAAGTTCTTCTTCTGACTCCTCGTCGCTATTATTAGCCTCAGCTGCATCCCGGTCATCATCTTCAACATTTTCAGGCTCTTCACTTTCTTCCAAGCCTTTGTTCCAGATAAAAATTGTATTATCATTCATTGTCCAACAAAAACTTCATTTACCATACCAATATATAGTAATTTTTATTAAGAAAATAAATTAAATTTTGATTTTGTAAAAAAATCCTTCCTACTTGGTTCGTAGTTATAATGGTTAACCATTAATTAGGAAAGTTATAACTCATTACCAAATTTTGCGACAAATAACCACTGAAGCAAACAAACTAAAAGTTTTCACTCCGGAACCGAGATAGAATTCTCCCTTACCATGTTAGATCACAGAATACCTTAATTAAGTATTATGTTGAGATCTCTTGAAATAGAGAAGTGCATTAGACTAACCAAAGGTTTGAATTCAACATTTAACATGAGAGGGTTGAAGCTGAAAGATTATCAATTCTTCTAATATACATGTTATTGAACATGGCAATAATTTATTTGCCCTATTATATCCTAAAGCAATATCATTATGAAGAATCATGAAAGATGCTAAATAGTAGACCTAACCTGTATTAGCTTGCTGGCATTCCTCTACACCAAGCTTCATGGCAGCCCTATTGCACTCTCTCTTCAATTTTTCAAACTTGGAAGCAGCAACCCTGAGTAAACTCTCTGCACCAGGTTTGGGAAATATTGATAGGTACCTCACCATGAGACGTTGTCTAAGACAGTTGATCTTGTTGAGTGAGAACCACCCAGATTCAAACTGCAAAAATAGAATGTAAGATGCAACTTAGATAATTAACGGAATTTCTTGCAGTAACTTCATGCATGAAAGATAAAATAATCAAGCAAATTTTCTCATTTTTTATTTGTTGTGCCATAAATTAATGCAACTCAATACGACAGATTCCAGAATTGATAAAATAAATCAGCAACTTCATTGGCTGTTGATTGTTCATACAAAAAGGATAATGACCACTTTTACATCACCTCATATGTAACCATATACGGCTCTACCTTCATGCCAGGGGACAAGAAAAATAAGAAGTCAAAACGAGTAAAGCATGTATGTCTCTTCAATGTGTGACAATGTCAAGTGCACCAACAAAAACGAGAGATATTACTTCATATGAAAACCTTACTGTGCAAGTTGCCTGCATTGGAGGCTTATTTATTTCAGATTGAATATAATCATCAACAAGCTCAACGAACTGTAAAGATGTCTGGAACTTGTTAGGGAAAGCACGAAAGGCACATATATCCCCCCATTTATGTTTCAATCTGCATGAAACAATAGCGCTAAAAAATGAGAACACAACACAAAATGTACAATAGTAATCAAAGTGACGATAACTAGTTATTATGTTTAGATTAACTTGGAAGTTTGCAAAGAAATTTAACTGAGATTGTAATGGATTCCATTATATTTTTCTTTTCACTTGTGTGTGACTATATATATTATTCTACATTTCTATTCTCTATTTCCTTTCGTACGCATATACACGTGTATAAAGTTACTTCCAAAATACAGTTCACTACTTTGCTCTGTAAAGCACGAGATAGATCGAACAAAATGACTTACTTATCGACTGAGTAAGTATCACAAAAACTTCGTAATGGGACTGGTACTCGATAGTCGATTCTTTGATAACTGCAAAACCAAAAATTTAAACAAGTCTGATAGATTATAGACAATATGATGGAGATCTCTGGGTCGTGGCCAAGTAGGATTAGTATTCAATGCCACATGAGTATAGAAATTATAACACTAATTACAGACACAACTTCCTAATACTACACACAATACCTATCAACTACGAGAAGATATACAATGTTAACAATAAGCATGAGAAGCATGTGTGTGATTCTAATATCATTTGAGACCCCCGTCATTGATCTAGCTCTGTATTTTTATTTTGTTACCTATGTATTGAAAGGTGCATTTTAACTCAGAACACCAGTGATCTCATACAAAACAAAACATAATAGCAACACAAAAATACAAAACACTGACACTATTAGCAATCAAGGAAGTTGAAACAGTCGCATATAATGTATAGAAGAAGACTCCTACCACTGGATTATAGAATGGAAAATAGGAAATCACACAGCAACAGCTTCCTCACCAAGGGAACGGCCCCAATCCTACTAATAGAAAATATTCCTGATAAAGCCCCCTCCAGAATAAAAAAATATCCAACCTAGTAACTAACTTGCTGATGTGGCACTTTTTTTGGGTTTTGCCAACGAGTGCCCTAAGGGCATTTATAAGGATTCCAAATGAAGAAATTATTTTTGAAAAAGTTTAGTATTTCGATTTCCAATGCATCAAATACACACAATTTCATAAAAACTTACTATGTCCTTAGGGCACTCCGCTCATTAGCATTTCCCTTAGGCCACTCCGCTCATTAGCATTTCCCTTTTTATATTGAGTGATGTGGCACTCTCTGGAATATCATTTTTCTTTCTCCTTAGATAAAACCTCAACTCCTTTGGCCTACTATCATAGACTCATAGCCCAGCCCAAATCCATGGGCTGGTCATGAATATCATCATCTAATTAAAAATGTAATTTGTTTATTATCTGACCCGAACACTTCGAATGCAAATGTATGATTGAGTTGAAATCCAAGAGTTGTCAACAAATAAGGAATAAGTCTTACATGCGAGAACCAGGATCTTTGCGTGGATCGTATCCTTTCTTTATCCAGAACCTTTGAAATGGTCCACTTGAAAAGTAGTAAGCAATTCTAGATAGAAGCCTGCAAGATGGATTGAAAAGTCACCTTATTATCAAGGCCAGGCAATTAAATTATTGAAAATTTGAAAGCTAATCAGCAGAATTTGCATAAATCACCTTCTGAACATGCCATGTGAAAAGCTTAAGCCCTTATCGAGCAGGCGTTCAGTAAGTGAGTTTTTAGACCATATAGGCTTCTCATCAAACATTCTAGATACGGCCATTTGTGACTCCCACTGCTCTGAGCCTTGTGGTATGTATTCCTCCCAATTCACTTTTTTAGGAATTTGTAAGACAGCTTAGTCAAACGAAAACCACAAAAGTGCAATATGTTTCAAGATATTTTCCTTTCTAAAGTGAGATACACATCAACACATAAAACTTATGACAGTTTATAGAAATGAAAATGAAAAAATTATTAGCAAAGTAGCACTCCAACATCTTTTGTCAAAAAATCAACTGAACACGCCAAATAATGATTTTAATGTATCAATAAACCATTGTTTAACAATGAATTACTAAGATTTCAAGAAGTGAACTTTATGCTTATTTCCATATCTTTCCCGTTCAGAAAATAGTAATTAGAACATTTCACAACAGGACACCTTGTGATGAGAAAAATAGATCTCTTCTTTATTAGCGTTCAAACTAAAGCAGTCATGGAACTCATTTGCTATATTATATTAATTTACAGGTTACTACATATATATACTAATCTATCACAAGAAGCCTTTTTTTCTAGAAGGCTAAAGTAAAATTGTCATGTACTCCAGCGTAATTTATATCTTGAGAATTAACAACTTTTGCTACATTTCATAGGAAAAACATCCCAGAATGTACAATACATGACATCAAACATAACTAGTTTTCCTAATTTTTAGTAGCGCTGGGAACGTTCGAACACATAAATTTGGAAACTCACTAAGAAAATAAAAGTTTTAAATAGGATGGTTCTAATAATTGAGTGTAGGATATCTTTAATGTGAAAAAAATCAAGGGCAAGAACTGGCTCCATGTCGATCTGCAAAAAATATTGCAACATGTAAGTTTTCTTGCTATAAATATTGCATGACTGATGCCACAACAATGGCCACACCTTATCCCACTAGTATATATGACGAATACTACCCAAAGGATTGAATATTTTGCCTACAATACACCCTATTAAATATTAATTTGAACTAAATTTACCTCAAAATGGGGATGTACAATTTCCTCTTCTTTCTTTTTTGAACTTGACACAGTAGGTGGTCGTAATCTGAAATAAGAAAAAGAATAAGTCACTGAAAAGTGAAGTTAAAGCAAGATGAAAATTTTCCAGTCAAAACTTTACAAAGATAACCAAAGCAAAAGCGTTACAATAAAAAGCTTTGAAAGCAGATAGTTAAGTAAAATAATACAACATAACTTTACATAGTATAGTACGACTAAAAACTGTGGCCACCAACCACCCATCAGTAGAGAGACAAGGAATGAAGATCACAATACGCTAATTATGTATCTAGCATAACCATCTAAATTCCCCAAGCCTCTGTAACAGGTAGCATAAAGGTTTGGTAGATGGCACGATAAATGTACACAAGACGACCCTTCCATCATTTAAATATTTGAATGGGTCCTATGCAATTGTGTATTGTATAGGATAATCCATGATTTTTCTCATAATAAGTGAGTTATCGCTAATAAAAGTACAGTTAGACTTTATTTTTATTTTTAGGGCAAAAGTACAGTTTGATAAACGTACAGTAAATCTTCTGGCATATCTTTTGGAGCAAAAATTGGAGGCACTATGATCATAATATCTTCATGATCCACATCAATGCGACCACCCTTAGCTATGAGAGAATACAAACACAAATCACTAACTTAGTAACATTTCCATTAAACACGCTTCAAACATTGAAAAAAAAAAATCACCTGAATGTGTTTCTTCTGGTTCTGACCAATTTCTCTTCTTCCTCTTGGCAACATCCGCATGGACAGGAACAACATATTGGTAGTCTGCCATTCCTTCATGATTTGCAAAAAAGAAAAAGAAAACATACAATTCGGTCAGGAGGTTGGACAAAGATAATCGATCTACATCAAATCACGAAAATCAATTCCATTTCAAGTTTCTAAATTCTAACCTTCAAAAAAATAAGCCTCGGGAACACGAGCAACAATATCAGCACAGAGATTTGCCTCTTCATCTACTTTATCAGCAGCTCCATGCTCGTTTTCAACATTATCTGCTTGCATCCCATGCTCCATTCCACACATGCTGTTAGAAGTTGTGGCACCATCATCATCAGGCAGTTTTCTCTTGGATATTTTCAGAAGCAAAGCATTGGTGGGACGACGCTCCCCAAATGCAGGATGACAGTAAGGGTCTTCCGGGCGGAATCGAAGCTCTAATTTGTTTGATTGTGAACTGCGAGCCTACGGATTAAGAGCAAGGCCATAATTGTAATTGTAATTATCATGGAGAAAAAAACGTGATTCAAAATAATTTTTAACAAAACTTGCAAAGTACCTTAAGGATGCCTTGACTTCCACCTAGCGTGTCAACAGCACGAGAGGTTGAAGATGGATAACCAGGATAGTGCACCAGAAATCCCTGAGGCTCCGGTAGAACCCCAGAGATTGTGCCATCCTTGATCACTCCCATTAACTTCTAGCCCTGCCATCATCAAGACTTCAATACTTATTTTAATTTTTAAGAAACATATAATTGTCAAGTAATATCATAAAAGGGAGACAAGAGTAAATGATGTAAATCTCAAAATACTACTGGTCCGTTCTACTTCAGACCAATGTCAGTGTGTGCATGTGTGATTGTGGGAAATGGATCCTCTTCATTTCCCCTCTCAATTTCTCCTACCTATTACTAAAGTTTTGGGGTGATTTGTGGTGTATAAAGGATATTTTGCCTCCACCTAATATCATAAATCACAATATTGTGTTTCTATTTCTAAACTATAGTAATGAAGCAAATAAACATAATAAGAAATGGAGAGGATTCATTCTCGTGTATGTGCATACTTTTATTTTCAAAGTAAAAGTGGTGTAGTCTAGGGCGAGGTACCATAATAGACGTCTCACCCATGAAGCACTTAAATAACGAGATTATGTATAACATCCCGTATAATTTTCTAGAATATTATACGGAATATTAAAATTTGATGCTGGATATCTAAGATAATTGAGTCGAATTACATGGGTAATTTAAATTCTTGCTTTACAGAAGGACAACATACAATTCTCAGGGTAATACATGAATTCAAAATTCATTCATTTACATATAAAATTCCATAAAATTTTTGAAGTCTATTCTTTAAGAGCATAATCTTGAACCTGCAGCAAACACCAACTGTCTATCTGAAGAAAAAAAAATGGAATGGGATGAGACTACGTCTCAGTGGATTCCCTCACTACAACCATATAGTTAGCCACTAACTATTTATCATGTCCCAAAAACAGTTAGCATCAGAATCAATTTATTACAGATAAGTTTTGAATAAACATTAAGGTGGATTACACGATTTAATCTAGGTCATTTTAGCTGATGTGAATATTATTGAGCGTGAGGGTGAGGATACCCAATAATATCCATTTGCCGGCCGGTAAAGCGTTAGGTATAATAAAACAATACTTTACTGGAACTGCCTCACAATTTTATTTATTATAATATAACTGATCACACATTAATGGTTCAAGTACACTGATAAAATGATTACTGAAACCATCAACATAATCATGTCATTATTTTGTTTAATTACTAACAACTAACCATTTCTACCTTTAGAAATCTGAATTCATTAAACATTGAACTAAGAATAAACTGACACTAATGAGTATGTATTCCAACTCATGGGAACCGAAAATTACACCTAAAACAGTCCCAATTTTCCAACACTAATTCTACCGCAGTTAAAGCCTATTAGAAACTCATCAATCAAAGTCTGATTCAGAACATTCACTGTTCCATCATATTAAAATTCAAAGCTTATACTTATTTTCACATGCAAAACCATGGAAAGAGAGAGGAAGGAATTTCTCACTTACTTCTTGTTCCTTTTAAGCTTAATTGATGGATTTGGTACAAGATTTGAGCTTCTAATGGAGAATTTGTTGGTCAGGGTTTTGGGATATGGAGAGGAGGTCACGCGAGGAAGAAGAAGAGGGAAGGAGACCTTGTGTATTGCTTCTGTGTTTTTACAATAATGTCCTTCCTTCTTCACTTCTTTACTAGTTTGCCACTATGTGAAAGGATATTAATAATAAAAATTGGGACCAATTTATTTCATAAAAAATATTAAAACAATATGCAGCACTATTTGACCTTTATTTATCGATTTATTATAAAAAAAGCTAAAAAAAGTTGTAATCAACTGCTATAACCTGTCATTGATAACATTTCTCAACACATTTTAACTATTGTCCAAGGAGTGTCTATAGTGACGGGAAGCAAAAAAATATTACAAAAATCAAACATTTGTCTGAGTTGTTCGACACGTTTTGTATGACTATTATATAGGTGTCGACACTGGTCCAAGGAGTGAAGAAGTAAAGGAAAGAACAATTTTATTTGGGACACTTGTCTGAATTGTCCAACGTACAAATGTCATAGGAGTGTAGGACACTAGCAGCGTGTTGAACACCGTGACACACCTAGTCCTAAAGGTGTCCGTACCCATGACACGCCTCGTCTTAAAGGTGTTTGTACCCGTGACACGCCTAGTCCTAAAGGTGTCCGTACTCGTGACACGCCTAGTCCTAGAGGTGTTTGTACTTCATAGAAATACACACAATAAATTTAAAAAAGAAACAAACATTAAGTACTGGACACCAGTCATTACACTGATAATAATTTGATAAAAATGAAATATTTGATTATAATCATATGTGTCGGTGTCGGTGCTACAGAAGACTTTATTCATAGATTGATGCTAGAAACATTTCAGAGTTCACACATATCTCTAATGTTGGACATATAAAAAGCAACTCTAACAATGACTTCACTAATATATCATTAGTATTTCCCAATTGCATAATCAATCAATCAATTTAGTATAATTAATTAGAGCAATATAAAAAAATCCCAAATTCAAGCTTTGATAAAACGCTACCAATGTAGACGAAGAATAGGAAGGATGAAGGATGTGGCTCAACTGAACAGCTGAAGTGGGCGAACTGCGTGTTGTGGTAGTCGACGGCGTGGTTGAAGACGGTGAAGGAAACTGTAACATCCCGCTTAAACGTAACTTTTATCAGTATCAGAGGGATTACGAGTAAGAAGGGCAAACTTGTAAATTCGAGATGGCAAGGCTTTAAATATAGGAACCAAGATATTTTCCTTTCATTTTTCCTCTCCACTCTCTCTCTACAACTCTGAGTTCTCTCCCTCTCCCTCTCTCTAACTCACGCCCCATCCTCCCTTGCCATAATCCATCAAACTTTCATTCAAATCTTGTGGAAACACTTCCAAGCAAGTTCACTTTGGGATTGCTAGTGCAAGAGAAGTTAAGGAGAATCAAGAAAGGAGTAAGATCAAAGCAAGGGTTTTGGAGTTAAGAATTTAACAAGCATCAAGCAAGGTTAAGGTGAGCTCCCTAGGGTTTTAGAACCCACCAGGAGTGAGTTTGAGTGTGTAATTCTATATTATGATAAGTTAATAATTTAGTGCCCTAATCTCTAATACTTGTCAATTCCTTGTTCAATTATGTTAAAACTGTTTAATTGTAAAAGAAAATCCTTTTTTAACATCTGGGAAGCTTGGGTAAGTTGGAATGAGTTGAAATGGTGAAAAATGTAATTTCTGAGCATTTTCTGAACTGTCATGGTCGCTACAGCGACCAGTTCGTCGCTGCAGCGACCAGGCTTATTTGGTTACGGCAGCCCGTCGCTATAGCGAGCTCACCAGGACAACTTCTGACAGCTGAGCTGTTTTGGGTGTTCTGGTGCGTGTAGGTGAGGTTTTTCGTAACCATTTTCTTCAAAAACATTTAAGAACCATGGAACACCATCTTAACTCATCCATAAGGCTCCCAAAGGCTAAAATCATTTAAGGAAAACAAGGTTTAGACAATGTGTTAAGAGAGTCGGGAAATAAAGAGTTATTTAAGTTATGGAAGCTTTTGTTCAAAGTTTAATCTTTGAGAATAGCATATGTTAAGGATATGATTAGAACCCCTTAAAGAGTTAATGTGAATGAGAATGTACCTAGGATAGCAAGTTTAAGATGCACTCAATTAAGTGTGCGTAAGCACAAGGAATGATCCAATGTTTAAAGTTTTCAGAACCTGTTATTATAGGTTAAGCACCCAAGAACAAATACTTGAAGAATGCATCAGACATGCATAAGTTTATAAGTTATATGTATGTATATATATAAAGAATAATAAGCACAAGTTAATAAAAGGACTAGATGTGTCTCTTGTATTCTCGCTAGTTAGAATACAGGGGGTTCCAGCTTAAGCTGGAATGGTGAAGTTACCGTCCGCGAGGACAGCTACACATCAAAGTCAAGAAAGTTAAGTGTGTCTCCTCTATTCTCGTTAGTTAGAATACAGGGGGTTCCAGCCTAAGCTGGAATGGTGAAGTTACCGTCCGCGAGGGCAGCCACACAAAAGGAAAGAGGAGTCCGGTGTTAGCCTGATATGATAGGAATTTCACCGGTATGATGGGAGATATACTTCGGGGTTACTCCACCCGGATGCACTCCGTAAAATGAACCAAGATAATGTATTGTTTGTTCAACGCTAACTTCTAACTTTATGTTATGAAAAAGATGAATATGTATATATATCATATACTGAGAGATAAGACAAAGTAGTCACCAGTGAACAGAAAGTGATCGTAGGATGTCCCCAGATCACTAAGTATGAGATTAAACATAAGTTCAACATGAAATAAAGACATATAGCGATCCTAGTTTTCCCTTGATCGCGAAATATGTAGAGAATGACGGCGATCGTAGGTATCCCCAAGATTGCCAAAAGTGGGCACGACGACCCTAGGTTCCCCGTGGTTGCCAACAGTAGGTTGGGCTGGAGCTCACTGAGACATTATGTCTCATCCCAATCCTTCTGGTGCAGGTTTACAGGTAAGCAAGAGGTTCGTGATGAAGTTCTTCAGGGAGACGCTGAATAGAGTACAGATGCTCGGCTTGTACCAGCTTAGGAGGTTGTCAGAAAATTGTATAAGTGCATTTTTATGGTACTCGATTAGTTGTATAAACGAGCATGATTGTATTCGTTCAGTTGTATTATTATTATTATTGAAAATTTTAATGTATCCAGTATCAGATTAATACACATGCTAAATATTCTAGACAATTTAGTATGGGTTTTACAATTGGTATCAGAGCAGGTTGATTCAGACCATGCCTTGGGTCATTAAAAAATTCAATAAAGTAGTGGGACCATTGGGTTCCGGATATTGTTCTAAAGGTCACATCTAGTTGAGCCTGATCAACTCAACCTAGTATATGACAGTTAGGATAAATGTCCGAGAGCTGAATGTGACCAAGGAGGAATGAAGTTTATGAAGGGCGAAGATTAAGGTGACAGAATTTTAAGACGGAATTGGCGAAGAAGTATTCAATGCCAAATGGTGGCCATCAAACCGTGGGGTAGCTAAGTCTGTTAATGACGAAGTTTCAGAAACATAAGAGATATTTAGAAAGTAAGGTGAAGCACCTCAACCCAGTTGGACGCGTCGTTGGACGATGCCTCATCTGCGGAAGACATAAGGATTAAGGAATCATGGGATACTCTAAGGAATGACTTGGAACCTTGACGGGAACCGCAGTTTGAGAAGTTAAAGTGATGTGTGGACTAAGTAACAATTCTGAGTACAGAGTTAAGGAATTGCAGTACCAAACCTAGAGACTCGAAATGATGAATTATCGGTCGGTTTTTGAAACCTCTAGACTCCCAGCAAAGATAGTGTTGAAGAATCGAACTCGAATCGGATGAGATTTTAAGGTCCAAACAGTTAAGAGAATTAATTATGGATTAAGCGAATTATTTGGACAGATGAAACTAACCACTCAAATGTGGTCATTGAGCGTGAATCTCAAGTAAGTTTAACCCCATCAGATCAGTCGCATCTCCCTAACCATAAATGCCAGATTTGTGAATTAAGAAGAGAAGATGGTATGCAACCTAAGAACTAAGATGGATGAATAAGTGGTAATAATAAGACCTGTTGCATATCGAAAAGTGAATCAGATTACCTTCCTTTAATACGAGTTATCAAGATGTTTCAGTATGAGAAACGCGAGTTTAGCGACAAGTGAATGAGACCCCTGGAAAGAGGAAAGAGATGAGATATAAATTTTCAGCAGAATCGAGAAAAAGATATTGGATAATAAGTTGTTGGAATTTAGTGAAATAATGGATGAACAGTATAGAATTTCCTTGATTGGATGAAGAAGACAAGTTCAAGATAACGCAAGATTAAAGTAGACCAGTATTTTGGTGAATAATTGGAATTTTAGCCGAGAAGTATTTTGAGGCTTTATTATCATAAAGATCGGCACTAGTACGCATGTTAGTGTCGTGGTTGATGTTAAGGAGTTTTATGGCTTCAATGATGGGTTTTCCTATGCAATTATTCTGGGAATTGGAAGGGAGCACCTTATGACGGTATGCTTCGAATGTGGTAAAATGTATAGACCTATGGAGGATGCTTAGTATAAATGGAAAATCATTCGGGTATTAAGATCAAGATTTGAATTGTGAATACAGTAACAAGTTACTGGAGGAATTCACAAGAGGACCAATGAGAGTTTGAGTCGATTCTAAATGGCTTGTTTCCGAAGGAACTCGAAGTGTAACCACTTGGACATGATAGAATTATGGAAACCTTGTTATTAGTATGAGGACTTCGACGAAGAGTTACCACACTTGAATAAGCAGGTAGTCTAAGTCGCAAGTGAAGCAGCGAGCTGTAAAATGGTTCTCCTATGGTACCTACAAAGTTGTAAAGGAGTAAGATTGGTCAAGAGATTTAATATGGTAATAGTGGTGCACTGTTCCTATTCCTAAGCGAGTTATTAGAATCAGAGTTGCGCAGCGGAGAAGTAATCTAAGAAATGAGTTAACGAACAATCCTAAGCTGAAGCTTAGGGAACAAGGATGCTTGTGAAGTCCTTATCAGATGTACTGCAGGAAAGGCAATAAGTGCCCAATTATTGAACCACAAAATATTAGTGAGCAGTGACGACCCGAACTTATCATAAGTTTTAACAGGAAATTTTAAAAGTTAAGCTGAGGGATACTTTAAACCTCGAAGTTCTTGAGGGATGGAAATCAAAGCAGTTTAAGGGTATGTGGTAAGATGTAAGAAGGATGTGTTCCTACTAGGTTAAGTCTTAAGTGAATGAAGTCACAGCTAGTAAGGTAACCCAACTATTTTAGCTCCATAATTTCAAGTAGACTTGAAGAGTAAGTTTAGGTAATCCTCTGATGGCTTCCACAAAAATGGCTTTCTTCATTCTTCTCAGGAATTGCGTTTCAAAGTGTCCCGTAAGGCTCATCCGCCTTACGAGGTCCACCAACGGCACGTGCCTCTGGGGGGCCAAGGCCCCCTACTGCTGGTCGGCAAGCGAACGACGGGCGCACGCATCGCTTCTAGCCCGGATTCTGACTTAGAGGCGTTCAGTCATAATCCAACGCACGGTAGCTTCGCGCCACTGGCTTTTCAACCAAGCGCGATGTTAATGTATAGACCTTGTTATTAGTATGAGGACTTCGACGAAGAGTTACCACACTTGAATAAGCAGGTAGTCTAAGTCGCAAGTGAAGCAGCGAGCTGTAAAATGGTTCTCCTATGGTACCTACAAAGTTGTAAAGGAGTAAGATTGGTCAAGAGATTTAATATGGTAATAGTGGTGCACTGTTCCTATTCCTAAGCGAGTTATTAGAATCAGAGTTGCGCAGCGGAGAAGTAATCTAAGAAATGAGTTAACGAACAATCCTAAGCTGAAGCTTAGGGAACAAGGATGCTTGTGAAGTCCTTATCAGATGTACTGCAGGAAAGGCAATAAGTGCCCAATTATTGAACCACAAAATATTAGTGAGCAGTGACGACCCGAACTTATCATAAGTTTTAACAGGAAATTTTAAAAGTTAAGCTGAGGGATACTTTAAACCTCGAAGTTCTTGAGGGATGGAAATCAAAGCAGTTTAAGGGTATGTGGTAAGATGTAAGAAGGATGTGTTCCTACTAGGTTAAGTCTTAAGTGAATGAAGTCACAGCTAGTAAGGTAACCCAACTATTTTAGCTCCATAATTTCAAGTAGACTTGAAGAGTAAGTTTAGGTAATCCTCTGATGGCTTCCACAAAAATGGCTTTCTTCATTCTTCTCAGGTTTAAATGACAAAGTTTCTGGTGCCACAGATTAACCTCTTCTTGAGGCATGTGGATAGGCTTGTTTCTTCTTGAGGCATCCATAAGTAACAATTGTCCTTTGATCTACTGCCCATCATCAGCACTTCTCCTTCTTTACCAGTTACCAGACATTTCTCTTTGTTAAAGTTCACTTTCAACTCTTGATCACACAACTGACTTATGCTGATCATATTTGAAGTTAGTCCTTTTACTAATAGCACATTGTCTAGCCTTGGTAATCCATCACTGATTAAGTCTCCAATTCCAAGAATTTCTCCTTTTGCTCCATCACCAAAAGTTACATAGCTACTGGAGTAAGGTTTTAAATTGCTTAGTAACTTCTTGACACCAGTCATGTGTCTGGAGCATCCACTATCAAAATACCAATCTTCCCTAGAGGAGGCTCTCAAAGATGTATGAGCTATGAGGCCAACATTATTACCTTTGGATTTCCATACCTTCTTGACATTGATTCTGTTTGCAGCAGGTTCCACTTTTCTGTGCTGAAAGTGCTTGGGGTAACCATATAGCTTGAAACAGAATGGCTTTATGTGCCCCTTCTTACCACAGTGATGACATACCCATGGATGAGTTCTCCTCTTTCTCTTAGATTTCTGAGGTTCCTTGTGATGTTCCATCTTAGATGTGCCTATCATTGGATCATAAGTTCCAACAGCAGGAATGAACCTTTTAGCTTGATTTTGCTGTTTGATGCTCAAAGTCCCATCAACAAAACCTATGCCATTTGGTTTCCCTTGGTTCTGACACTCCAAAATCTCCTCCAGCACATCAGTACCAGTGTTTAACATTCTGACTTGCTTCTTCATATGATCAAGTTGAGAATTCAATTGGCTTACCTCATCTTTGAGATCAGAAATCTGTACTAAATGGTTACTTCTTTCATCATGCAGCTGACTGATAGTCTTCTTCTGATCCACTAGTTGCTTGCAAACTTCTACACTTCTGATGTACAGATCTTTGTAAGAGTTAGCCAGTTCTTCATAAGAGGATTTTTCAACACTGGCTTCAGACTCTAATGGAGCTTCAGACTCTGATAGAGCTTCAGACTCTGATAGTGTTTCAGACTCTGAGAGTGCTCCTGAGGCCTTGACTTTAACATCTAACTTGTATCTTCCAGTTAGAGCAACAACATGCTTAGCAGATTCACTCTCTACTTCTCCTTTTAAGTCATCTTCATCAGACCAGGAAACAGTCAAGCTTTTCTTCTATTTCTTGAGATATGTGCCACATTCTGTCCTAATATGACCATATCCTTCACACTCATAGCACTTAACTCCCTTTGATTGATTGCTCTTCTCATCAGTCTTTGTCTTCTTCAAATCATTTTGTTGCTTACTGATGTTGAATCTGTTGTTCTGACCATTTGATTTGGATCTCATGTCAACATGTTTCTGAATCTTGTTAAACTGTCTCCCTAGCAACACAAGTGCCTCTGATAAGCCTTCATCATCCTTATTAATCCCTTGTTGATCCTCAGCATCAGTATTTACTACAAAAGCAACTCATTTCCCTTTCTTATCAGAACGGTTACTGAAGGCTGTCTAGAAATTCAGCAAGGACCCTATTAACTCCTCAACCTTCATACTGGAGATGTCATGTGCTTCCTCAATGGCAATCACCTTCATGTCAAATCTCTTGGGTAGAGACCTGAGAATTTTTCTCACAATTTTCTCATCAGACATTTTCTCTCCAAGAGAATCAAATGAGTTAGCCATGTCCAGGACGTTCATATAAAAGTCTTGAATGATCTCATCCTCCAACATTCTGAGATTTTCAAACTTGGTGGTGAGAAGTTGAAGTCTGGACAGCTTTACCTTTGAAGTGCCTTCATGAGTAGTCTTGAGAATTTCCCAGGCATCCTTGGCTATAGTGCACTGCTTGATCAGTCTGAACATGTTCTTGTCCACTCCATTGAATAGAGCATTCAAAGCTTTGGAGTTTCCAAGAGCCAATTCATCTTCATCCTTGGACCATTCTTCCTCTGGTTTCAACACAGTAGTCTTCTTTCCATCTTTGTCCAGCACAACAGGATGTTCCCAACCCTTCAGAACAGCTTTCCAGGTCTTACTGTCTATAGATTTCAGGAAAGCACTCATACGAGATTTCCAATACTCATAGTTGGACCCATTCAACAGAGGTGGTCTGTTCACAAATCCTCCTTCCTTGTCCATAATGCCAGAAAAACCTTCCCTGGAGCTCACCCTAAAACAGGCAGGGTGCCTGCTCTGATGCCAATTGAAATTCTGGCAAGACTAAGTCTGAACCGTAAAACAGAGTTGAACAGAGTATGTTTAATAGAAGTTCAGAAGCAGCAAAATATAAAGACAGAAAGTAAAGAACACAGTTGATTTGTTAACCTAGTTCGGTGACAAATACACCTACGTCTGGAGGCTACCAAGCCAGGAAGGAAATTCACTAAAATAGTATCAATTCGAACTACTGTGTAAACATCCCCTGTTTCCCACAGCCTTCTCACTTAATCACTACCCGTGAAATTTCTACCTAGGAACTCCTAGATATAAGAACCCCTCTTACTTCCTACTCAAGCAATCACTGCCCCAGTGATTGTAAACTCTAAACCAATCAACTAAGATGAAGACACACTTCAAAACAACAAAGTCACTTTTGCTTAAAAGCTTTAAGTGAATTACAACTCAATAAACCTAAACCAACTCTAACAGATGAGTGGTGTACAGAACAAAGCACAAAGCTTACAAACTCAAAAACTAAGACTCTCTCTATAATGATTTCTGTTTTTGATGTCCATTCTTCAACAGCAGCGTCCTCTTTATATAGTTTCAGCAGCAACATAATTCTTGAACCTAATCCTTCAAAGATATGTTTCCAGAATTCTTTTCGAAGCAAATAGAAGCAATTATATTTCTGAAATATATTTTGCAAAGATTCCATTGAAAATATATTCATAAATAAAAGAATTCAATCTTCAATAAAGATCTTCACGCAAAACAATCTTCCTTCTAGAAACAAAGCTTGGATAATTCTTCAATTAAATCTTCTCATAAAAGATCATGTTCTGAAAATACACATCTCCAAGGCGCACAAAATAGAACGCAGAAAACCAGCTTCTGATGTCTGCGTCTAAACATTTCAGCTTCTGAAGGTTGCTTCTGAACAGTGCGTCTGAAGGTCAGCTTCTGAACAGTGCGTCTGAAGGTCAGCTTCTGAAGTACTGTTCAGCTTCTGAAGACCCAGCTTCTGAACTAGCTTTTGAACCAGCTTCTGAAAATGCACACACACTGAGTTTTCAGCTTCTGAAGACGTGCTGCTTGTATATTTGATTTAGCAAAACATGTAGCCAACAACCAAATATCCAACACCTTGGATGTGCCTTCATGTGTAGTTTTGAGAATCTCCCAAGCATCCTTAGCTACAGTGCACTGCTTGATCAGTCTGAACATGTTCTTGTCCACTCCATTGAATAAAGCATTCAAGGCCTTGGAGTTTCCAAGAGCTAATTCATCTTCTTCCTTGGACCACTCTTCTTCTGGTTTCAGATCAGCTGTCTTCTTTCCATCTGTGTCAAGCATAACAGGATGTTCCCAACCCTTCAGAACTGCTTTCCAGGTCTTACTATCTATAGATTTAAGAAAAGCACTCATGCGAGATTTCCAATAGTCATAGTTGGAACAATCCAACAGAGGTGGTCTGTTCACAAATCCTCCTTCTTTGTCCATTATGCCAGAAAATAACTTCCCTGGAGCTCACCCTAAAACAGGCAGGGTGCCTGCTCTGATGCCAATTGAAGTTCTGGCGCAGTAAAGTTCTGATGTTGAACGTAATGATCCAACACAGGAACAACGGTGTAAAACAGAGTACAAAGTTTCAACGTTGATTTATGAGTAAAACACGCAAAACAATAACAAACAGAAAGTAAAAGGCACAAAATGTTTGTTAACCCAGTTCGATGACAAACACACCTACATCTGGAGACTACCAAGCCAGGAAGGAAATCCACTATGATAGTATCAATTCAAAGTCTTATGTGAACAACCTCCGGTTCACTGCCTTCTCACTTAATCACTACCCGTGGTATTTCTACCTAGGAACTCCTAGATATGAGACCTCTCTCACTTCCCCTCAAACAATCACTACCCCAGTGATCTTAGACTCAAATAACAATCAAAGACGGAGACACACTCCAAACACACAAAAGTCACTCTTGCTTAAAAGCTTCAAGTGATCTACAACTACAACTCAATAAACACAGTCCTAAGCTTGCATCAAGGTGACACAAGAAAGGCTCACAATTAACAGACTCAAAACCTAAGAATACTCTTTCAATGATGGCTTTGGTTGAGTTAATTTCTTCAATAGTGGCGTCCTCTATTTATAGCCTTCAGCAGCAACATATATTTGAATCAAATATTCTTTTCAGAATATATTGACACAAATATTCTTCGGAAATATATTTTCCAAAGATCTCTTTGAAAATATATTTACACAAATAAAACAATATCCAATCTGAAGAAATATATCTCTCGAAAATATCTTCCTTCTATAAACACACGCAGCTTGGAGAACAAGTAACATGAAAGAATTCTTCAATTAAATCTTCAAAAGATCAGGTGAGATTATAAAACATGACTGCTTCTGAAAGTACTTCTGAAGTAAGTGCTTCTGAAGGTCTGCGTCTGAAGTTCTGCGTCTGAAGGTCTGCTTCTAAAGGTTCAGCTTCTGAAGGTTCAGCTTCTGAAGGTTCAGCTTCTGAAGGTTCAGCTTCTGAGGTTCTGCGTCTGAAGACCCAGCTACTGAGGTTCTGCGTCTGAAGGCGAACATCTTGCTTGTATATTTGATTTTAACAAAAATCAAACCAACAACCAAATATCCAACAATTTGGTAGATTTCATATTATATAAACCAAAATTTCATTAACACGCTTCATGTTATATAATCCGAACAAAGGCAAAATATGAAAAACGGAGGGTAGGGATGAAAATATGGTAGGCCGGCGTATAGGGGCCTATGGCCTTGCCTACTCAAGCTTAGATCGGGTCATGCTTCTTTTTTTAAAAAAATAAAAATAAAAAATAGAGAATGTTTAATCTTTTTTTGAAGTCTATTTAGCTAAAAAAAAGGTCATGTCATATGCCTAAATATTTAAATATATTCATTATTTAAACATAGATTCATTATTTAAATATATTCATATGGAATATGTTTTTAATCGCCTAACAAGTCATAATAGACTTTGCCCTAAAAAAATGTCATAATAGACTTTTAAAATGTCAAACTCAGGCCTAAAGATAAGGCTATACCAGACCATAACGCAAACACATCCCTTAATTTTTTTTTGGATGGTTGCTCTTTTAGTCCCCACAAATCCGCAATCCTTTCAAGATTTTTTATGTTTTTAAAGGTTTTGGGAGATAACTCTTGAAAGTTGTTTTTTCATAATAAATAACAAATAGAGGGCCAAAGAGCATTCATCATTTTTCTGATAGATCAAGATTAGGTCTTACAAAACTTAGTTCAACTACATTTATTCTCGCTCCTAATCTAGGAGGCTAGGACGCACGAAGCTTGGAGGGTGATATAAGAAAATCTCCTACATTTTAAATGGTGCTGCTCAAACACACCTTTCGCACCTCCCAATTTGAACCCTTCTATCTGAAACTCTTCATACAACTCTTTGATCAGTTCAAAACTACAAGTACAAACTCGGTAGTTAGTCCATTCTTTGAGCATTTATCTCTTTCCATTTGTGCTGATATTTTCCAAGGCAACACTGATTTACATTATCACGTGCAAAGGTACCCACTTTTTTAATCAAAAATGTTCAAACTCTTTTTCTTCTCTTAATTGCTTTTGGGGTCTCAGAATATAGAGATGGAAGGTAAGGTAGCTGATGTTGCAGAAAGCCAAGGAGAACATGCAACATCAAGGGTTTTTCCATGTCTTTTATGTTCAAGAAAGTTTTGCAGTTCTTATGTCTGAACCTCAGAGTCTGAGGTTCAGAAGCACCTTCAGACTCTGAGGTTCATAAGCTGAACTTCAGACTCTGAGGTTCAGAAGCACTTTTAGACTCTGAGGTTCAGAAGCTGAACTTCAGATTATGCATTAGGAGGACAACAAAATGTTGATCACAAGAAAGAGAGGAGAGCTGCATGGAAGGCCGAAAAGGCTTATGTTCTTAGAGCATCCACGAAGGTAGTAAACTGATAAGAATTTTTTAAATGGACCTCACATGTACACATCATTTATTTATTTATATTTTTTTAATAAAAATACTTATTAATTATCCAATGACTTCAATTGTAATGCATTAATAGGGACTCTAATGGAGAGTTCTTAAATAGGTCCCACCACTACTACAGAAATGACATTTAACATCGGGTGCATGACCGTTGTGATATGTGTTAATCCACATCAGGCCTAAAATCACTGATGTGGATTCAAGGTTAATGCCACATAACCCATACGATTTCACATCGGGTGTACAGTTACAACTGATGTCAAATAGGCATAATTAACATCGGCAATAAGATGCCCGATGTTAAATGTCACGTAATCAGAACACATTTCACATCGGCGATAAGCTGCCTGATGTTAAATGTCACTTTTTTTTTTAATTTCTGCTGCTACAATACCAAATCTGCCTTTCAAAACCAATATAAATCAGTTCTATAATAGCCTATATATAAGAAAACAAAACAACTTTGATTCATAAGATTCATCTATCTTCCCTTATAACAACTTTGTACACAAACTATAAGAGTGAACTGGACTACAAGATTACTAAATGCCTACTTTAAAAACATGTATTGAAGAATTTAAGGTACATATTAAAATTTTGTCAAGATTTGAATTGTTTGTGCTTCATTAATATACAAATAAATAACTATGAGAAACATGCCAAATCACAGTTCTAAACAAATAGAAAACCTCCATATGACCGTTGTCTGGGTCAAAACTGTACCTTCTGTGAGTTAGGGATTGTTGCGAGCACACTACGAAGTGCAGCCACAAAACTCTTATACTATAGACGAGAATTTGGGAAGCTGGTCTCCAAGTCTTTCACGCATAACTTCAGGATACTCTCCATAATATAGGGGATGCAAGAACCTGGTTAAGAATATATTCTATCATAATCATGCATTTTACACCAAAGTTAAATATCCTCAACCTTCAATTTCTAGTGTTCATGAGCATCGAAGAAAAACCCCAGACCTTTTACCGATTTGAATTTAATAGTACAACATCAACATGCATTTATATCAAGTTTATAATTTAGAGAATAGAAGAGACTAGAAGAGCATTTCTAACGTTAAACGCAAAAATGTACGTATACCTTTGTAGGTTTGTGTGTCCACGCATCTTCATGCATTTATATCAAGTGGAAAAACTCTTGAAATCTTATGAAAACCAATAATATAAAACAAATGTATAGGGGATTACCAGCCAAGCTGAAAATCTAGGTGTCTTGCAGCAGCGGATATATCTTCAATCTTATCAGAGTTAGGCTCTGCCCATTCACAGTCTACAACCAGCCCCACTTGTCCCCCTTGCTTATCCTGCAACATTAAGACAATGTCTTAAAGAGAATAAAATTTTACCTCACATATTGTGCAAGCCTTATAATAAAACCGTGCTTGCGAAGTATGGCTCAACTGGCTCTACTGATCTAGTAAATCGAAAGTATAGTCTTTGACCTTGTACTTGCTTCGGTAAATGGAAACAGCTACTGCAAAGCAAGTTTCTGCATAGACTGCAAAATATTCTCTGCCACACGCCACATATGATCACACCATTCAGTAATAAAATATTAGAAATCAAACATATTTTTAAACACTTTTATGAATAAATATGTTCGGTGAAAATGGTGGGCTTAGCATGACCATAATCAAACTTGGCATCGGATACTTCCTACGGAAGCTGCTAAACAGACTCAGTTAGATGATACCTACATGATATTTTTATTCAACCATCGTAGTTATTGGGCCACAAGTTAACTAGTACTAGTATTTTACATCATTTTTTTGACACAAATTAATTCTTCCCAACCACCTCAACTACTCATGATTGACATTTCATATCTTTATGTAGCTACAGGAATCAAAAGTATGCATTTGGGTATTCATCAAATATAATTAAAATGTCTACCTTGAATCTAAGTATGCATTTGTAATAGTACGTAGCTAAGGACAAAGCTTGAGTTAGCATAAATTAAATTAACTAATGTATTTGGACATTTTTCTAATAAACTTTCTAAGTTTCTTGAGAGAAAATCCAAAATGCATTACTCTTTGTTGAGCTTTCACCCTTCAGGACTGCGTATTATATGTGCAATTGCAAGAATAGTTAAATTTAGCTAGAGGACTTCCAATAATTTAAATGAATTCCACGAGGTATTTGAAAGACCAAAAACTGTCATAAGGGATTTGGTCAAAATACACAATGCATGCAATTGGAGGTTGGAGTTTATAGTGAGTAACACTACCCAAACATAAGTGTATTTCATAGAAATTTGTGGGTAACAATTAAATTGTGTTTTCTAATTACTAGTGGTTCTTCTACATATGGTTAGCGAGATTTTTCTTTTAATAATTTAGCAAGTAATGAAATTTTAAGTGAAGCTAGTTTTTATTGTTTATTCAACCATACTCTGACAATTTGAATGCAACAATTAAATAATGCTCAAAAACTTACTCTGCATGCAGCAACGCGATGGTGAGGGTTTTGGCAATAGCGAGGGTTCATGAGTGGTGAAATAGCCAGTTTTGATAAAATCAGTGAAACAGGTGCAGTTTCAGCCTTCCATGAGAGTCTAAAGGGCACATATTGGATCAATTTCAGTCACAATCACATGAGCTCCAACCTGCTTCAAAGCAACAACACAACCCTTTCCAACATCTCCATATCCACAGACAACACCAACCTTCCCAGCAATCATAACATCAGTAGCCCTCATCAAACCATCTAGAAGTGAGTGACAACATCCATACAAGTTGTCAAACTGTTACAAAACCACAGATCAAAAGAAGCTTAAAAACATAAACTTCGTCAGATCAAAACATTCCACAGTACCCAAAACACAACAACCACATTCACATCATACTTAACAATAACCACACAAACGTAACAACACAAATTAAATGACATATCCATTTGTTAAACCCAAGATCAAAACATGCCATACCATAATTAACCATTATGGACCCAAAACACCACACACACACACACACACACGTAACTTACACACATTCCATTTGTTAAATCCAAGATCATTATCATTTGAACACTGTAACACCCATAATAAGATTGCCTAGGATCTTATACGAGTATTAAAATTTCGTACTGGATACATTAATTTACAATATAAAAGTTCATACAAATATTACATCACATTGTAATATTACATCCAAAGTTAATACAAATCTCTGGTTATATGTACATCAAGTACCACAACATATAATACAATCAAACTTTAAACAAATAACATCAGCACGATCAGTCCGTAGCCTTCTCCTTACCCTTGTTGCGTGCTGAATGCGATCCTGCCTGTGAACCTGCACCAGAAGAAATGGAATGAGACATAATGTCTCAGTGAGCTCTACCCAACCTACTGTTTGGCGACCACAGGGAACCTAGGGTTGCCATGCCTACCTTGGCAATTTAGGGGAATTCTAGAATCGCCAAGTCTTTAACCTGCCTATGACTTTAACTATAACCTTTCTATGACTGTAGACTTCCTGTGACTGTAACTATAACAACTTTAACTATAACTATAAATCATAAAACGAATAAAATGTTTTATGTTAGCTGTTAGCGTTGAACAAACAGTTATCTGAGTTCATTTTACGGAGGGCACCCCGGGTGGAGCAACCCCGAGATACGTCTCCCTATAAACCGGTGAAATTCCTATCATATCAGGCTAACACCGGACTCCCTATGAAACGTGTGGACAACCCTCTCGGAGGAGTCCCATCCGGCGAATCCCGGAGTCTGATGAACACGCCCTATGACTGTGAAACGTGCAAGCACGCCAATATCTTTGAATAATTCTTTAATTCTTTAACTTTGACATATAATCATATAATCAATACTATGAACGTATAGCATCCTATGACATAAATCCTATGATTCTAGGCTCATCGTTCTCATGAGTCACTTATGAATGTTGGAAATTCAACACTATAAACTTGGCTATAACTATGATTGACAGTTCATTCATACTCTCATTGTTCTTAAGTTTGCACATGGTTATGGGAATGTAGGGACTTCACTTACAAATAAATAATCCCATTACCAATCCCTAAACATATCTATATAACTTAGGAGTACAAGTATACATCTCCTAATGCCATGCCTATCCCTTATCCTTCCCTATTTCCAAGCCAAAGCTCACGAAAAAAAGATGCTGGTGACAGTGAAAATCGTAGCACGATTTGGGAAAATCGGAGCACGATTTTATGCGAAACTTCCTTGAAAAACAGGACATAAAATAGTAGCACGATGCCCATAAATCGGAGCACGATTTTGGCTTCAGCAGCATACAAAATTTTGCTTCCTAGACTAACCCAAACATCCCCAATCATCAAACAACTTAGGGGAATGGATTTCTATGACATATGAACAAGATAACACATACAATTCATGTATTACAAGCCAACATGGGATTAAGGCATGAATCTAGCAAAATAGCTCATAATACCATAACTTCAAAGCTTAAAGTAAGTGGGTTTCTAAAACCCTCTAAGAGCTCACCTCAAACTCAAAGGATTGCTTGCTAAGTTAAGAGTCCAAACCCTAGCTCAAGCCCCAAATCTCTACTCAAACAACTTCTATTTCTTGGCTTTTTCCTTGCTCCAAGTTTCACCAACAAAGCTTGATTATCTTACAAAGATTTTGGGAGAAGTTTACTAGCTCAAAGGATGATGATTTGATGATGAAGATAGTGGGGAGGATGGGGCGAAAATGAGGAGAAAAGGAAGGGAAAATTCAGATTTTGAAGTGAGACAAAAATGAGTAGAAAACCTTTGAAAATTTCATATAAATCCATTAAGCCTTTTTCCTCTTATTTACAACTATGCCACTACTCAATTACCACTTTGCCATTGCTCGCATACGAAGTTTCTAATGCTGATAACTGATACTTCTAAGCGGGATATTACAAACACAATTACACATACCAAACTTAGTTCAAGACATTCATCAAACAATTGGCAGATTCAAAACCAAATACTCAAATTCACACTACACATAAACTCAATCTCACAATACTTCTTTCAGAACACCCATATCCAAAATCAAATACTCAATTTCAAACAACATGGAACTCTCATCCTCACGAACGTACACAACAAAAACCAAACCTGAATCCAACCAAATACCTAACACGTGAAAAAGCATAAATTTTTACTTAAAATAACACAAACCTACTGACCTTACTATAATTAGCATATGGAATATTAAAAAACAAAACAAAATAAATGGATTTAGTTTTCACTGACCTTTCTCTTCACTACAAGAAAACTGCAATTTAGCGTCGGCCAAAAACCCACTCTAACAGGGCTAAAACCGACGCTAACACAGATTTAGAGTCGGATTAGCGTCGGGGTCGAGGGCAAGCTAAAATTCGAAGCTACTGGGTAGAGTCGGCTATTTGCCCACCGAGGCTAACATAGCGTCAGTTAATCCGACTCTAAAACCGACTCTTCGCAAAGCCGACGCTATTAAATTCAAAATAAAAAAGTCAACAAATTAATTTAGAGTTTGCCAGGCCGACGCTAAATTTAAAATGTAGAGTCGGCTGCACTAACGCTAAAGTCAACTTCAAACCAGTCAACTAAATCTTTTAGAGTCGGCCAGCCCACTCTACAGTCAAACAAGTCAACAAGATATTAGAGTCGGCCTACCGAAGCTAAAGTACCCTAAATCCTATAGAGTCGGCTAGGCCGACGCTAAAGTCAGCTTTAAAGAAAAAAAATTAATGTTTATAGTGCAATCACTGACAAAAACCTGAAAAGGTCACTGGAAATATATACAGAAAACCAGAAAAGAGCTAGCAATCACTGACAAAAATATTGCAAAAAAGTCACGAGTCGATAGGCTATAGTGCACCTAAACTACAATAAAAACTAAAATCAGGGGCCATAAAAAGAGACATTAATTCACCTAAAACACATTTTAATAGCAAGACATTATTTCACAACCCATATCCACAACTTCCATCTCAACCTAATTAGGCGCCCATTAGAGACAAAGATAATGTCAGGTATAATAGTCACAATTCTAACATTCTACAAATCAGTGTAAATTTTGATGCAATACTACAATTAGTTAACATATTTATGCTCAAACTAACAAAGCTCAAGTTACTTAAAATAATTGCACTGGTTTCAGGAAATGATTTTCTGTTTATTGAGGCAAATAGGCTTCTTCCTATATAGTCAAAGTGTTGGAAGTAAAATCTCTTTATTAAACTCAACTAGAATGCAGGGAAATTAAACTGAACTACCCTTAGCCTAATTACAACCAAAGGCCCATTACATATTATCTAACAGTTCTAAAGTCATTTGATCAAAAGGGGATGATAATAATATGCAGCAGCATCAATAAACGTCGCACCAATTGTAATGTGGAAATATATACACCATCAACTAAAGGAATTTACTTTGAAAAAACAACACAGGTTATTGCATCAGGAAAAACAGAAAATGAAAACAAAATAATCAACACAATAATTAACTTTAAAATTCACAAACTGAACTTTAACCCAAAACTAAGATTTTCTTTTATAAAGAAAACTATCACCATTTAAAGGACTATAAGTAAAGCATACATGATTTAGAGAAGGTAGCAAAATATTTGCAGCTAATACAGCAAATTCCAGTGACAGATTAACATTGTTGAAGTTCAATTAGAATATGTGCTTACACCATCAAGGGATAGGACTCGACAAGTAATTGATGTTGTCCATACCGATAATGCAAGGGCTTCCTCAGCAGCTGCCAACTTCGCATTGACCTTTTTACCAAGTAGAGTTGTAAAGAAAGCACATAGTTATCAAATTCGACTTCTTGAATGAGTTATTGGGCCTGAAATTTAATTGCATCCAATTATAAAAACCGATGAAGCTTCAATTACAACAAAATTACAACCAATGGAAAGCACTCAAATTTGGAGATAAACCAATATCAAGACAAATAAGATTAGAGAGAAAAATTGTTGTCACTTCTGTGTTCTAGGCGTATTGATGCTATTCAGCTGATGTAATTAAAGATCCTTGGTATGAAAAAGGAAAACTGAAAACTGATATTCAGACCCCACTAATTAAAGATCCTTGGTATGTACGTAATTAAAGATCCTTGCCTATGCTATTCAGCTGATACAGATACCATAGGCGTATTACTAGGATATTCAGACCCCCCTAATTTGGTCATGACACTCCAAAAATATACTAAAACTGAAAACTGAAAACAAAGGCACAAGAAGTGATACAAGATAGTTACACTATAGCCAAATAACCAATTCTTATGTGCCCCCTGTACAAGGAATACCAGGGACTCCCAACTAACACAAAAAATCCCACTTTACTTATCAATTACCTAGACACATGAGCCAAAAATCTGATGCTATGCTAGCAAATGCCAAAATAGAATAGAGACAACAACAAGCTCGTGGTGCCCCACTCTACATTTCTAAGCTACTTATCTGGAAGAATTTCGATAAAACATAAACAATTCACTATATTTTATTCTTCCTCATTAATATGAGTACCATGATGACATTATTCCTCATTAATATGGCACTAGATAGGATATAACAAAACACTAATTAGTCACAAATAAAAAAATACCTATCAACAAAGTCTTAATACCTAACAATATCCTTGTCGACCAAATATTTTTTAAGGAATTCATCCTTGCTATCGACAAGAGTCTCACAAAAAATTATCTGCACAAAAGAAAAACCAAATTAGAGAATCTTATATATGTGGTTAGTGGTTCTAATCCATTCATATGGGTTCAAGTGAGACAACATTGCACATGTTCAAGCAAGAGATTAACTAGTTGATTCTTGTCGGTCACATTATAAGCACAAAAGAATCTAAAAACTTCCAGCAAAAGTCCAATTATATGGGCTCAAATGAGACAATGTGGCACATGTTCAAGCAAAGGAAATTAACTAGTTGATTCAGGTCGGTCACATTAGCAACATAAATCAACCTAACAACTTCAAGCAAGAGACTGAACAATTTCACTAAAGAATATAGTAAGAATTCAAAAATAAGAAAATCATTTTTTAAGGTTTCAAAAACTACATAATACCTTGGCACTAGCCTTTAAGCTTCATGCTTCAAGTAGCAAATTCACTTGCCTTCTTGACTTGTCTCACCATCTTCAAAAATGTCTATGCGAAATCAGTTGGATGGATTACAATACTTTCAGTTACTCTGCCAATTTGATTCACCTATCAAATAGGTTATAAAGAAAATTCTCATCAGATTTGATAGAGAATTAAAAGGATAGTTAGTTAAGACGGAACTCTTGTTCTCCTAGTAAATAAAAATAAGGCTGAAGATAAATTTACCTTCAACAAAAGGGCATTGCAAGACTTCTCCTTAGTTGCTTTTTCCACACGCTAAGGAGCCAATAATGGACAGAATAATATTAAAAACACAAAAAGGATACAAGTTTGTGGAACACTCCCAAGTTTGAAGTTAATAAAGCATACCTTTGGGTTGGTAACAAGGATATCATCACCAACGATCTGTACTTGCTGACCCATTTCAGCTGTTAATTTTGCGTAGTGCTCCCAGTCATCCTGATCGAATGGATCCTCAATGGACACAATTGGGTAGTCAGACACAAATGACTTGTACACATTCTTTAAGATGTCTCCTGAGATTTTCTCTGATCCATCATTATTCTGCAATAAGGTAGTCAGTTATCAAGGCAAAGAAACGTATCTCAACAAAGAAATAAAAATGGAGAAGCTTCAGGAGAAAGACTATAAGCTATCCACCTCTTCCTTAAAATTCAAGTCATATGTTTTGCCCTTGTTATCATAAAATTCTGAAGCAGCGACATCCATCCCAATTACAACCTATACAGATAGAAACTAATCAGTCATATATGTACATTCAGGTAAAGGCTAATTCAGATTCAGCAGATGAATATTCAACCTTTCCAGTATAACCAGCTTTAGCAATGGCAGTCTTCAGAAGTTCAAGTCCTTCTTTGTTTTCCTATAAATCAAACAAAAAACATAACAAATAAAAACTGTATTTTGACAACATGAAAATGTAATAAAGCAGATAGTAGACTAGAGATAGTTAATGTTTGATACAAAATAGAGTAACAGCCGAAATAATTATCTTTATGCATATTTGGATTATTGCACTACAAAAGATCCTGATGTGCACTTCAAATAAATAAGTCCACTAATTACAAGAAATCAATTATGAATTACTTTTAGGTAACACTTAGATTACAAAACTAAATGAAGCACGTAAGGACCTGGCTATTAGGAGCAAAGCCACCTTCATCCCCCACATTAGTCGCGTCTTGTCCATACTTCTTTTTAATCACAGCCTATAAGGCAAACACAATATCTTAATTGATGACACTAAATCAAAAAGAATCCTGTCATCCATTTTTGCTTTTATTCTAAAACAAGTTGGGCAAAAAGAACATTAACCTTTAGATGATGGTATACTTCTACACCCATCTTCATTGCTTCTTTGAAAGAAGATGCCCCAACAGGGAGAATCATAAATTCCTATATAAGAGGCAGAAGGACAAGAATTTGGATAAAAAAACGGCCCTAATCAATACATGCAATTAATTAGATAGATTTACCTGCATTGCAAGCTTATTTCCTGCGTGTGAGCCTCCATTGATAACATTGAATGAAGGTACAGACAATACCAAAGTCTTGTTTCCAGCTAGATTTGCAATATGCTGAAATGTTTTTGAAAATATACCAAAGCAATCCATGAGAACACAAGCGAACGAGATAGAAACTATAGTTACTGAAATCTCACATACCTTGTACAGAGGAATTTTCTTTGCTAAAGCACCAGCTTTACAGACAGCGAGTGACACGGCCAAAATAGCATTTGCTCCAAGCTGAAAATTACAAGATTGAGGAAATCCAATCAGCAAAAAATGAATGCCTATTAGTCTATTACCGTTTCCATAAATGCAGACGCAAAAAATAAACAAAAGAAATCCTATAGTGATACCTTCTGCTTGCACCATCCCCACTCATTAACAGTTCCATCAAGCTGCTGTACCATAAAATTGTCGATTTCAGTCTGCTTGGTTGGGTCCTGTAAACGCAGATAACAAATTCAGCCACTATATAAAAACTGGATTTAAAAACAATACAACATATGTCCAAATAACCCAATATTATAGTTCCACAATACCTTGCCAAGAGCAGGAGCTATAATTGAATTCACATTCTCGACAGCCTAAGCCAAAACAAATTTGGAATCTTATTATCAGCTCCGTTTCATTCAGGAAAAAATTACAGAAAAAAATAACTTCCTAAAACAAACATAAGTTACTGGTAAACAAAAATACAATAAAAAGGGACTGATGAAGATCTAGATCTTATTATCAGCCTCTTCAATATGAATTGCTTCGAGTAGATTTGCAGAGTAATTAGGGTTTAAAATTGTTTACCTCTTTAGATCTGTAATCCACCATTGATGAGAATGTAAGAACTATGTGTGAGTGACGGCGAGAACGACGGCGGGAGAAGACAAAGAGAGCTGAGAGATCAGGGTTGAGTGAGTGAGTCTTTGTATTGTTCAAAAGGCGATTCAGCTTGGTTTAGAAGAGGAAAGATTATTGAATGATCTGAGTTTGTGAGATCAGTACCAGCGAGAAAGAGAGACTTTTCCGGCGCAAGAGAACCAGAGAACACTACCGACGTTGATGGCTCAATACCGGTTGCGAGAGAGAGAGGTCGACGCGAACAGCATCGACGGCGAGAGAAACAAAGGGCTGCAACGTGAAGGGCCTCCAAAATTATAAAAAGTTTCAAACTTTAGGACAACACAAAAATCTGTACATAGATTAAAACCCCAAATCAATGTTTTCAATTAAATGTAACACAATATTTTCATTCTGTTTGATCAAGGAAAACAAATCAATGACAAATTTTCTTTCTTTAGCTATATGTTGTTTGGTAAAAAAATATTTATTAGGAGCATTGATCGCGACAAAATTAACTCTTTAGAAATTTTAAAAATTCATGTTATGACAGAATGTACCAATTATCATCAAATGAAAGTTTGATTCTGTCACTGAAAATGTATAGTTACTACAACAAAGGATAGATTACAAAAAAAAAAAACCTGCTATTGGCCAATCTGCGATATCGTAGTCTTTGCCTGCCAAGACCAACTGCTCCTGAAGTCACCAATATAACCTCATATCCTCTTGTATTTAGCTCTTTAAGCTGCAGAAAAAGTAGCTTCCAGTTAAAAAAAAATTACACAACCAATGAAGAATTAATATCGCACACTTATAAATACCATTCATCATCAAAAACACTTAATCAAAACAGGACAAGGGATTATTAGTAAAAGGATGATTTCGTATGACGTGAGTCACCTTCTACTGATTTAGTTTCACGTCGAACATATTTTTCCATATCCACGTTTCAGGGTTCTATTATTACCAAACTTTTTTTACCAAATTAATGTTATTATGTTAATAACTTAGTGAATTATATTAGTTTCAAGGGTTTGAATGCTGGACCTCGTGGTTAGCACTCCTTCAACATTCCTCAACTCATCAACCGATCTATTTACTTGTGACTACTACTACTTATATATAAAATGTTTGGCTATTTTACTGAATCCTGATCTGGCTTATAATTTGCACATGCTATCAAATACAAGTTTGGATTTAAGCTAAATGATAGTACTATTAGAGTTATGACTTATGTTGTGTATGATATTGTGATTTAACAGTGCAAAATGATATATATCATCACCTGCTCACAAAGAGCTCCAAGTCTTCCCAATGCTAATCTTCCATCACTTCTAGTAACCACGGCTGTTCCAACCTTCATATATCACAAAACAACTAAATAGTTAATTATACAACCATCAAATAATTATTAAAAAATAATACAAAATAAATCCAATGATATCATCGATGAGTTACAAACTCATACAAAGTAAAAATAAATAAATAAAATCCAATAGTACATAAGAAAACCAAATCCAACGAGAATGAGAATGAAGAGTGAAAATTGTTCATCAATTATAACGAAAACGTAGATCTAGAACGAAAACCTAAAACTGATGAAGATCTAGATCTAGATCTTCTGCTTCCTCTTCAATATGAATTGCTTCGAGTAGATTTGCAGAGTAATTAGGGTTTAAAATTGTTTACCTCTTTAGATCTGTAATCCACCATTGATGAGAATGTAAGAACTATGTGAGTGACGGCGAGAATGACGGCGGGAGAAGACAAAGAGAGCTGAGAGATCAGGGTTGAGTGAGTGAGTCTTTGTATTGTTCAATTTCTACTTCGTCACTGGTTCGTCGGCGGGACAGCGAGCCAAGATACGATTCGTCAATCGACGAATCCATGCCACGTAATCTGGAAAAGGAGAAAGAGAAACAGCCTTGTACGTACGCCTCCCACGCGAAGAAGTGCTTTTCTTCTTTAATTCCAAAAAAGTAAAGCCGGAGCTCTAGCGAACAAATCTTATGTGTTTTTCCCAGAGAGCAATTTCATTCCACTAGAACAAGTCCGTTGCAGGCGATTCAGCTTGGTTTAGAAGAGGAAAGGTTTGGTGTGAGTTGATTGAATAAAAAAAATTTATAATAATATATATAGAAATTAAATTTTTACTGGCAAAAATGTTAGCGTCGGCTAAGCCGACTCTAAATCTAATCTAAACATTATATGGGTCCCATTTGAGCAAAAAAAGAGGAATAATAATTTTATTATATTAAATTTTTATCAATTAAAATAATAGAGTCGGACAGACCGACTGTAAATATGGTCTAAAATGTCATACGTGGGTCCCCTAACCTTTAGCCTCGGCTAGGCCGACTCTAAATCTTTTTAAAAATAAAGGAAAACTAGAAATTGAAGTAGAGTGGGTTAGGCCGACTCTAGTCGGACGCTAGTAGCGTCGGTGTCGGGGGCCGACGCTAAAATTCGACGCTATTTCGCTGTTTTCTTGTAGTGCTTGGTGACATAGTCATTCACGTTAATGGCAGGGAACAATAGAGTCCATTAGCTCGCACCTGATAAATTTGAGAAAATGACCCATTAGACTTGATTTTTCGGCAACGAAGAAGAGCTTGATGAAAAAAAAAAACAAGTAAGAGGGTATAATTAGAATTTAAAAAAGCAAAGAAAGGGAAACAGAGGAAATACCAATCCGTAGTCCGTACTAAGATTATTGTGTCCGATTGTAGCCATAAGGGAAGAAAACTGAATCGATCTAAAGCCAAGAGAGAAACGAGAACCCAAAAGACGAAAGCTTAGAGCATTGAAAGTAGCGATTAAGAGGTATATGGAGAGGGAGAGAAGAAGGAGGCGGAAGAAAGAACAGGATCTGAAGTGAAAACCTAGGGTTGAGAGGGTGAGAGGGTGAGAGAGAAGGAAGATTGGGGAATGAAAGATGAGATGGGATCTAAAAGAATCACAAACCAATCCCTTTCCTATTGGTAAAGAGAAGTTACACAAAATTGCGAAATTGCCACCACTTTGATTTCCCCTCGGTTCAAAAATCCACTGAGGGGAAATGTCATAGATTATTTAGTTTTCCCCTCAGCTACTTGTTTCTGCCGATGTGAAAGATAAATCAAACTTCAATAAAATTTCTAAAATGCCACCGTGTTATCTTTCCCCTCAGTTATTTTGTCCACTGATGTTAAAACCCTGATGTGGAATGTATATTTTCTAGTAGTGCACTATGTGCATATGTATTGTGTCGTTTATGTGTGTATTTAAAAAAAATAAAAAGATATTAAAGATAGTAAGAATAACATGAATTTGAAAGGTGAGACCGACTTATCCATATTTTATTTCTTCTTTTGATTGTGAAACCCGTTAGTTGATAAGGAGAAAGATGATCATTATATAGTTGTCAGTAACTAATATGTATCTATTGTTTTTTTGCTCCAATGGGTTCTTTAACATGGGAAGGTACTTGTTAAGTAAAAGATTTCAAGTTGGATATGTTTTATGTGCCTCTTTTGTTTCCCATGGTCATCACAAATATTTTTTGTTACGACCAATCTATTATCTATTCTAAGTCCGTCATCGCTTATCATTGCACATGTAGCAAATCTCCCTTGTCTTCCAATCCATCAAATTTTATGGAGGAAGCTCAAAAAGTCCATTTAGCGATGAAGATGGAATTAGTTTGAGCAACTCACACGAGTGCAAGAAGTAATAACTTTAGCACTTGGGATGCATCCAAACATAAATCACACTGATAAGTAACAATATAAATATTGAAATTTAGAATAATAGTATAGAAAAGATCAAAAGTTAATATTGAACAACGTCTCTTCATTTATAGACTTGACTTCATTTGGCCTAGATTATTTAAACTTGGAAGTTAATTTTAAAGTTAAAGTTAAAAAATATAACTTTAAAATAAAGTTTAAAGTTATTTTTTTTTGTTTTAAAAGTCATCTTAAAGCTGTAAATTGTTCGGTAAAATATTTTATAAAAACTTCATTTTTTTGAAATTAATATACTGTGTCCTAGAAGTTAACTTGAGTTGGCATGGAATCGCAATGGGTTAGCACATATAAAAGCTTCCGAAAAGTATTTGTAAAGTTCATTTCAACACCTGCAAAACTTTTTTTATTCATCTTTTCTTCACGAAATAAAAGCTTTTTTTTTGTTAAGAGCTTCTATGAAGTCCTGTTTGAAGGAGGAGATGAAAAGTTAAAATTAAATCAGGCCAAACACTACTTTTGAATGGAATAGTGATTGAGATGGAATATTACGAGCTGAGTTGCAAGACTGGTTTTTTGGAGTAACTGATAGGTAGGGGGTTGTCTTGGGTTAGAATAATGATTTTCTGTTTTCAGATTAATATTCTGTACCTCACTATTTAAAGTAAAATATTCCGTCACTTGATTTGCTTGAATTGAAAAATTTGCTTGAATTGATTAAAAGGAATTAAACTTCAAAAGATATAGGAGTGGAGTGAACATTTCCAGCTCCTATTCACATCAATCACAGACAAACAAACTGAAGTTTGGTATAACATGCATCTTCACCAGCCCAAAGAATACAACCAGAAACAAAACCCAAAATTTGTAGAACCGTTGTTGATACAACATCTATAAACTCAAAACTTTCTTAATCTGGTCTAGTTTTGTTTTTTGTTTTTTTTAAATGGCAAACATTAATATGTTGATAACTGTTGGATTGAACCAAGGGATTAAAGGAGTTGATGAGTTAAAGGTCTGATGATTAACTATAACTAAGTTCTACTTCATTAACTATCAAGTTTTGGTAAAACCAATTCCACATACAATGGTAACTCTTGCACGTCAAATATATAAATGTCATCGACGTGTTGATGATAACCCAAATTGTATGCAGTTTCAAAACTTAAAAACATGACCAGCCAATATAAGTAACAAATGGACTACATACTATATTAAAAGTGACATGCATAAAAACGGCATGTGCAAGTACAATCCAAAACGTTAACAATTCCAATATCAGTTTTCATAGTGAATGTCCACATGATTAATACACCCTGACGTCGTTCCAACAATGTTCAACTCACTTTCTATTTTATTTACACGGAATTCCAAGATTACCTAGAACACAAACCACATGACAGTGAATTAGATCCAATATTTTACAAGCAGTGACGTGAAGTAGCTCACTCAGCACATGGTAGAACATGAGAAAAAATATTTAAAACGTGCAAGTTTGAGGAGATGAAAAATTGAGGGAAAGACAAATGAGGTGAAAAGGTTTTGCTTTTTTTAGAGGGTAAAAAAAGACTTTTTAGTTAAGCAAAGGTTTTCCCTCAAAAAAAAAAAAAGCAAAGGTTTAATAAACAGGGAAATTGTTTCCAACTCACTTTAATGCCATAGTAGATACAAATTTGGAGTATACTTTCTACTACCTCATTTACGCTCTAACAAACAAGTGTGAAGTAACTTCACGTTTTGAATATCTAACTTCTTAAACAAGCGCAGGCTTCAGAAAAGAACAGTTAATTTTGAGAGCCTTAAGCCACAAGGAACATCACACTATACTCTTTAACACTCTCACATATTGGTCCCATTAGATGACCCGATACCACTCGATTAGTGGGAATAGCGTGGAGTTTTTACCGAATAATAGTGTTGAGAAGACTGTCAAAGAATGTGTTCACTTGCATGTCTCAATAGACAATGAAATCACATAAACTATTCAACTTGATGAAAACAATTCTCTTTCTCTGAAACCTTAAAGCACATTAACTGTAAGAAGGAATTATCAGTTTCCTTCACATTGAATCAATCACAAAATGCCTTTTTGAAGATACATTACTAACCTTTGTTTTCTTATAATGACTAGCATTCCAATGAAGTCTCAAAATTATAATTTTAGACTGCCTTTCTTGCTTAGTGCTATTACGGCTTTGCTCAACAAAACTTAGCGTTCCATTGAGATAGAATAGGAACCGGTGTTTGGATCTTTGACTGCTTTGAAGTTGTCAACGCTCATCCCAAAGTGTCCCAATACAGAATTGCCCATTTCTTTCAATTTTTCTGTATCAAGAAACATTCATCTGTCTGAGCAAATGATGGCAGTGAAACGAAAATGAAGTAAATAGACAAACTTGGTCACGGACTATTTTCTATCTAAGATAAAATTTTGCTTTCATATAACAGAATAGCATATGTAGGCAATGGCCAAAAATTAAATGGTAGATAATAACCTATGATGTTTACGTGGTGATTCACCCCAAGTGCAACTAAGAAAAATCATTCCTAGGAATACTCAATTGGGGGGAAATTAGGAATACTCTAATGGTATAAAATATAAATGAAGGACAATTAATGCACTCAACATACCAACGCACCATCCTACAAAGATAAAATAATAAATATACAAATATTAAAAGGAACCAAGAGAAAGACAAAAATGACTTGCCAATCATTTCTTCTTTCATTTTTTCCCGTTTTACAGCAGCAAGGGGCTCTAGTCGGCGAATGGATTTCCCAGCTTGACCATTTGAGGGATCAATTTCTAAGATCTTTTTCATATCTGCCAATTATATTTGAAAAGAAAAAAAAAACTGGTGAAACAAAAAGATACGGGGTTATGAAAATTTTTTTTTTTTAAAAGAACTGAATGCTATTAGACATTAGTGTGACAAATATACTGTCAACAGAAATGCATCAAGAGCCAAAACAAACAGATAACTAGAGTACTTATTACACACCACACAGCCTTCTTGTTTGAGAAATCAAACCTCCCTTACTATGTTATTTACAACCTGCTTGGGTTGGGGTCTGTCTGAGTAAGGAAAGATCTCATAGCCACGCTATCGGTCTTGAAGGAAAATAGAATAGGAACCTTGTATAAGTAGGGAAGGTACATGTGATTCCTCAACCAAGGAAGAGTGTCAGGCATAAGAAGAACAACACCCTTGATGTAAATATTATTTTTCAAACAGAAGAAGTATCAAGTGCAATTGGTGCAAACTTCATATGAATTGGCATAATTATGCCTTGCCTTATTTTAAGCTTGAACTTACCAGCAATTGCCTCTTCAAAATGTTCAAGCTTTTCATGAGCCTCTCCTCTTCTCACCAAAGCTTTGACATATGCAGGATTCAGTTCCAATGCTTTTGTGCATTCTTTAATTGTATTTTCATATTTTCCCTGAGGTATATTTGACATATGTTAAAGAAAATCAAGCATTAAAATTTAAACTCAATCAATTACAACTACAAACATAACATAAAGGACACAAAGATGATGTTAGACCTTGTAGCAGCTTAATCAGGAATATAAATGATTAAATATCAATATTGTACTGTTGATAGTTCAATTAGATGACATATGCGGTAATGTAAAATACAGGTATGTGTTGAAAGTTGAAACATGCTATTCTCGTTACAGTATAAAAGAAGGCCATACCAGTTTCAAAAAGCACACAGCACGGTTTGCATGGCACATTGAGCGTATTTCCACAGATGAAGGCATGTCTAGTGCAACTTGTAAAGCATGTTCATATTGCGATAAAGCCTCCTCATACTTCCCATCTACAAAAAGTTTGTTACCTTCTACTTTTGCTTCATTTGCTTCACTCAATGCTTTCTGTTACAAAAAATCATTGCACTCGATCACTTTTCACATCATAAAGAAAGACTATCAGATCAAATCCAAAATCAGAAAAAAGCTACCAAATTATTAGTTGCACAAGCTACATGAATAGCTTTCTTTTTCTCCACTATTGAGAGAGAGATTATCATTACTCTAGCTAGCGAAGATTGAAAAGAAAAAAAAAAAAAAGCAATTTTTTAGTGCTTCAGCTTTTTTAAAATCCCACCCAAACACACCTATACTAGATTAGAACAAGAGGCTTTTGTTTTTGAATTTTTCCAGCTCAAAATGCAATGAACGTCCCACCAACTTAGGCCATGAATAGAAAACCCTTCCATGCGGAAAAAAAAAACTCTTGTGTTATTGACCTCCCTCCAACTAGAACTATCAGAAAAAAACCTCTTGTGCTTTAGTGTGTATTAAGTTCTACAATGACGATAATTGATTTCGAGTGAATTGATTTAACTTAAACCCTTCAATGCAAAAATAAATAAATAAGCCTGTGTTATTGACCTCGCTCCAACTAGGGCCACACAAACAGAACTCTTCTGCTTTAGTGTGTGTTTAGTTATACATTGACAAAAATTAATAAAATTAATTTTAATTTCAAAGTTAATCGAACAATAAATTTAAGGCAAAAGCTCAAGATTTCAACATTAAGTCTAGCACAAACATGGACACCAAACATGACACTAACACTTTGACATTGACAAAAATTTGAAAAAATTAATTAATTAAATGTAATTGCATGTAACACCGGACATTCAGAGATATAAATCCGGCCAAATACCTCCCGTGGTCCTTTAAGTTATATGTTTATAGCAGATTAATCCTTTTAAGTTTTTTTGTTATCAATTGATCCTTTAAGTTATTTTGTGTTACAAATTGATCAATTAAGTCATAGAATATTTACACCGTCATCCATCTTTTCAACCAACTTCGTTAAAAAGTGCTTATAGACCGTTTAACATTAAGATGGTAGGTCCAAAAGTGCTTATAACATCAAACATGATTACTTATACACATTTTCTTCTTGTTTTTGAATTCAAGCCTAATTTTACAGATAAATATTTGATCAACAATATTATAAATCAAGTAATCGGTCAATTTTGTTTTGAATCAAGACCGAATAACACACCTATGAGCCCTAGTTTTGAAAGCAGTGAATTTGGACAAATCAATTTAACATTAAACATCCACACAAACACTTTTTGACTTAGTTTGATGAAATTAAAATAATGGTGATAATATTTGACTTAAAGGACCAATTTGTAACAAAAAAAACTTAACGGAATAACTTGTTATAATCATCTAGGACCACAAATGGTATTTGGCCTATAAATTCTCTTTAAACGTCCAAACATGTCAAAATCAATTTACATGCATAGAATCCCAAAAGTTAATCAAAACATACACTCACTAAACCAGAAATTTTATTCATGTATTGCACATTACTCTTCTCTCACGTCACTTCAAATACGTACAATGCGATAGAATTAGAAATTATAGATATAAGTAATGGATTAACAAAAACTAACATTACTGAAAAGAAAATTCGAAAAAAGGAAAATTATTGCAATAAAAGAGAAACAATAACGAAACCTTGAATTTCGAAACCGAACCTGTTTCAATTCCTCTTCATTGATCAGAGCATTCTCAGACGAAACACTTCTCTGAGCAACATCTTGTTCCTGTTCTCCCTCTTGCTCCTTCGGTTGGTCAAGATTCTTCGGTTCTTCTCGGCTGATATCTCCGCCGTCGTCTCCGTCGCTATCGAGATCAGCTTCGCTGGCGGTTTCGAAGCCGTCGGAAGCGTCGTTTCCGGTGGCAGTGGCGTTGGATGGATTGGCGTTTCGATCGTCGGTGTTCTCTTGCTCTATCACTACCATCTTCTCGAAGGTTCTGTGTTAGAGACTTGTTTGGATGTGAAAAAAGAAAAAAGTGATTATCGTTTGCAGAAGAAAATTTTGTTTCGTGTGTTTGAGATTTTGGGCTTCGAGGTTCTTCTGGAGTAGTATCCTACTGTGTAATGCTAACTCATACGTGTTCTTAGACCAGTGGATGTAAAACGGCATCGTTTTATTACTTTATTTTTATTTTTATAAATGGCATCAATTGTGAAATAATATTTTGCCTGCAAAAGGGAATAAATACAACTTGATTATTAATTAATTGTATGAATGAAGCTAGTAAAATGATGTTTGTTAGCTAGAGAAGTGTTATATACATTCTCTTTTATTTGATGAAAATCAATGTGACTACCATTCTTTAAAAATGGGTCTACATAATGTGGTAAGAGTGACATAAATTTCACTCTAAAAAATGAGTGTTAGAAAGAGTGTTTTTAACCTTTCTTTTGTTACGAATTACAAAAAAAAAAATAGATAATCAATAATTTAGAGATTTAAAAAAACATAAGTTGTTTTGTGTTTGTTTACTAAAAAAATCACTTTTTAAAATAATAATAATCATTTTTATAAAAACAAAATTATCGCTTATTAGAAAATGTTTTTCTAAGAAGCTTCTGAAACAGCTTCTCATTTGAATTAATTTTTATGTTTTTTTATTGAAAATTTGTAACAAGCAGATAAATTTTTTTAAAAGTAATTATTCTATTTAAACAAAGGGTGGAGTCCAATAAGGGAAAGGTGAATCATTTCCCACTAAAGTTAAGGTGATTTTTGACCCTTAATATATTAATAAAAATATTCAATGATTTAGATGGGTCACTTACAAACCCATTGTTAACTTTTTGATTTTAAAAATTATACAAAAATTGTACACAAATTGTGACCCCGCATTATAAAGGTTTAATGATATTTTATTTAATTGGTGATAGACTTTTAGCAAGTGTACTAAAACTATCGAAGTAATAAAATATAAGTTCGTATCCACGATGAATGTGTTAATCTCAAGTTAGCAATATTGTTGATAAATATGATGTATAAAGGTTATGGTTGCCCTAGGCAGTTGGATTTGGTTGTATAAAAAGTAAATAAACTGACAAAAGTTGTTTTCAAAATATAAAGAGAGATGAGATCAAGTCTTTCGAATCCTCTGATCAATTCTGATTTGGTGAACTACACCTATTACTATGAATGATTATCTAGTTTCACGATGGTTAACAAAAATAGTTCTAATCAATCCCTTGAGTTAGAACCCTCTTCTCGGATTACAGCCCCTAATTCCTTAGGTGATCTAATATTCCTTGAAGGTTTTAAACACGTTAACTTATGATCACAAATAAACGATTATCTATTCCTAGACTTGGCCAAAACATTCCCCAGTTTTTAAGGAAAGTTTATTCAAAAAATGCGTGCTCTGTTCTGCAGTTCAGCACACATTTTCAGCTGCCTAGCTTCTACAATTTGCAACGGCTCTTTGCTGGATTTCTGGCAATTCTCAACAGCTATCTTTTCCTCTATAAAAGGGTGAAGATTTGAAGAAGAAAATTGCTAAGACTCTTGAAACAAAAAGAACTGAACTGTGCTCTGTTTTGCTGTCAAAAATATGTGTCTGTTCAAAACTCTTAGAAATTCTTACAAAGTTTACATCTTAGAATTTCTTAAGGTTAGAGTCTTATACCTGAGTTGTATTAAGTGAACACCTCTGATATTTGATCAAGTGTTCAACTCAAACTTCTTTCTTTGTAAATCAGTTTGAATCAAAGTCTTAGTCTGCGTGCTGAGCATCCTGAAGTCTCATTACTTTGTGTTCTGAGCAATTAGAAGTCTCTTAGCTTTGTGCTTTGAGCAGAGAAGTCTCTTGACTTTGTGTCTTGAGCATTGGAAGTCTCTTGACTTAGTGTCTTGAGCATTAGAAGTCTCTTACTAGGTGTTTGAGCATTGAAGTCTCTTAGCTTTATGCTTTGAGCAATTTTAATCATCTGATTATAGTTCAAATCTCCTGTAAGTGACAGGGGGACTAGACTACTTCCAACTTGAGGAAGAAACTAGTATAAAAATATTGTGTGTCTCTCTTTCCCTCTCTCTTTACTTTTGAATCCGCTGCATAAACACTCTGAAAAAGGTTCAGAACCTGATTCTGAACTTAACCAAAGTTTTGAGAAAGAAAAAGAATTTACAACTGCCCACACACAATTCAACCCCCCCCCTCTTGTGTGTTTTTCTCACCTTCAATCACCTAGCTACTACCTGTATTGATTTCAACCTAGGAACTCCTAGACCTGAGATCCCATCTCACTTCCCTCAGTCAATCACTGCCCCAGTGATATCAGACTCTAAAAAACAATCAAAGTAGGAGACACACTCCAAAAACACAAAAGTCACTTTTGCTTAAAAGCTTCAAGTGAATTACAACTCAATAAAACAAACCAACTCTAAACAATAGAGTGGTATACAAAAACAAAGCACACAACTCACAAGGAACAGACTCAAAACCTAAGAATAACTCTCTTTCAATACTAGCTTCGGTTTTGGTCGAGTTTCTTCAAAAGCAACGTCCTCTATTTAAAGTCTTCAGCAGCAACAAATAATTGAACCAAATATTCTTCAAAGATATATTTCCAAAATTCTTTAGAAACATATAGAAGCAAATATTCTTCAGAAATATATTTTCCAAAGATCTCTTTGAAAATATAATCACAAATAAAAATATCCAATCTTCAGAATATATCTTACGAAAATATTCTTCCTTCTAGAAACGCAGCTTGGAGAATTCTTCAATTAAATCTACAAATGATCATGTGAGAAAATTAACAGCTCCAAGGGATAAAAAACAGGACGCAGAAAACCAGCTTCTGAAGGTACTTCTGAAGAAGTGCTTCTGAAGGTCTGTGTCTGAAAGTTTTGCGTCTGAACATTCCAGCTTCTGAAGGTTGCTTCTGAACAGTGCTTCTGAAGTTCAGCTTCTGAACAATGCTTCTGAAGTTCAGCTTTTGAACAGTGCTTCTGAAGGTTGCTTCTGAACAGTGCTTCTGAAGTTTAGCTTCTGAAGACCCAGCTTCTGAAGTTCAGCTTCTGAAGACCCAGCTTCTGAAGACGCACATATTGAGATTTCAGCTTCTGAAGACGTACTGCTTCTGAAGACGCGCATTATTGCTTGTATATTTGATTTTAGCAAACATGAAGCCAACAACCAAATATCCAACATATACATTAGAACTGAAGAAGTTTGCAAGTTATTAGAAAATCAGAAGAAGACTATCAGTCAACTTCAGGCTGAAAGAAGTGAACACTTGGGACAAATTTTTGATCTCAAAGATGAGGTAACCCAACTGAACTCTCAACTTGAACATATCAAGAAGCAAGTCAGAATGTTGAACACTGGTACTGATGTGCTGGAAGAGATGTTGGAGAGTCAAAATTAAGGGAAACCAAAAGGAATAGGTTTTGATTATAGGACCTTGAACAACAAACAGCAAAATCCAGCTAAAAGGTTCATTCCTGCTGTTGGAAATTATAATCTAATGATGGGCAAACCTAAGTTGGAACATCAGAACAAACATCAGGGATCTAAGAGCAGGAGGGCATCTCGTTCTTGGGTATGCCATTATTGTGGTAGAAAGGGGCATAAAAAACCGTTTTGTTTCAAACTGTATGGATATCCACAACCTCATGTTCAACCAAAGGCCAGCCATACATGTGTACAAGTTAGAAAAGAATGGAAACCCAAGGTTGTTGATACTAGTGTTATAGCTCACTCTTCTCTAAAAGCATCATCAAAAGGAGAAGAGATTAAGTTGTGGCACCAGAAGCTTGGTCATTTAAACCTAAGAGGAATGAAGAAAGCCAGTCAAGAAAAGTCTCATGGAAAGTCTGCCAGTAAGTCTGTTGTTGTGTCACCTTCTGACAGTTCACAAGAGAAGGAGACTGATGAGCATTTCCAGGATGCTGTGTCAGAGGACAAGTCAGTAAACAGTGAGAATGACAAAGATGCAGAAGAGTCTGAACCTGTGTCTTCAAGAAGTTAGTACTGATATGGTAAAGGATCAATCTACAATTGTTGTTAATATAGATGATCTGGAGTCTGATGATGAACCCATTAGTAAAAGACTTGACCAAAGTGTTGGCAAGATGCTGAAGAATAGGAAAGGAAAGGCTGTTGATGCTGCCAGCAGGCCTGCTCCTGTTACTAAGAAGAGTGTTGTTGTTGGACCATCTAAAGGCTGGAGCAAGGTGGTGGTCCCTGTCCCAAAGAAGAAGACACTAAAAATAAAGGAAGTGGATCCTAGTGAGTCTGAGGATAATGTTGAGCAAGATGTTCAAGACATCATGCCCTATGTTCAGTGTGCTGAGGGTGATGAAGATGTTGCTGATATATTTACAAAAGCCTTAGATGCCAAGCAATTTGAAAATTTGAGGGGTCAACTGGGCATTTGTTTTTTTTATAGAGTTATAGTAAAGTCTGAAGACTAGGCAGCATCTGATGCTGTGTCTGATGATGAAGCAGATTTTGATGCTGAGTCTGAAGACTGTTAATTTTTTGGACTTTGACTTGGATTTCACACACCACATCCTTTTCATAAGCATCCAACTTTTCATACTCATCCCTTTTATTAAAGCAGGATTGATCGTCCAACATAGTGGAAACTTGGGCTCTCCATTCACTCTCACGGTGGCTGCTTCACAGCCTTTGGCTCCACAGGTACGAAGGAACGTTTCCCTCCAATTCTTGTAATGAGAAGCATACAGAGGAAATAGACGCCTGTTAGGATGGGCACTGATGGAAACCCAAGAGAGTTTGTCCACCCCCTTCGTCCCGTAAAAAGTAAAGAAAGGACCAACTGGGGGCTGAAAGACCAATCCATCACATAAGATCTCAAAGGCGCGGATGAATGCTCAGCTGTTTGGTTGAAGTTGCGATGGCGCCACGTTCAGAATCCTCAAGATATCAATTTCAAACTGCGTAAAAGGAAACTTGACGCCCAGGTTTTCGAACACCGCGGCGTACATATGAAAGATCTCTTCCTTCAATCCCCTTGGGTGACGAAGGCAAACATTCTCGCCCGGTCGACAAGCCTTAGTAACTACATCGTCCTCGTTCCTAGTAGACGAGATGCAAAGCTTGCTCCGGAAAAACGCCACTCATTTTGGATCTGTATACACAGTCATAGAACGAACGACTTCATTCGCAAACTTTTCCCCACTTGATTCATCAAACGACATCTTGTAACAAATCCCTTTTACAATGAGGTCCTGGGGAAGCATAAAGCAAAATGCAGTCAGAGAAGGCACCACTACTCTCACCTTTACTCTCCAAATCACTCGAAAACAACGCCAACACAGAATGACCATATTAAGCTTTCTCAAACACTACCCAATCAATAGATACATCCGGTCGTTTTGCATGGTTTATGCTATCCCGCCATAACCTACTCTTCTCCTCTTCACTAACCGGTGAAATCGCCCTACCCATTTTGTCACACTCTCTAATCACAACCATAATCACTGCAAACACGAATGAACCTAGAAAAGTAAAAGTAAGGAAAGGTACCTGAACTGAGAGTAGGCCGCAAAGTCTCGGAAATAGCTTCGATTTAAAAGAACTTCAGAAAACCAAAGTAGCCTGGAGCGAAAAGCAGAAGAAATGAAGAGAGAAATGAAGAACAAAAATGATAAGAAGAGAAATGGGAAAGCAAAAACTGAAAAGTTACCATTTAAGGGACTGACGCCTAGGGAACCCGAAAAAATAGACATTAGTTGGGCACGAATCTCAAGGATCATCCAGATGTGAACACCTCAACAAAACGAAAGGTTGCCTCACCCCAGCCGTTGGATCCAAATCTGTCAGAATCACAAGGGTCGCGCCCTATCTGCGTGACCTCGCAGTAATTAGACGTCGCATATCATCAAATACACAGTTAAACACTTCGCATTGTCCCAAGACTCGTGTTTGTTGGGCTGTGGACCACCAGTATTGACAGTAAAGTAAACTCCCCTCTTTGAGCATATTGCCTGTTGGGCTACCGCCCATCACAGGCTCGAGACAATCACTGCGCCTCTTCGAGCTTAGTGCTCGTTGGGCTACGAACCATCAAATCCTCACAGATAATCACTTCGCATTGTCCCAAGACTTGTGCTTGTTGGGCTGTGGACTATCAATCTTATCATTTAGGGCACAAAGCCCTCCAGAAGGGCTCAACGCCCTCCATAAAGACCAGAAAGACCTTAGGCGAGCCCTCTAGGGGGCGCCGCCTTAAAAAGCTTCTAGAATTCTCTAGAACGTTTTAAACGTGGCTTTGGGCCCAAGTTACTTGGGGCCTAAGCCACGGAAAACCTAGCCCAAATAAGGCTATAAATACCCACTTGAGAGGCACTCTGAAGACATCACTTAAACAGTTCTAAACCCTAGTTTTAGATATTGTACTAACTGCTAGTACAAAAATTATCAATGTCGGAAAGATTATTGCAAGGGATTTGCTTCGATTAGGCAATGAAACAAGAGCCGAATTCCTTTTGGGACATTGTAGCATCGTCAATGCTTTGTGCAAAGTCGCGAAAGTAAAAAGAAAATCATCAGATTTACAACAAAAGAAAATCAAGAGCATTGATGAGGGATGGTTCAAGAAGCTTAAAGAGACTCAAGTTCCAAGAGAAGAGACTCAAGGGAGAAACTCACAACCACCTAGTGAGAATGAAATGTTGCCATCACCACTTCAAGAGGGAGAAGAAGAGGTAACTCCAAACCGCCCTAAATTTGATAGATTGTATTTAGGAATAGCTAATTTATTCATTGATTTGGGAAAATCAAGAGCCATTCCCCTTCCCTATTTTAACAATGACCCGAAACTTTCGGATGCTTTGCAAAGAATGAGAGTGAAAACAAAGAAGGAATCGATGTATAAGCGTTGCCAAGGTAATCGGGGGATAATGGAACACCATCATCACATGGCAAGGATTGAATTTAACTGACGGCTTGCTCAAGAAGAGGAAGAGTTTAACCAAGAGGAATTAGCAAGAAAAGAGCAAGCAAGAGTTGGTTATGAAAGTTGGCTTGGAACATTCAATATTGAGTCCACGTTCGATCATGGGGCTACCTCTGAGGAGCGTACCTAGCTTCTTATGATACTTATGAATCATTTTATTTTGCTTTTGTTATCTTTTCTTTTCTTTTGTTTTTAGGACTTTGATCGAAAAAATGCGTCAAGCTTGAGACGTTAAACAAACGTTGAATGGGAGGCAACCCATCTTTTTATTTTTCAAGTAACTTTAAATTTCAGTCATTTATTTTACATAGCCACTTTCTTTTACTATTGCTAACTCGCGACTAGGCTCATTGTTTTTACATGAATTGCATAACTTTCCCTTTCAAAAAAAAAAATAGTCTTGGAGAATTGTTCCAAACATTGTCAGCAGAGGACTAGCTTACTTCCAAAGTTCAAGAGTACGATAACTATTGGAGCTTGTTGTGGAAGATACTCAGAAAAAGTCACTATTACAATTCTATAACCGGTGAGATTTTGAGCCATATATATATATATATATGTGTGTTGGATTGCTATTTTTGCTCGAAATTTCGGTCGTTCTCTACGGACTATCGGTTGTATTGTCATACAAACGAGACATTTCTTTTTGGTAACTAGAGCCTTTTTCAAGCCACCCTGAATATCATTATATATCCTTTGTGAAACCACTTTGAGCCTCCATGCATTAATTTTTTTTGGGTTACTTTTATGTGACTTTGAATCATGTCACAAGTTTTGGAGGACTAGCTTACTTCCAAAGTTCAAGAGTACGATAACTATTGGAGCTTGTTGCGGAAGATACTCAGAAAAAGTCACTATTACAATTCTATAACCGGTGAGATTTTGAGCCATATATATATATATATATATGTGTGTTGGATTGCTATTTTTGCTCGAAATTTCGGTCGTTCTCTACGGACTATCGGTTGTATTGTCATACAAACAAGACATTTCTTTTTGGTAACTAGAGCCTTTTTCAAGCCACCCTGAATATCATTATATATCCTTTGTGAAACCACTTTGAGCCTCCATGCATTAATTTTTTTTGGGTTACTTTTATGTGACTTTGAATCATGTCACAAGTTTTGAACCCAATTGATTATATCTGATTGATTTCCCTTTTGGAGTTAGATAGGTTAGTGAAATACTTGTCATGGTTTGAAATTAAGTTTGGGGTTGCTCTTTGGAATTAGCAACATTTTAAGTTTGGGGTGGGGTACTAGTAGAACTTGGTTAAAAAAAATGATAAAAAAAAATGTAGATAAAACATCAAAATGATGGTCTACACAAAAAAAGTAGAAAATCAAGAGACTTAAACAAAAGTTTAGTCCCTTCAAAAAAAAAAAAAGTAGTTCTACTAGTGCCCAAATTATAACTTTCCCTCGTAACAATGGTTGGGACACAAATATTCACAACCATTATTATATAGTACTATTTACGGAGTATCAATTTTTTCTATTATATTCACAACCATTATATTCCCTTGTTTATTTTTGTTGTTCATTTAAAAACTCATAAAGTAATTTAGAAAAATATATCATATTATTTTGATTAAAATCTATGATTTTCATTCATTTCTTAATTTATGTGCTAAAACTTAAAGGGCTATAATATAAAAGTGAGGTAGTAGTTGTTCATTAGTTGTGAGCCAACACTTTGCCTTAACATGGCTTAGTTGATTTATTTTATATGATAAACTTAGCTGAATTTTGAAGTCAATTTTAATGAAACATTATATATTATGACTTGTGAATGATAAGCGCTCGGTGCAATGATTTGGAATAGAGAGAACGAATATGCTTAAGTGAATACAAAACTACTTGATGACAAAAATCGTCTAATTTTTAAATCATTAAATTTTTCTATGAAAATTTTCTGACACTTTCATTTAAAACTTTATCCTTTTGTCTATACTTAAATAAACAATTGAATATAAAAGTTATAAGTAGTCACCCATGCATTTTTCTATGTATGTTCGATATATAGAATTTGAGAATCTTAGCCAATTCATGTTAGAAATCGTGTATGATTGGGTAGCTAGGGAGCACCAGAGTATCATTGCTTTGCTTCCTTGGAAGCGTAAACAATGCAATGCAATGCAAATATCTATCTATAAACTTCAATTATTGAATCCCTCTACGTGCATTAATCATATTTGGAAAATAATTGAACAATACAAAGTCATCTCTAAACATCGTGGATCCAACTCAAAGCCTTCTCGTATCCTCAAAACATTGTGTGTAGCTTAATAGCTTATCCATCTAAAATATGTTCACAATGTATGTATTAATTAATAATAAATACCGCAAGAATATTTGATATGTTAGAATGCATGTTCCAACTCACTCTACCACTTCTCTACACCAAATATATGTATGATTTGTCGAGTAGGTTCTTTAAGCAAAAAATATATCGGTGTGTTAGTATTTTCAGGCAAAATATCTTTTTTGATAATTTATGTTTGACAAAATACTGGATTAGTCCTTTAATTTTTTTAAGTTTTAAATAGGTCCTTATTACCTTTTTAAAGAATTATTTGAAACATAAAAACTTACAAAACTTCAAATAGGTGCATTAAATTAACAACTTAAACAAGAGCCTATTTGAAACTTAAAAAACTTAAAGGATTAACCTGGTATTTTTGTCAAACTTAAATGATCAAAAGATGTATTTTGTCGTATTTTTATACTCACCAACTTAGTCTCTAAAATTGTTTCAGACAAATTAATGTAATTAAATAGAATAATTAATTTCAAAATTACTTTAGAATTATGGTAATTTCATGGAGAAAGTTGAATGGCTTCTACAATTTGGTCTTTTTTTGTTCGTAATTTTTTTTTTTGAAATTAAAGATAAAGTTAAGAGATTGAAAAATCAAGCTATAGTTTTTTTGGTATATAATTTTATTTAAATTAAACAATATTTTTTCCCTTAAAAAGTTGAAAGTTGTAAGAAAAAATATTTCTATAAGAGCTCTAGTTTTATTACAAAATTAACACATATTAATCAAATATTTAAAGTACATAACTTTTACAATATAAATAATTTCATAAATTATCATATTAGATTTTATTTTCTATAGTATGAATAAAATTCATAAATCAACATATTAACCAATTTGTTATGTTTTTCAACGGAAATTTTATTTAAAGATTTTTATTTGAGGAGTTTATTTGGAGAATTTATTATTCATATCATAAGTTAATTTAAAAAAAAAAATATTATTAAATATTGACTAGTGTTGGGTTTGCTAAATCCCAAGATCCCTTTATATGGTTGACCCATTGTCGGCATCCCCTTGTTAGGAAAATTGCATTTTCCACTTCAAAAAAAAGCTAAAACACACCAGTAATTTACGTTTTTAATCTCATCGGTAGTTAACTGTCGATGAGAAGCAATCTGACGGTAACTAACTACCGATGGGAAGAAAACTAACGGCAGTTAGCTGTCGTTACCATGTTTTGCCTATATTTTCTAAAACTTCACATTTTTTCATCTTAATCCGGCGGCAGCTAACTGCCGATGGGAAGGAAACCGGCGGCAGTTAGCTGTTGTTGCCATGTTTTGCCTATATTTTCTAAAACTTCACATTTTTTCATCTTAATGTGAACAAAAACGATAAAATGAGTGAACAAAAACGATAAAATGACATGCGATTAAAGTGAAAAAATATGGCGCACTTACTTTGTCATCTTGAAAAAAATATGGCGATCAAGTATGTGCTGGGTTTTTTCTTACTCATCATAGTTATGTAGTGACAAAAATCGATTTAGTGGATTGATTGTTTAAAATTAATTTTGCCTAAAAGTGAGTTTAAGATAAAATAGTTTATGTATGAATACACGCATGTAAAAGCGAGAAACAAAAAATTTGACTGCTAACATCAATTGTAGAATAAAAAAAGTATAATTTTTAATTTCAAGTAAAATCAATTACGAAGACATTCCACTTTAAAAAACCAGTTAAATATATCAAAATCAGTTATATACTTCTAGAATTAATTTTGCCTCATACAAAAGTAGAATAACATTCGCTAAGTATGTGTTGTTATTATAAGGTTTAAAAAAGTTATTTTTGTTGAGATTGCTAATGGCCATCCAATGTCTAAAATCTAAATGATTCAAATAAAATTCACGTTAAAGGAGTCAAACACCATTTTCTAACCATTATTAATATATTGAAATACTTAGTTAGAACAACAATCTTACAATGCGCACATTAACCCATTGAAGTGTACTATAGTGGACCACTACATATATGAAGATGGAACTGGATGCTACCTACATTCAAGGTCAATATAAGAATGAGAACATCACTTTCTCATTTTTAGTATTTCACAAATGATATTTTGTCATCATTTAAGTGTTGTAACTATCAAGTCAACCTTCACTAATGTAAATAGATTTCTTTGTTGAGAAAATATATGATTAAGGATCATGTTAACTAGGGTTCTAGGACACTAGTTAAACAATTAAAAATAAAAAGAAAACAAATTTGGTATTGAAAAAACACTTTATCATGTTTCAAAAAGTAAAATACACAATTTTCAATTTAATATTTTCTTTTATAACTCTTTAACTAATGCTCCAGAGGTACTTGTTAGCATTTTCCTAAAGTTATTTATGAAACTAACGTTTTACATTGTTAATTAATTATAATTATAAATTAAAGTTATTATTAATATTGGAGAAAATTTGTAATGACACATTTTCATTCAATGTGTCGACAAAAGTTAATTGAAATATAATTTCGAATATCATGTTACAACTTCAAAGTTATATGAGTTAACTGGAAAGTTATATTATGATAATCTCAATCTCAGTTTTGAGGATCAAATTACTATTTATTCTAAATTATATTTTTAAGATTTTATTTTTTAAGGGATAATTTTAAGATTTTAAACCACAATGTTTTTGGTTACATTTGAAATCACAAATTCAATCAATACTTGATAATGCATCTCGTGGAACCGAAAATTGGCAACTAATTATACGCACCATTTACTTCAAAATGCTCCACTCACACAATGATCACCACCACAAAATCATCTTAATTAAGCAATCTTAAGTTCAACATTGCTTAAACAAATCACTTACCGGACACATATATATAGTTCGCGTCGTTGTCGTGAATGAAATCATGCATGTGCTTCTAAAAAATGGCATGAGAATATATAACAAAAAATAACATAGTGATTTGGATTTAAACAATGAGGCCAAGTTTTGCTCTTTCATTTAAAATTTATATATTGAATGTATTCTACTTTTTCATTGGCATAATTTTCATGCACCATCATTGTAAGACTTTTTTTTTATATATTTTTTATGTAAAGCTTATGTATGTATGTAATGTTTTGCTAATACACACCTATTCATTTTTACGAATGTGTGCATTAGCAAGGTGCACTTTTTTTGAGTTGGACAAAAACACCATTGTTTTTAAATTATAAATAAATAAAGTTGGGGGTAAAAATGTAGTTTTGTTTTTTTTCTCTCACTTCATCTTCCTCGTGAGTTAAACGCTGACCGTCATCTAAATATTCTCCACCGTACTTCCTTTCTCCGATGTCTGGTGCCGTCTTTCTTGGAGTCGCGCCGCTCCAACTCAGACTTCGTAACATAACTCCCTTTGATCCTCTTCCCTGGAGCAATCCTCGATGTATCAGAAGGATATTCGTTATTGCTTTTAGGTGATTTGGTTGACTTCTTTATGAGTCATTTGAAAGGTGCATAACTCGCAGAATTTTTGTAATAGGAGCAGAATCTTGATCAATTATTAGATTGCGTCAAACTTGTCTCTTGGTGGTGGCTGAAATCCCAAAAACCACTATCTTTTAATGATCTAGTGGATAACCATTCGATTTGTATTGGTTATGTCACCATGTAATGTGGCGTTTGAATTTTTTTTTTTTTAGACTTGGTGTATTGTGACCTTGTTTTCTTTTTACACATGTCTTGTGCTTGATTGGAACTCGTTTTTTTAGTATATTGCATTTGTCTTTAAAAAAAATGAAACTGGTAAGGATAAACATAAATATTAAAGTTCTATATAAAAAAAAAAACACAAATTGCAATGTTGGATTAATACTCCTGCATTATTATCTCATCATTCTTAATGTAACTGATACAAAAGTGATTTGCAACATTAACCATTTTGTGGGACTGAAATAGATACTATGCAAAGGACATATGGATGGCCTACCTCGTTCCCCTTGATATGAATTGCAAGCTAGCAAAAATCAAAAGTGAAAAATTAAAGTCGCTAACAATTTATATTTGTTGAGATCTAAGTCGATTGTCTTAGTGACTTTACTTTAGGTCAGCCTCGGTAGAAATTACCTTATTTCGTAATGTACTTTTCTTTTTTAAGTGAGAAAGACTTATGACTTGTTTGGTTTTGCATTCAAGTTAATATTCTTGCGTCTCAATGCAACTATTGCCACAATTTTGTGAAGCTAGAAATTCAAGCTTCTCTTTAAACACACGACTACGTCCAATTCAACGCGATAACAAACACACTTATGAATATTTGTAAGACCAATGACTCATTTAACAAAAAATAGTACCAAATTATTGTACGACGTTTTTATACAATGGACAAATTAGTTTATTTGTTACAATGAGTCAATGATTGAATTGAGCTTCTTATGAAAATTTCAAGGACTAATTTGAGTATTAATTTTGCTACAGACTAAATTGGACCACACAAAATTGTGAGAGATCAAAATAATTCTTAATTATATTTGTAAGGTATAAACTTGCTGCAAATTTTTATATAATTAAGGGTATGAATGTTATACGAAGGATGTAACCTTTCTAATTAATAATACTATTTAAACTTTGTATGATCGTGATCATGACTCCTTTAACATGATGCTTTTCTTGTACTTGTTAAAAGTCATCTTAAATTATATGTTTCTTTTATTACCTAACACAAAGCATAAGAACAATTTCACATCGATGGTTAGACGATGACATTGACATTGACATCTACAGTTTCTTTTTTTGATATTAATCTTAAGACTAATATTTTATTCACTTAGTCTATCTAATTTTGAAACAAACAATTAATGTCTAAATTTATAAAGTTTAAATGATTTATATTTTTTGACAAAAAAAATTAAATGATTTATGAAATATTAAGTTTTTGAACATATATTATTAGTTTTTATATGGGGTCAGTTTTGGCGAGTTAAGTTTCGGAGCTCATTTTAGAGTCAGACATAGATACTTATACATATATCCACCAACCAATACTCACATCCACAATAAAATTTGAATTTAGATCATTGTAGGATCTGAATTGAAACCTTACAAACTGGACTAACTTACGTTGACTCATTATATTATTCCATGAAAAAAATGATAGTATTCATAAGGCCTAATATGATTGAATATTTTTAATTTTGAATGATACATTAATCAAGCCTTGTGGATGAAAATTTATGGTTAATATGGGAGATCCAATTAAAGGTGCCCGGCAAACCAAACTTTCCAATGAACGGAGATTAGTGATCATCAACAAAATTAGTGATACTTCACTTCAAATAAATTGATTAAAAAAACTACTTAAAATATGATTAAGAAACAATACTAAAAATGAACTATTCATAATGACTTGTAGGTTTCTTCACGATGCCAAGTTTTGAACCGAGTAAGGAAGAATTAAGATGCATGCGTCTAACCATCAAGATTTTCTATTTTTTTTTGTTAACACTTCGATTCTTAGAAGAATGAAATTCTATCAGTTCAGAGTTTGATCAGGATGTATGTAAAATTCAATAAAAAATTATCTTTTAAAACCAAAAAAATTAACTTTAATTAATAAACAATATAGCTTTATCTGAAATTTACTCGTTTAATTACTCTCACTTTCATGCACACTCTCACTATCAATATAAAATCCTAGATCCACCCGACCACCCCTATCGAAAACAATAAAAAAGAATGCATGTGATATGTATTCAGTTGATTTTGAAGTTAATTAATTAATTAAGGGTTAATAGTGTTTTACTACCTTGTAATATTGGTTATTTCCGGTTTTTTCTCTTGTAATTTTTTTTTAGATTTCATCATTGTAATTTGTAGATTTTTTTGTTTTGGACCTTCATGGAAAATTTCGCCCTCTGTAATTTGAGTAAATTTCGGTTTACCTCCCTGTAATTTGAGCAAATTTTGGTTTATTCCCCTGTTAATTTGAGCAAATTTTGGTTTACCCCCCTGTCATATCATCGATTTTGTACAGTAAAAAATTATCATGGTCCAAAACAAAAAATCTTCAAATTACAAGGACGGAATCTAAAAAAAAAAATTTACAGGGGGAAAACCGGAAATGACCAATATTACAGGGGGGTAAAGCACTATTAACCCATTAATTAATTATACCATAACAATTTTCAATATTTTCCTCTAAAATAAAAAGTTCAATATATTTTATAATTTACCAAAACCGTGTAGTCACTAGCCATTGTCTTTGTCCTGCTTGTGTTTACTCATACATGTAGTGCTAGCTGTCACTGATCTTTAATGGAAGTGAATTTGGGTTACCTTTGTTGAGCATGCTCCTTTTAGCAGCTTGTGTAGCAAACATGTTTTGTGTATCTTTGATTATAAGTTTTCAGTTGCCAAACTCGTGTAACACGTACGATGGTTCTCCATCATACCGGTATTTGTTGTTGGTTCTATGTGCTATTCGTTCGTTAGACATCTATATGTTTAGGGAGTTGGATTAAGTGCACACATTTAAGTCGTTAAATTAAGATCGAACGACCTAGATTTTGAAGCAAATTTTGATTTCTTTAATCTAAGATACCGAGTTTAAAATCTTGACAGGATGATCTTGATTGAACGATCGAAATTTGTGTGACTACACACAATTTGAAACCAATGCTTAGATATGATAACTTATAAGTATCTTGATATATGTTTTTGAAATGTTAATCGATTAGGAAGTCCTTAGTTAATTAACTATTTAATTAGTTTGATCAATTCAATCATGTTTACATAGTTTCCTTCAGTTTTTTTTAATGTTAATTGATTTAAGTCGGTGGTTTGATCGATTAAATTGAGTTTGTGTGTCACAGAAACATAACTATGTTATTTGGGTCTTGTTGCCAAACCCTAATTATATTATTCAATTTCAAAAGCTCTACTATAGATGTACACCAAAAAAAAAGCTCTACTATAAATATGAATCTTGAGAACGTGGCAATCTTACAACACACATTATAACAATGTTTCTAATACCATGCAACAAACTTGAGGTTTGAGTATCAACTCAAAAAGTAGAATTGTAAGCGACATGCCCTTCTGGTTTTAGTCCTTCAACCTTCGATTGATAAGCTACTGCTTCGATACATTACAAAGTCTCTCGTTACTTGAAAATTGAGATTAAATTATATATAGTTTACAAATAACACTCACAAGTTAGCATTTCTTTACCACGCTAGTACTAGACACATTTTAAAGGTACAAGTTCGCATTTTCTTAAATAAAATCAAAATAATGAGGGTCGAAATCAAAAGTGAACAATAAATTGGAACAAATATCAATGAATGTTTTGTGTAAAAGACATATTGTACTGGCTATGAGTACAATATATGAAGACTAGGGTTTTCAGAGTCTGTTTAGGTCATGTCTTGGGAATGATCCCAAGGTTACTATTTGTAGCCCCAATTTGGGACTACCCGGTCATGGTTTTGGGCCCAAATCATAAAGGGCCAAAACCATGACTAGGGCGCCCTCATGAGCTACTGAGGGCGCCTCCAGAGGGTATCCCTTAAGGGAGTTTCCTAAGGTTAAGTATGACTGTCAGATGGGCTCTGTGCCCTTCTGGAGGGCGCCCAGCCTTACTCTAAGGGTTCAAGCCCTTGCTTTTAGGGCATCAAGGCCTAAATGGTAAGATCTACGGTTCACAGCCCAACAAGCACGGGCTTTGGAATAAGGCAAAGTGATTAAACTGTTACTGGGGAATTTGTCTATTACCCTTGTCCAGCGAATGAGACTTATTGGTCATGAAGCTGTGTGAAAAACTTTGAATTACGGGGTGTATAAAATATTAGAAGTTTTGTGGGTGCTAGCCAATCATGGGTGCTAGCCCAACATGGGTGCTAGCCCAACATGGGCGCTAGCCAAACATGGGTGCTAGCTCCACGTGAGTGTTAGCCCAACATGGGTGCTAGCTCCATGTTTTTGTCTTGGGGCCTTGGTGGGTGGTAGCCCAACAGTTGATGGGGTGCTAGCCCAACGAGAGTATCCATATTAACTCAACAAGCACGAGCTTTGGAACAAGGCGAAGTGATTTAAACTGTGTAAAAAGGTGACCTTATTGAGTGGCTTAGATCGCCAATCCAGAACTAGCCCACCATGGGGCGTGGTCCTCTTTGGGATCTAGATTTAGGGCGCGCCCTAGTGAGAAAGAGATTAAAGAAGCCAAAGAGGCGATGAAGCTTGAATGTGATGAGCGCATCAATGATCTGAAGGACGAGGTTGCCTCTGGCGTTGAGAGGGAGATGGCGCTGAAGGTTGAAATCTCAGAAGCCAAGGGCGAGCTGGCATGTCTTTCGAAAATGAGTTTGACCGTGCTAAAGAACAGGTCGCCTTTCTACATCCCGACATCGACCTCTCATCTCTAGATTCTTTTACGGTTGTTCTAGATGGCGCCCTAGTGGACGGACCATAATCTTTCTGTTGTAATTTTTAATTTTGCTTTGAACTTAGTGAACTCTTTAAATTCATAATGATGCATTATTCGCTTTTGTTGTTTATCCGTTCTTCTATTATTTAGCTTCGAATTTCTTCTTTTTTAATGGCGATGCTAAAAATGTCTCCTGGGCGATGAACATTACTTGTGCTTATTTCGCGACTTGTTAAAAATTGTCAAACCGTTTTATTCTCAACGTTATTGTTTTGTTGGGGCACCTTTTTGTGTGGACCCTTCTATTTTCACGACGTCTTAGAGCCTTCTTTAGGGTTAAGGAATTAGGTTGCAACCCTCGCTGGGGTTTGGCGATCTCTTTTTAGCACACAACGTCTTAGAGCCCTCTTTAGGGTTAAGGAATTAGGTGGCAACCCTCGCTGGGGTTTGGCGATCTCTTTTTAGCACACGACGTCTTAGAGCCTTCTTTAGGGTTAAGAAATTAGGTGGCAACCCTCGCTGGGGTTTGGCGATCTCTTTTTAGCACACGACGTCTTAGAGCCCTCTTTAGGGTTAAGGAATTAGGTGGAAACCCTCGCTGGGGTTTGGCGATCTCTTTTTAGCACACGACGTCTTAGAGTCCTTTTTAGTGGCGTTGAGAGGGAGACGGTGCTGAAGGTTGAAATCTTAGAAGCCAAGGGCGAGCTGGCATGTCTTTTGAAAATGAGTTTGACCGTGCCAAAGAACAGGTCTCCTTTCTACATCCCGACACCGACCTCTCCTCTCTAGATTCTTTTACGGTTATTCTAGATGGCCCCCTAGTGGACGAACCATAATCTTTCTGTTGTGATTTTTAATTTTGCTTTGAACTTAGTGAACTCTTTAAATTCATAATGATGCATTATTCGCTTTTGTTGTTTAGCCGTTCTTTTATTATTTAGCTTCAAATTTCTTCTTTTTAATGGCGATGCTAAAAATGCCTCCTGGGTGATGAACATTACTTGTGCTTATTTCGCGACTTGTTAAAAATTGTCAAACCGTTTAATTCTCAACGTTATTGTTTTGTTGGGGCACCTTTTTGTGTGGACCCTTCTATTTCGCGACGTCTTAGAGCCTTCTTTAGGGTTAAGGAATTAGGTGGCAACCCTCGGTGGGGTTTGGCGATCTCTTTTTAGCACACGACGTCTTAGAGCCCTCTTTAGGGTTAAGGAATTAGGTGGCAACCCTTGCTGGGGTTTGGCGATCTCTTTTTAGCACACGATGTCTTAGAGCCCTTTTTAGGGTTAAGGAATTAGGTGGCAACCCTCGCTGGGGTTTGGCGATCTCTTTTTAGCACACGACGTCTTACAACCCTTTTTAGGATTAAGGAATAAGGTGGCAACCCTCCCTGGGGTTTGGCGATCTCTTTTTAGCACACGACGTCATAGAGCCCTTTTTAGGGTTAAGGAATTAGGTCGCAACCCTCGCTGGGGTTCGGCGATCTCTTTTTAGCACACGACGTCTTAGAGCCCTTTTTAGGGTTAAGGAATTAGGTGGCAACCCTCGCTGGGGTTTGGCGATCTCTTTTTAGCACACGACATCTTACAACCCTTTTTAGGGTTAAGGAATAAGGTGGCAACCCTCCCTGGGGTTTGGTGATCTCTTTTTAGCACACGACGTCTTAGAGCCCTTTTTAGGGTTAAGGAATTAGGTGGCAACCCTCGCTGGGGTTTGGCGATCTCTTTTTCTTGGCGTTGTTGATCTGTTGCGGGCGGTGTCTGCAATACAAAATAGATGATATAGATATAATTTAATAAGAAAGCGGGGTGCCTCATTAAAAACCTCCGCTACTGCGGGGGAAAAGAGTGCTCCTTGCTTTTTACATTAAACAAAAGGTACATGAAACTAAAACAAGATAACGAGTGTGACGACTTCACGAGCTTCTGAGATCGCCCTTCGGATTGTCATGGCGAGTGTCTCTCTGTTGGCTGCAAAGTCTGGACGTGGGCGAGTTTGTGTAGTTCTTGAATTGAGTTCGCTCCATGCGGTGGGCCTGTCTCACTAGCCTTCTTTGTGATACTAGCATGACACCAGGTTGGCGTGTTGACCGACTTAACTCCTGGATCTACAGCAAGGCGACGACACACTTCAGCGGGGATCATAGTTATTTTTTTTTGGGGGGGGGGGGGGGGGGCTCCCTAAAGCCTCTAGCTTTCTTCTCTGCATTACTTTCCTCTCCTTTGATGTAGTACTCTGCTCTGGATACAATCTCCTCCATGGAATCAGCTGGTTTCTGTGCTAGTGATTCGTTGAATTGGCCAGCGCAGAGGCCGTTATGAAAGGCTCCCACGGACAACTCCTGGTTTGGGTTAATGACTTTGATGGTGGCGTTGTTGTAACGCGCGAGATATACACGGAGAGATTCGTTTGATCCTTGACGGACGTTGAAGGGACTGGTGGATGGTACTTTGCGGTGGCGGCTTGCGTCCGAGGGTGGCGTCTTTGAGGGTTCCTGCTAACAACTTGCACTTGATAGAATCGGCGGTGCCAATGATGGCCATTTGAGTGTTGAAAGCCGTCACATGTCCCACTGGGTCACTCTTTACGTCGAAGGACGAAGGAGATGATGGCTTAAAGTTTTATGGAACTGGCGCGTTCCAAACTTCGGCGGAAAGTGGCTCTGAAGATCTGGATCCACTTTCGTCTTGTTGGGATTCGTTTCCTTCAGCGTGCTGCTGCTGCTGTATTGTCTCCATTGTTGATTGCAAGGCTTATGGTCGCGAAGCTGTTGGATCTGTTGTTGTAAGGCTTCCAAGGCCGCTGGGTCCGCCATCGGTGGTGGCGACGACAGTTGTTTGGGTCGGTGTGTGAAGGTTGTGACTGGCGGTCGGAGATTTGCGACTGAGTTCGCGAATCTCAGGGTTTAGATCGGCTTATCGAACAGATTCGATTTAAACGTCTGATTTGTGAGGGTTGTTATGAATCACGATGGATTCGAAGAGTTTAGGGTTGCTCTGAAAGATACGGCGGATTCACGGCATCTGGTGGTGTTCGGAGGCCGTGGATCGATTGCCTTCCTTTCAGAGATGGTGGCTAGGTCAGTTTTACCGTAGCCTCACGGTGGACGCCAACTGTACTAGCTATAAGTACAATGTAGGAAAACTAGGGTTTTCAGAGTCTGTTTAGGTCATGCCTTGGGAATGATCCCAAAGTCACTATTTGTAGCCCCAATTTGGGCCTACCCGGTCATGGTTTTGGGCCCACATGATTAGGGCACCCTCATGAGCTACTGAGGGCGCCTCCAGAGGGTATCCCTTAAGGGAGTTTCCTAAGGTTAAGTATGACTGTCAGATGGGCTTGCTTAAGGGCGCCCAGCCTTACTCTAAGGGTTTTTACCCTTGCTTTTAGGGCATCAAGACCTAAATGGTAAGATCTACGATTCACATATCAATGTTACCAACAAATTTAAAAAAAAAACAGTTGCACTTATTTTTTAAATAAAGAAGACTTTGAATGATGTTAGAAAACTAACATCAAAATATTTTATTGTTCTTTTGATTCTAATAATTTATTTGGGAAAAATAATTTTGTTAGCTACCGGAAAGATCGGGGATCCAACGCATTGGAGAATCACCGTACTACAATAAAGGACACGTGTCGGTGACAGATTGTTAATTGACTTTATATTTATATTTTTGAAATGAAATAAAAATGGAACATTGCACGTTGCTTAATAATGGGATATTTCGTACACTTACCTAAAATTTTTAGACACCACTTTCTTCTCGCGAAATCCATGTGCCAAGTTGGTTCAATCACTGTACAGAAAAACCGCAATCTCATTCTTTTCCCATTTCATCTTTAGGTCTTCTTTTTTGTTGAATTTATTTAATCTTAAGTATAGGTTTGCCTAATTACTTGAGATGCTGATTATCTCAAAAGGATTAAGTTTGTGAGATTGTCTTAGGTTAGATTTTGTTTGATATATCTTGTAACAGATAATTGTTAAACTATCTAATATTAATGAGGAGGGGACTCTAGTTGGAGCATTGATTCAGATAATTGTATCCCTATTCTTGATGAACTGTGACTGCTAAATGGGGAGAATATTCCCAGCAACATTCTAGGAGCTCATTTTGTTCGTCATGCTTCGATAAATAGTCTTATGGATCCCTATTTAAATGATGGAACAAACTCGTTGTCCAACACACCTCTTTTTGAATAGGTTCAACATGACCGGTTGATTTGGAAGGCTGAAAAGAATGGACGTTACTCTGTGCGCAGTGCTTACCAATTGTGTGTCAATGAGCTGGTTGATTTATCTCATCTTCAACGACCGGGCTATTGGTCAGGAATTTGGAAGCTTAAAGCCCCGCCAAAGGTTAAGAATTTGGTTTGACGGATGTGTCGGGGATGCCTGCCAACCCGTGTGCGACTACTTGATAAAGGCGTTCAATGTCCCACTCAGTGTGTATGTTGTGACTCTAATCACGAGGATTTAGCTCACATTTTTTCGAATGTCCTTTTGTTGTTCAAGTTTAGTCTATGACAGGTTTCTGGCAAGAAATTCAAAGTGTGGTGGTAGCATCACCTTCGGCTATTGAAGCTATTTTCTCTTTGTTGCATTCTTTGTCTGCCACGCTTTCTCAAAGGTTGACTGCACTCTTTTGGAGTATTTGGAAGCATAGGAATGTAAAAGTGTGGGAAGACGTTACAGAAACTTGTGCGACGGTGGTTGAAAGAGTTCGGTCTATGGTTGAAGATTGGAAGCTTATGAATGCTTCCTGTGTTGATGCGCAAAATGCACTTTATTCGGGTCGAGAAGACATTACTGAGTTCGGCAACATCATCACGGCTTCCTGGGCTCTGCTCTCTTCCAAATTCATCAACTCTCAGGTGGAGTTTGCTAGGCGACAAACAAATATGGTTGCTCATACTCTCGCAGGAGAGACCACATTTCTCGCTAGTCCCGTTATTTATTTTCATATACCCAATCTTTATAATACTAAATGTTAGGTAGTCTTGACCTAACTCTATGACTAACCCTAATTTTTGGTTTTGAAAAAAATTTATGAAAACAAATTCCTACCAAGAGTTGAACCGTGCACCAAATGCTATCACAACACATGTTTTACCACTCGGCCACCTAAGTTTCTGCTGAAATAATCTTGCTTCCAAAATTAATATGCAACATTTATGCCATTTTCTCATTTCTTCTATCTTCCACATTTTTTCCCTATACTAATGAATTAAAATTATAATTAATTAAATTGAAACATCACTCCCTCCATGTTCCTATTATAGAACCACTATTACCACGGTAACTACACCATGTTATTATTAACTTCCCGCTATAACTTCCCGCCATGCCTTTGAGATTATAAAAATATATGATTTCAGGCTATAATATACGAGTTTAAGTTAGCTAGAATTTCCTCTTAGAGAAAATTTTAAATCCAAAAGGATTATAAAAATATATGTATCATGAGAAATTCTATAAGAAAAGGTTTCTGTTACTAACATTATAAAGGAAAAACTTTTTCTTTGTTTTCTATAATTCTATTGCATGAGAAACACATAATGACATGCCTTTTAACCTTTTCATATATCTAATTTTTAGTTTTAAAAAAATTTATGAAAAAACTCTTACTAGAGATCAAACCAGATATCCTATGCTACCAATTCACAACTCTTACCACTAGGGCACTGATGTTTTTGATGAAATGTAATTGCTTCACTTTTATATATTCAACACAAATCTCGGGTCCTCTTTCTTTCAATCTCACAATCTCTAAATCATTTCTCACTCACTTTCATCCCTCTCACCATCATGCATTTAAACCTAATAACCCTAATCCCGCCCTTTTCGGCGGACCTTATTAATTTTTATAAAAAAAAAGGTCTGCAAAGAATTGAATCAGGTAGCACATGACAAACTTTAAATCTTTTACCACTTTTACTGAAAGAATGTTGCTTCCAAAATGAATATAACGTACTAAAGATCATTTTTTTTTTACATTTTTTTAAAGCCATTAATGCTATTGCGGTTCCTTTTTATTATTTTTTTTTCTTTCGGTTACACAAATGAGTTTCTGTTCATTATTTTTTTTCTTTCTTTCGATTACTACATAACAGTTTATTTTCATTTTTATAGACTTCATAGCTTTTGCGGTTAGAACCAATTTCTTGATGAAGACTTTTGTATATTTTTTTTTTGATTTGTCATTTTTATTGCAGTTTATCTTTTGTTTTTGTTACTTTTTAAAGTAGTTTGATAACATAGTATTGAATGTAACTATAAAAATAATAATATAACCAATTTGATAGTTATATATGAAACTCTACAAAAATCCGTGCATCGTACGGGTTAGGTAGTCTTGACATAACCCTAATGAGTAACCCTAATTTTTAATCCTGAAAATATTTTATGAAAAGAAAACTACTACAGGAAATCGAACCCAAGAACAATTGGTAGCACTTTAAAATCCTTGCCACTAAGCCAATAACATTTTTGGTTCATGATGTTGATTTTAATAGTTATAACATGAGCTAAGCTTGAGGCACATGTCACTCTCATGTAAAAAACTGTCGCACGTATATGCCATGCTGCAACAACTACTGGATTGGATCAGTTATAACTCTTAACCCACTATTCCACTAGAAACAAACAACTCTCTTATATCACTATCCCACTAACATTTACTCGCACGTTATAAGAAAAACTACTGGTTTTCTTTTTATTGATTTTTTTTCCTTAACATGCACTAGATAATGTTTTTACTTCTACATTTATCTATGCTTCACTAGATGCCAACGATTTTTCCCCTCTCTGACGAGTCATTACTTTTTGATGCTTATGTTTTTTCTTCTTCGCAGGGACAAGCCATGTGTTAATATTGGAAGAAAAACTGCTACATGTTAAGGGTAAATCTCCTATCTTTTCCATGTATTTGTTCTCTCTATTTTGTTTTCTTCTCTTAATGTTGTTGTTATTTCTTTTGAAACTTTGTAATTTAAGGGCTTTTGTTGAAACATTTTAAAAGCTTTTCCATTTATCAAATTTTTGTTCAATTTCACCTCCTCTATCATATTAGTTTTCTCAAGTGCTTCTTAGTCTCTCTAGATGCTTCTCAAGTTCTACAAGGTAAGTTTAAAATTTAATATTGATCAATTCGGATAGGAGACTAATTAGTAAAATTTTTTATTTAAATAACTTATAATAAAATTGTAACAAAAAAAAAACTTATAATAAAATACAATACAATGCTAATTTAGAAAATCTTGGCTACAGTGCCTCTACTTTACTCTCATATATCTTTATATCGTTGTAAATCTCCATTGCATTTGTTGTAGAAGTCTTGCCTTCCATAGGGTATATACCAAGTCTCACCACCATACATTTCATCCAAGGACATTCCCCGTTCAATTTATCAAGCAATAAAAGATAAAACTTTGATTCATAGACAATAGGTATGGTTTTATTGATTACAGAACCTGAAAAATGTTGATTTCTCAGGTTGAGCAAATTGATTTACCAAACTTAAGAAAGGCCAACAATGAAACTTTTAACTCGGAGAACTAACAATACATCTATATTATACTTACCAATATACTTAGATTACTATTTGAACATTATTTGCATTATAAATCACTTTTGATCCTCAATTAAATATGACACTCTACAACAACCCGTGCATCGCACGGTTTGGAGTCTAGTTGTATTGAAATTTTGATTATTAATGATATGCTACAAGCACTTTCCTTTCAAAAAAAAGTTAGCTAATAATTAACAAGCTAGCAAATTAAATTTATAATGTTTGATAAAATAAGTAGTTGAACTATCTGATAAAATAAATGATTAAATTTATAGTGGAGTACGAAATAACATTTTTTTAAGTAATATTTTTTTCCCAATTAAGACGATAATGATAAAATTGACAGAAAAAAACTATAAACTATGAGATCAAAGGGTACTCCAAACAAATTATGAAAAAAAACATTACAATATAAGCCAGTAAGAAATACTATAGAGGTTATTTGTTTTAGATTTTTTAAAAATCATTTTTGATGTTCTAAATCTAGGTTGTTTTTCGCAAATCATTTTCTTAAAAAAAATGATTTTTATGCTAATAATGAGATAACTATTTTGATTAACTTTTGGGAGAAAACAATTTTTACTAGAAGGAAGAGAAAAATATAATTGATGATGCCTTTTTTTTTGGTAAAATTACACTTTTAGTCCCTTAACTTAATTTCAGGTAACAATTTAGTCCTTTAACATTTTTTCATTTCAATTTTGTTCTTTTTGTCCATTTTTATATGGATTTTCAAGCTTCAAATCTAATATTCTTATGCAAACATAGATGAAGACCATAAATTTTGAAAGGCCATAAGAAAATAAAACCATGAATTTGAAGCTTAAAAATTCATATGCAAATGGACCAAAATGATAAAATTGAAATGAAAAAAAGATAAATGATCAAACAGTTACCTAAAATAAAATTAAGGGACTAAAAATGTAATTTTGCCTTATTTTTTCAACCATGTTAATAAAAAAGGTATTTTAACATGCATAGTATTTAACTTTGAATGATTTTTTAACCATGAGAGAAATTGTTACCACAACGATGTATTTTAATCATATGGTCTTATAAGTTATGAGTTATTAACTATAATCTCACAAGTTATCCTCGCCAAACAGAGATTTAAATTTACTCGGGTGTTAAAGATTCTCTTTAGGACGTGTTTTGCAAAACAATCAAGTAGTTTATCTGCTTATTGCGGACTCCTTTAAAAAAAATCTACTTATTGTGGATAAAGTATAAGTTTATATGACTAAAAATGATCCGTTTGGTAGCCATTATTTTTTCAGGAGCTTAAAGATTATATCTAGTAACTTATAACATTTTCTGATAAACACTTGAATTCATCTGTGTTGGTGGTCGGAACATTCACCATTCCTTAAAAGATGGGTTTTATTATATTCAAGCTCGTCTCTAGTTCGATATGACATCGTCCGATTTTAGATGGGTTGACTTGTGCTTGATGAGTTAGGTTTATGTCCCTCTAACTTTTTTGTACTTCTTTTTTATTTAATATATTTTCCTTTGTTTAAAAATAATTTCTTTTCGTGGATAGTTCTCTTAATTCTTATTAGTAGAAATTCTTGTTTTTTTTTCTTGCGTGAATAGTTCCTCTCAACTCTTTTTGTCACAAAAACATAGATTTATTGTTGGAAATTTAGGTCTTAATAAAACAGAATTCATAAAACATGTTCAATCATTATAAATCAATAGCGGAAGCAATCAAAAAACATTGAACATGATTATGATAGGATCTACGACATGTTTGATTTATTAAGGATACGAATTAGGGATTAGGAATACCTGAATGAACTTTCATGTCAACCTCCCAACAGCAACGGTCAGAAACAGAGAAACAGGAGGAGGTGATCTGATATGAAAACATAACAAAGGGTTAGCGGTGACTGATTTGGTTCTTCCTCAACCGGTACCTTTATGCCTCAAGTTCTCTTCAGATGGGGAGAAGAGAGAGTTTGCTGTGTACGGTGTATTAGGGACCATAGCCTCTTTTATATTGGATGACCATTAGGGTTTCCCATTATTCCGTTAATGGGCTATCCGGACATCCACCCATATTGAGTCCATATCAATTAATTAATTATCTAAATAGAAATCTAATTAGCATTATTACTTAAATTGATCACTAATCAATTAAGGCTCCAAATTGATAAATAGCTAATATAATTATTATTACGATATTTGCCCACATAATGATATCGGAATATAATTAAATAATAAAATATTCCAACATTTATATCTTCAATGTATGGTTGGTTCAAGTGATAAGTGATTTGTGTATCTTAATACATGGTTAAGGATTTGATTTTTGACTTTTGTACATTGAGAATATTCAATTGAGAGGAAAAATTCTAAAAAAATTTCTTACATAGACTAATCATGACTAAATAATGGTGGATACCTTATGCATATAACATAGTTATGAAAGAAAAAAAAGCATACGTTTATATATTTTAGGAAAAAAAAAAAATCATACATTTATATCGTCCATACCTCTTACATTATGTACCTTTTTAATGGTAACACCTTACACCATACCATCCCAGGAAGAAACCTTACATGACTCATCAATACACATCGTATTGTTATTTGTAGCATTAATGGTGATATGTCCCGACTCGGTCGAATTCTACTTAATTTGCTATTCGTATTTGCTACTCTCCAGTCCTATAGCTCATGTAACATTTACAAACAATTTTTTTTAAAATAATATCATTTGTAAACCCTTAATATAATATGTAGCCGTTTAAAAAAATATATATGTACATTTTTGGGGTTTACTTTATTACAATTCCTTTTGCTATAGAGGATTGGCGTTGAGGGAGAAACTCTGTCCATCAGTTGTGAGTTTTTTAACTTCTCTAATAGAGTGTTAAATACGATTGTTTTTAGATTTAAACAACACTAGAAAATATATTAATAAAAAAATAGAAAGAGATTAAAAGTGCGAAATAAGTTTCTATGATTGATTGGATGACTTAATTACAATGTATGAACAAAGTAGTTATAGTGTAATTATTGTCTACTAGTCAAACGACGTGGCCTAGAGTGCTTAAACCTTAGGCCGACTAATTTTCGGGGTGGTGCGTGATGACTCCCTTGTTAGTGGGATCATGACGCCCCACGTTCGACTACAATCTATTCTCCTCAACATGATCCATTGACAGGGTCCTTAGAGCGCAACTCCACTACAGATTATGTATTATCCCTTACTCCTCAATGCGGTTATTGGTGCTAGGAACACGAAACATGGGTTCATCGCATCTTCGCCTAGTGCTATTACATTTTGACTCAATTCTTAGCCTTGGACGACACACGTTATGGGTTAGTGACCTAGAGAAAGAATCAACTCCCTTGCTTAGCCACCCTAGCATCGCCTAACCTTCAATCGACTGGGAGGCTTCCTCGCCTAATGGTGTAATTGTTTGTTTACCGAGATCAGCTAACAAGATAATTACTTTTAGCTGTAAGCAGAATCAAACTCGAGTCGAGTTTTGAGATAAATCAATTCTTATGATCGAGTTGACCGCAAACGAGTTCGACTCCATCTGACTCAGTTCTTGTAAAGTTAATGCCCCAACATGCCTCAATTATAAGTAACATTTCACATTTTAGGTTTATTGAACAACTAATATATTTGATCTATATTACAAACTAAATACATTATTTATTCAATGAATTTAAAAAGTGATTATTTGTTTATAATTGAAAGTTTATTGAATAACTAATATACTTGATCTATATTACAAACTAAATACAATAATTATTCAATTAATATAAAACGTTATGTTTTGTTTATAATTGAGATCAGAAGGAATATGTAAGTTTTTTGCAATTCTTTCACGTTCTAGATTTATTAGGTTTCCACACTATAAACCAATCGAGTTGATCCAGTGATGTTGATTTGGTATCCTAAAACATGATCATCTCAACATCCCAGGTTCAATTCTCTCCACTATTAATTTTAGTGGAGCTAGTTTGTCTTCTTCAAAACAAAATTGTGTTTCTATAATGTAAAATAAAATAAAATAATATAAGAAGAAAACAGATTAAAAAAAAGCATAAGAAGAAAACTGGATTTTTAGAATATCAATGCAGTATTTATTATTATTTTTTTCCATTTTTATACCTTTATTTATTAAATTTCATCAAACTTAACTACTTCGCTAATTACAATTAATAAATGTATTTTAATAAATAATACTCCCTCCGTTTCAAAATACATGTCCATTTTAGAGAAATTGTAGTAACCAAGGACAAGCTAGTTTGACACAAAAGTTCCTATTATACCCTTGTCTTTGATTTCCTCCATTTTACATTTATTTACACCATCTCATAATTACTCCCAATACCAATAACAAAATTAATTAAACAAATTAGTCCATCATTAAAACACCCTTGGTCATTTCTTGGGAGAGTCTAGTAGTCATTTCTTGGGAGAGTGCATGAGTAAATCCACTTAAAATTGGGTCAACATTTATTAGTAGAAAATAATTATTGTGGAGAAAATCTAGAATCCAATTAATTGGTAGGCAAGGGTAAAATAGACAAAATGTATCCTTAAACTATCAAATGAACATGTATTTTGAAACAAAAAATTTCTCTAAAATGGACATATATTTCGAAACGGAGGGAGTACTAATTTTATCATTGAAATTAACACAATTAGTCCGTTCCTTATAAATTGTACACAAACTTTTAAACCACTATTATTTTAACAGACATGAGTAGTTATTTTGACAAAATTTTGCCTAGAAACTAGAAAAGAATTTTGCAGAAAAAGAGAATGCCCACCATACCGCCACGTGGAAAAACAGAGAAGAAAAGAAGAAAAGTAAAGAAGAAGCAGTTATGGCAGTTAGAGCGGTGATGAGTTAGTTAAACGCGGTCCCTTATTAACTTAACCATGGTTAACTTCTCTCCAATTTCATGTCTCTCTTTCTGCTATTTAAACCCTTCTCCCTCTCATTTCTCTCCCATTTCTCTTTCGCTCCATTTTCTTCTTCATCTTCTTCCTTTCTCTCACACAACACCAAAACAGAGAAAACGAAAACAGAGTCAAGCAACAATGGAGTTACGGTTTTCATCACAGTTCGTTTTCAGCATTGTCGCTATAACGCTTCTTTTTGCTTTCACCAATGCTATTGATCAGAATGAATCACGGTGATTTTTCGAAGCTTCAAGCTTCTTCATCTCTGTTCCACGTGCTTGAAAATTCTAATAATTTTCATATATATTTTTTAAGATTTCAGTTTTTATATGATATAATTTTTCATAATTAGAATGTGACTGTGAATATGTTTGTAACATGATGATAGTGTTGTGAATGGAGAAGAGAAGTTGAAGATGCAGAGCTGGAATAATTCATCAATGGCGGAAAGGTTAGTGTTAATTATTGCTTAAACTAGTAGTGCGATTTTTGAAGTTTTAGCGAGGGTTAAAATCTGAGCATACACGTGGTATAAAGCTATAACAACCGTTGGATTAGAATTATCTGCATGAGATAGCTCAGAATGGAAACTGAATAATGTCGCAAACAGTACTATTTGCCGTCGGTCAGATCGGATCTGAAAAATCTGAGCCGTTGATTCTGTTTTACTACAAGCTTAAATGCTTTGATTATTAATTTTGTCGTTTAGTGATGATTTAAACGGTGTCGTTTAGTTAATTTTGATTTTGTGTATGCATTTTCAGCTTAAGTGATAATGCTATCAACGAGCATGCAGTTGATAATCCAGAGGAGATTGCTTCCATGGTTGATACGTAATAATTCTATCTCTCTTTCTTTAATTTAATTATTTAAAATTCAGTAAAACCTACTGCATCAAACAATGCCGATATCGTTAAGCTGCACACTTTTATCCGGATTTGAATGTGGAACCTTAAAGTTGTGTATGTGTGAGTTGCAGATGATATTTGTCACTTTATCTTCATTGTAGATAAAAAAAATTGAGTTGGACTTGTTTTTTTAGTGATGTATTATTAGCTATGTGATCTCATTTAATTGATCATGTGCATGCAGTGGCGGAGCCACAAAAAAAAACACGGGTGGGCCACTATAATAACCTATAATATATAAACACAAAATTAAAATTGCAATAAGCATTAAGCACAAAGTTGTAATGACGGAGTTTGACTAAAAAGCTAGTGTGAATACTTTAAAAAAAATCGAATTACATATTTTACAACTGTTATAAATTATGAAACTTTTTTTTATAGTACAACTGTTAACTTGGTGAATTTTCAGTTGACAGGACAATATACGGGGGATTTGAAACCCGAGCAAGTTAGAAGATCTATAAGTCTCTGCTAACCAATCAAGTATAAACATGACAAAAATCATGTATGTTACTTTTGAAACCGCCGAAAACTAAAACCGTTGAAAAATTGTTTAAAGTCTCACAAAATAGACCTGTAATATATTTTTTTAATTTTTTTGGGTGGGCCACTGCAACACTTTGCGGAAATTTGGATCTGCCGAAAGCTAAAACCGACGTAAAATTGTATAAAATCTCGCAAAATAGACCTATAATCGTTAATTTTTTAATTTTTCCCGGGTGGGCCGTGGCCCACCCTAGCCCATGAAGGGCTCCGCCTCTGTGTGCATGGTAGATTAGTTTATAGTATTTTCTTCCTCTGTTTTTGGCTTTGAGATGAGGAGTCACATGATCATGAACATTATATCTAGATCAGTAGATTCAGCACAGTCTGACCCACTTGGCTTTAGTTTGTATTTGTAGTAAACAAGTTTTAAATAGTAAGAATAATTAAGATTCTTAATGTTGCGAAATACCAAAATTATGTTGTTGATATGGTCCCATTAGCGGTTGCATTGTAGTCAGTGACTTAAGAAAGAAAACACCATTCATAATTTGTTGTGAATCCTCTTTTTGGAATGATATATTAGATGCCATTTCCAAATGTTTTTTTTTATGGTGAAACTGGTTAATTATTTGAGTTTTACCAAAAATAACAATGCCACTACTTCTTTTGTGTTTGCGTGGTTAATTTTGATTAAAAAGTGAGTCGGACAAAATAACAGTACTAACTTCAATAAAACTACGGTGTTAATGTAATTTTATCTCACTTTCTTTCATACTTGTACTAAACATGCATTAAGTCTTTCCATTGTTGAGCAGAGCTTACACCAAAATTTATGCATCCTTGATACAAGGATCCGATATGACTGATAGATCCATTTCATTATAATTATAATTAATGACATTTATAGGAAAATTCCTTTTCAAAATAAATATCACCATGGACAAACGGCACCGTCAAGAAAGTTAGAAATTGTACGAGTAATTGCATGGGAAGGACCCACCATTTATTACCACACTGCAGTAGCATTTAAAATTCCCTATTTGATGACCTTTATATTCTTTGATGCTTTTCACACTCAGATGCATTTGTATTCCTTTTCCTCAAGCCATTTTAAATCTTGAATTAATTAATTCTCCCCTGGTTTTATATAATTAATAAACATAATCATGCTTCAATTAATTCTTCACGTTCTGAAGTTCCCTTCCATGGTGCTTAATGAATCAATCGCCATGTTCTTTGCATATGGGAATCATTTAAATATTGAAGCCAGAATATTTTATTTGCCAGCTTAACCACATGCTAATGTCCTGAGATCCGACCATTTCGGTCATAATAAATTTCTTGTCTTTATTATTTGATTTTCCTTATCTGAAAATTGCTTTTACAAGTACAAACATCTTTATCTTTATGTGCCTAAAATCCAATCTTCATGACTTCAATCACGTTATTTTGTTTTATGTATACTTTTTTTCCTTGTTATTGATAGATTTAGATTGTTTTATGTATAGTTTGATTTAAACTTCTTCCCTTTCATTTCTTGTTTAGTGGTCCCCTCTTAAACACATGTCTTGGCGGAGATTTGGTGAAAGTTACTTTCTCCTAGGTCTCTTTGGTATACGAAATTTATACAATAAATTATAATTATTGGGTCTTTGTTTATTATCACCTTTTCTAATTTTTTAATATGAGCTACCTTTCTACTCAATCTAAGCTTAACTATGGCTAGGGGACACATTTCAGTATTCAGGGTAGTTGTTTTGGTTAATATCCAAATAATGAACTTCAAGATCCTCATGATGTTTTTAGAATTATGCTAGTTATCCCTTGTTTGTCTTTTTATACATCCCACATACATTTCTAATTAGACTTTAACTTAATTTCAATCGCATCCATAAATCTTACACGTTAATTACAGGGTGTGTACTGCTTGATGAAAATCAAAATCAGTAAATCACTCTCCAGTAGTCAAAAGGGTAATTTAAGAGTAATAGTTAAAGACATACAATAAATATTTTCATTAGAAGTATAACTTCTAAAATTTTTAGTAGGTGAAAAACAAAATTGTGTGTTACTGATTGCCTTGGGTCTCTTCATCACTTACCTGAAAGAACCAAAAACAGAGTTCATAAACCCAGACTATTAGGAATTCATGCAGTTCTCTGTCCCTCATCACCAAACAAGGTGGGGTAAGCCACATGAATGTGCTACCTTTGTAGTTTCTACAGCCTGTCTACAAGCACAATGCATCTCTGGTTTAACCATAACATTTTCTAGATATATTTTGGCTGGTATAGCAGCTGCTGTCTGACACATCTATGAGACCCCCATGAACTTATTAAATGACCAAGGTTCAGGAAGTTAATAATTATGAATGATAATAATAACGCTTTCACCACCGACACCCCCAAAACTAGATCTCCACTAATTTGGCATTTATTGTAGTAGAGAAAATTGAAATATGATGATGCCAACCCTCGTTATTCCGTATACACCGTATCATTCTATCCGTATCCTTAATTGTTGACCCACATGACCGACCCACCAGTCTCATCCCTCAACAGACATCAATAATAATTTCACATTGTCTTACATATCAAACTGTTTATCATTGATTACGTTCAAGTTTTAATTCAGTTCTTTAAGACAAACGGGTAATTTTACAGTAGAAGTCAAAGAAATAAAGTAAAATTGTCCCTTAGAAGTATAACTTCTAAAATTATTGGTACAAATTATTACCATTAATGTACTGTAGTGTTTTATGATCATCAAATTCTACCAATGTTGAATTGAATATAAAATACTTGTTAAATTTTAAACAGGACTATACGCAATCACACGGAGAGAAGGAATCTGAATTTTTTCTCATGTGGGACTGGAAATCCAATGGATGACTGCTGGCGCTGTGACAAGCTTTGGTACCGCCGCCGAAAGCGGTTGGCTGATTGTGCCATTGGTTTTGGTCGCAACGCTATCGGTGGCCGCGACGGAAGGTACTACGTTGTGAATAACCCAAGAGACGACGACCCCGTGAACCCAAGACCTGGCACTCTCCGTCACGCCGTCATTCAAGATAAGCCATTGTGGATTGTGTTCAAGAGAGACATGGTGATCACCCTGAAGCAAGAACTGATCATGAACAGTTTCAAGACCATAGATGGTCGTGGTGCCAATGTTCATATTGCCTTTGGAGCATGCATTACTATTCAATTTATCACCAATGTCATCATCCACGGTGTCCATATCCATGATTGTAAGCCGACTGGGAATGCTATGGTTCGTAGCTCCCCTTCCCATTTTGGATGGAGGACAATGGCTGATGGTGATGGCATTTCCATCTTTGGTTCCAGTCATATTTGGATTGACCACAACTCTCTGTCTAATTGCGCTGATGGTCTTGTTGATGCTATTATGGGATCCACTGCCATTACCGTTTCCAATAACTATTTCACCCACCACAATGAGGTAAACTGAGATTATCCCTCCTTCATTATCTTAAGTAACATTAATTAATTCTATATACTTTTGCCTTTTCTAATACCCTTTTTAGTTATTTTAAGATACTAATTCTGTAAAAAGACTATATATATATAAATATTTAGAGGTTTTTTTATTCAATTTTATATCAAGTGATAAGATTGTAACCAAAAAACAAATATCAAGTGATAAGATTGAATAGGTAATTAAAGTCTTGAGATTAATTAAGTTCAAAATGATACAGGTTATGCTATTGGGTCACAGCGACTCATATGTCCGTGACAAGCAGATGCAAGTAACCATTGCATACAACCATTTTGGGGAGGGTCTTATCCAAAGGATGCCAAGGTAACTAGCAATAACATCTTTTCAGTTTTTTTTTTTTTTTTGTTGAAGGGGTATCCAATTTTAGTACTCGTATTTATTTTGGGTGCTTAATCTCCTAAGCTGAGCTTTTCTTGACATGCTTAAGCTGAGCCTTGGATCTTCTTGTTTGGTATTTTCTCTTGGGCTCTTAAAAGCCCATTTGGTAAGAAGTGACAACTAGACCTCTTTATGGTCCATTCCAAGAAACTCAGGAGGGACCTCTGTTCTGCTAAAGAGTATTATAAATATTTTGGTTTCATAGATTTTTTGTTTAGTTCTTGCATGCATTAACAATGTATTGTTTATGAATATTGCAGGTGCAGACACGGGTATTTCCACGTAGTAAACAATGACTATACACACTGGGTGATGTATGCTATTGGAGGCAGTGCTGAACCCACAATTAACAGCCAAGGCAACAGATACCTTGCCCCTCAGAACCCTTTTGCTAAGGAGGTAACATTCTTACAAGTGTAATGTTCTTAGCTATTGAAATATGTGGATGATAATGTTGACAATGATAAAGTTTACTAAATATTGGAAAATTTGATATGGACAGGTGACAAAGAGGGTGGATACAGGGTCCGGAGTATGGAAGGGTTGGAATTGGAGGTCTGAGGGAGACCTTTTGCTAAATGGAGCTTTTTTCACTCCATCAGGAAGAGGAGCTGCAGCAAGCTATGCTAGAGCCTCAAGTTTGGGGGCCAAATCATCTTCTTTAGTCGGAACTTTAACTGCAGGTGCTGGTGTTATTAAATGTCGCCGGGGTGGCATGTGTTAATACAAAGCAGTATCAACAACCAAAGAAGTAAAGGGATAGAACCTAAGCAAACTGAAAAAAAAAAAAGAAAATTAAAAAAGAAAAGAAAAGGAGAGAAAGAAAAGCATAAAGGAATGGAAGAAAGAAAAGTTTTCATTCTTTTTCCTCTAATTATTGCATTGTTATAGTAGATTTGGATTGGATGAGTATGCACTTGCAGTTGAAGCAACTGTTATTTACACCAACTGTTTATCTTGTCTACAGTTAGATATTGGGCATAAAAATTGTACATTTTATGAGAACTGTTATTGTTATTGGATTGATAACAATGATTGCTTAGAAGCCATCTCTCACTTTTGGAGATTATTGGTTATTGCAATAGATTTCCCTCTAATTTTCCAAGGGATTCAAAATTTATTTTACTCCCTTCACCTTAGTTTCTTTTTGTCTTCCTATATGTATCCTCTGCTGTATGGTCTTTTGACCCTGTGGAATAGTGTACCCCTCTCGATTGTGTATGTGTGCCATTTATTTAGAAAACACTTGATTTGTCCCAAATGAAATGGGCAATAGGAATGTATTGATCAAATAGTTGGTGTTCAAATCAGAATGTATCATCTTATACTCCTTCCTTGTTTATGATTTTCCTTTTTTTTTCCTTTAATGCAAATTATGCTTTTCCATTTAATGTGTGGATAAGATGATATCAAATTACTTATACTTTTTTAATCTGCCTTCGATCACCGCAATGGCCAAGAAACAAAAGCTTTAATCCTTCGAACCTACCAAACCAATCAAACATGAAGCACCAGTCTTCCAATGATATAAGTTTCTTGGCCATTTTGAAGCTCTAATGGTGTTAGAATGATAAGTAATTTTCCTTTGCTTGGCCATATCACATACATCACAAAAAAAAATTCTAAGCAAAAGTAATAACAAGATACATCATATTTACGGCTTCCAAACGAGCTAATGAGGCATGTTCAAAATGATTTACGGCTTCCAAACGAGCTAATGAGGCATGTTCAAAACGAAAGTGGCATAGAGCAGAATCAGGAATAGAAAGCAGATTACGACTAGTTATGCATATAGTAGCAGGCTTATTTAGAACTCCATTTTTAGTTGTAGATGGAGCCGCATAGTTATTTACATCTTTACCATCTTCCAAGTAGTAAAGCACATTGTTTAATCTACCCAAACCAATCATCTTCGAGTCCTTGGTGATATGTATCAAACAACTTCCTTTCCTACCTTGTCTATCGATATCAAATTGACATTAAAAAATGACAAGTATAACACAATTACAACCATTTCTGCTGTTGCATAATTACCATTAGGCAACTTAGCTTGTGTTCCTTTAATTCTTTTATAAGAAATGAAACACATCCATATAAAAACATGTGATATGGTGCCCCACTATCAAGTGTTCATATATCAAGATTACTATTGATAGAGCAAGAAGATACACATTGTTTACCTTTAAACTGAGAGCTTTATATTCCTCAAGACCGAATGTTGCTACTTGCTTATGATCACCAGATTCTTGTCAAACCTTATCTTCACCATGAACATTGATGTTGTCCACATCGACCGTGTTTATTGGAATGGTCTTGAGCCTGAGCCTGAGCCCTGGAGGGTAACCATGTTTCTTGTAGCACACTTCAACAATGTGACCTAGTTTTCCACACAAAGTACTACAAACTATGCTTTTGTAAGGGCCCTTTCCACGTCTATATCCACCCTCGATTTTCTACGATCAACGACATTTGTAGAGATTGGAGAAAGTTCTCCAGCAATTACCGGTTTTTCCAACACGTTTTGAATTTCATGCTGGATAATGAGGGAAAGGCTCGATTTCTATCTGGAAATAACCCCATCATCAAGATTGCATAATCATCGTTCAAACCATTAAGAAACAATATAGTAAAATCTTCATTATCATATTTCTTCGAATTCACCATGGCTTCACAATATTAAGACAAAACTAATGAATCTACAATTGGAAGATCACAACTTCATAATTTAAAATATCATTTCAATCAAGGTTTCGTGAATTTTTCATGTACATTTTGGTTTTGATAACATGATTATTGTTTATGTTGATTTAATTATATGATAGCTAGGCATTATAAAACATGTTGATTAGAATTTAGAAACAAGAAATTCCTCTAATTTTAATTTTTATCAAACTATTGCATGTTGGAATTTGTCATTCTTTCAACCAAGAGGACAAGTGAACTTGGGTTCTTGATTAAGAGAGGTGTTTTGCTAGACAATATAACTATGCTTTAGAAGGATAAGATATGCAATCATTTGTTATTTTCTTACGGTGTTGTTAGGAGATTTGGAAACATATTTTTGATTTTTTGGAAATTGGTTAGAGGAAAGAAAACTAAGAAAGTGAAGGATTTGATTTGGCATTGATGTAGGAGGGTTTTTATAGTATTTTTAATATTTCAGTTTGTTATTTTTTTGTTTTATTTCAGTTTGTTATTTTTAGGCCCAATAGGGGTTTGTTATTTCCCTATTTAAGCTTAACAGTTGTAGCCTAAGAGACAACTTTTATTCAATCAATAATATTTTAGAGAGTTTTTCTCAATTTCTGGTGGATTCCGGAACCCTGTTTTTACAAGTTTGTCGCTTGCAAACTTGTTTCTTTTCAACCTAGGTTTAGCGCTTGCTAGCCTACGCTTCCGACTGCGTCAGTTGGTATCAGAGCAGGTTTCTCCTGTTCTTTTCCTAACGTGATCAGCCATGGGAGATCAACCTGTTACAAAGGCAGACATTAACGGTTTAGTCGCGTTGATCAAGGCTGTATCAGATCAGATGGCGGCGTTGATAACTAAAGTGGACGACATCGCCAACAATAACAACAACAAAAACAATCCGAATAGGAGAGGTGGACCAATTAGGGTTCCACATGGTGAAAACAATCAAATTATTAGGGATTCAGGTTCTTCAAAGGTTTATCGAATTATTGATGAAATTGATGTCGTGAGGGTAAGAAAAGAAGAACCAGAAGAAAAAGAAACTGAAGAGCCTGAAGTAATTGAGGAACAAGCTGAAGAAATCAAGGAGGATGAACCTGTCGAAAAGGAACAAACAACAGAGAAGCATAAATTTGTTTTTGATGTTGTCTTGAATGAAGATGTTACGAATGATGAGGTCTATCGTGACACAGTGGAACCTATAGTTCCAATCATTTTTGAACGCACTAAGGCAGCTTGTTTTGCATACGGGCAAACAGGAAGTGGAAAAACATTTATAATGAAGCCATCGCCACTTAAGGCATCAAGGGACATCCTAAGATTGATGCATCATACTTACCAGAACCAAGGATTTCAATTGTTTGTGACTTTCTTTGAAATATATGGTGGGAAGCTCGATGATCTCCTTAATGAAAGAAAAAAGCTTTGTATGTGGGAAGATGGTAAGCAGCAAGTTTGCATTGTAGGATTGCAAGGGTACCAAGTAGCAGTTGTAGATAACACCGTCAAACAACCGTCATCGACAATCTATGTCTTTCAAACCAAACCATCTTTGTATTTCACTCAATGGGATCCAGGAGGGTGGTCTCTTGTTCATTGGAGCAGTCAACATGCATGGAAAATTCTTTATTAGAATAAGAACTCGGGGTCGAGTTCTTCAGAAGTGAAGGAGTCTGATGTAGGAGGGTTTTCATAGTATTTTTAATATTTCAGTTTGTTATTTTTTTGTTTTATTTCAGTTTGTTATTTTTAGGCCCAATAGGGGTTTGTTATTTCTCTATTTAAGCTTAACAGTTGTAGCCTAAGAGACAACTTTTATTCAATCAATAATATTTTAGAGAGTTTTTCTCAATTTCTGGTGGATTCCGGAACCCTATTTTCACAAGTTTGTCGCTTGCAAACTTGTTTATTTTCAACCTAGGTTTAGCGCTTGCTAGCCTACGCTTCCTACTGCGTCATACATCTTCTTTTTGGAGTATATGGAACATGAGGAACAATGTTTTCTTTTTTAGGGGAAGAAATGAAAAATAATGTTATTTTTAAAGGAGAAGTTCATAATATTAAGCTGGTGGTGAACAATAGCAAAACGATTTCTTGGTCTTGTTTCCTTAGTAAGAAAATATATACTTTGTTTTGTTTTTTGCAAATTGGTGGAATAGTCATTTGACATTTTTACAAACTGATTAGCTTAACTGTTATTTAAAAGGTTGAAAGTATCCCTTGTACTTCTGTTAATTCCATATATCTTATACTTATGTACGAAAACTTCCTCTAAAAAAAACTTATGTACGAAAACTTAATTTTCAAATTTGACTTCTTTAAAGTTAATAGTCATTAAAGTGAAAAAAAATAATTAAAAATTGATATTTTAACCGGATATAATTTGTTATGTATGTGCAATATAATACAAACAGTTAATTTGTCTATCAACTATTATGTACTCTTTACTGGAAAATAATGTAGTTATTTTACTCTCTTTAACGGATCGTTCATTTGAGAGGAGTCTAGTCCTTAATTTCCATAGCCCAAAAAACCTAATTTCCAAAAATACTAGAAGATCATTTCATGCATATGGACCAAATGAAAATCAATGTGGTCAATAGATCTAACAAAATTATAAAAAATATATTATTAACTGTTATTCTTTGAGATGAATTTTTATGTATTAATCGTGTAAATTATACATACATACATACATACATACATACATACATACATATTTTTTTATTTTTATTTTATGAACTAAGAGCGTGGTCAATAGATCTAACAAAATTATAAAAAATATATTATTAACTGTTATTCTTTGAGATGAATTTTTATGTATTAATCGTGTAAATTATACATACATACATACATACATACATATTTTTTTATTTTTATTTTATGAACTATGAGCGTGGTTGAACATCAAGGTGAAACATAGACATAGGCTGAGGGGAGGGTTGTGCGGCTTGGAAATGGCGACAAATGTTGTTGGCTTGGGAAGAAGAACAAGTGATGTAGTGTTGTGAGTTATTATATCCTATTGTTTTGCAGGCTCATGTGAGTAACAAGTGGATCTGACAACTTCATGTATCAACAAAATACAATATTTCTAGTGTCAATAACAACTTGCTATCGATGGATCAAACTATCAACGATAATCATTCCAATACCATTTGGAATAAAGAGGTTCCCTTAAAAGTCAATCTTTTTGCTAGACATTAATCGCATGCCAACTACAAATAATTAAATTAAGCGAAGGGTGCTTCAGCCAAATACTAATTTTTGTGCGGGCAATTGTGGCATGGAGGAGGATATCAATCATCTTTTTTTGTATTGCGACTTTTTTGGGTAGGTTCGAAATTTATAATTGGATAGGTTTAATTACGGTTCATCCGACTCATGTTTCAGATCACTTACTTCAATTTGGATCCCTTGGTGGCTTCTCAAAAATATTTGTTCGGTTCTTAATTTGATATGACTTTTTTGTGTCTGGATCATTTGGCGCGAAAGGAATTCAAGAGTTTTTCAGCAAAAAGGGAATTCTATTCAACATCTTCTTGAGAAAATTAAACTATAATTTTTCTGGTGGCTGAAGACAAATCATCAAAATCTTGCTTTCAACTATCATATGTGGAGACTTAACCCTCATTCATGTTTGAGAGTTAATATGCAGTTTTGTTTTGTGTTGTTCTTTTGGAGAGCTTGTATTTTGGCTCTTTTTCTTTTTTAGTTTCTATCTTTTTGGACCATTGATGTAACTATTTCTTCATGCTCTTAGTCATTTCATGGTTCTCCTTGTGCGGGAATGACCGAGAAATTCAATTAATATATTCCATTTTGGTTTCTTAAAAAAAAAACATAAACATTTCATCTTTTGCCACCCACTCATACATACATACATACATACATACATACATACATACATACATCCGTCCGTCCAATCAAATTATATTATGATACCGTTTTAATATATTTCTAAATTGTCTTTACAAAATATTTGTAGGGTGAGATACCATTGAATGAATGCGTAAATTTTTTTACTATCACAATGCATATAAACTAAATCCTTGTTCTTAATTATTATATATTTATTGAACAATATACATATAAATGATGGGTGTGTAGCTCCATCACAACCTATAAGGGAAGGAAATATAAGGGAGAAAAAGCAATAGGTAGACAATAGACTGTTGAATTAAAAAGGACTAATTTGTTATTAATATTGAAAAAAGTTCTCTAAAGTTCTTCTGACATTATCATTGATATCCACAGAATCCATCAATTGTGTTAGCCTCTCACTGAGATCTTCCACCTCTTTCTGAAGCCTCCTAATATGATTCAATGTTTCCTGCAAGATCTTGGAGGCTGATTGCTGCAACAACATTTAGCAAATGGAGAAGATCTTAACAATATAAAGTTTTATTTTTTATTTTTAGCAAATGGAGAGGATCTTAACTCAAACAATTGGCAGCACTGTGGAAAAAATTGGTCCACATTTTCAAATGCTTCAAAACTCAGTTTATAGAAACAATCTCTTTATCAATTATAAGCTAATTACGTACTAACTTGCAAACAAAATTTCAATTGCAATCTAAACTTGTCTTTAATTAGTTGTTTTTTCCTTACACATTTCAAAGGTGATAAACGTGATAAATAGGTTGTAAATTGTAGAATATGAAGTAATTACTTATATATATGAATCATACAATTTATGGTTTTGTAACATTCATGGTTCCAAGCCAAAACTTTAGTGCAGGTGCAAATTGTCGTCTTTTACTTACAACTTTGTCATGTAATACAAACCAAAGGTAAAATTATTTTCTTATATAATCAAAATCAATTTTATATATATATATATATATATATATATATATTATAAAACATAGAGCAAAAAAAAAAATCATATTATAGTAACATGATGAAAAATAAACTTTAAGTTGGTGAAAATAACCTAAGTATGTTTTTAAAATAAATTAAGCTTAAGATGTCATTACTATTGCAACCACCATATATAGCACTTCTGTCTGTCTAGCTATATATACAAAGTAAAATTGGTTATAGAATTAACTATTGGAAACAATGTATGTAATTATGTAGAGAATGCAAATATGAATTCACTAGTTTCTTGGACATGATCAAATTAATCATACCCTTGAGTTGTTTCTTTGGTTCAGCTGAGGCAATAGTAGTTGTAACCTTGACACAAGATCATTAATCTGTTTCTCTTTCAACTTTGAATCTCTTGAGTTTCTCTGGCCAGACATGACTCTCTTTTCTTAATTTTCTTGTGCTTACAATATTTGGCCTTTGATAATATTTTTGTAGTGTGTTGTGTTGCACCAAAAGGAGGTGGTGTTTAAATAGAGGAAGATTGTGAGTGGGAGGTTACTGTTTGGAATGAAGGCACTGATTGGTTGGAATAAGACACTACTGACAAACATTATTAATTTGAATTTGAGTTGTTTGAATCAAGCTCTCTTTATCACACATTTCAGCAGTACACATATATGGCCCACTACTACTGTGGATTTTATAGTTGTTGCCTAACAAAAACCTTTGGAATATGATACTATGAGCTTAACTTATTTCTTGATGCATGTATCCTCAAGGAAAACATTAATATTGGTTTGGCTTAAACATTAAATAAGTTATGATGTGTTATTTGGTATGTGTCTCATTTGTGTCTTATATGTTTGAGTTGTACTTATATTTTTTTTTTGCCTTTTTCTCACAAAATTAAAAGTGCAACGGCGTTAATGACATCCCAACTACTTTGACACATTAGTGAGACAACAATCACCTTCTACACCTAAAAAATATATTAAAAAATAGAATAAAAGAAATACAATATGGGTGGACGAGGCCAAAATTCGAGGAAAACATCAACTGAAACGAACGAAAATGTGATTAAATCGTTAAGGTAAAAATCCTCTCAAATATGAGACGAAAGATCACATCAAGCATAACATTAAAAGAAAAAATCAACATTAGAAAGCTTATCAGTACACATTTTACCCTTCTGATAAATGATATATGAAAATGCATAGGTAAAATAAGGAAAATGCAATTCATTCATTTAGTTAGGGATGACAATGGGCAGGGTCTGGGTAGAGTATTATAATACCCGTCCCAAACCCGCACTTAAAAAAAAAACCCCGTATCCAGACTATACTTGCGTGGATAGCAACATTTATATTTGTTCCTGTACCCTCTAGGTACCTTAGTACTCATTCCGGTTACCTACATTTTTACTAAATTATCATATCATATTAACACAATTAATTTTTTTTCAAAGATTGTAACTTAGTTATGAAATATTTTTATCAAGAAAAAAAGAGGAGTTCGATAAAAAATTTGAGCTTAATTTCTTATCAAGGTTTGTGAACAAACTATTATTCACCATACATGATTTCATATCTTTGTTGATATATTAACATTGCTCACCATACATGATTTCATATCTTTGTTGATATATTAACATTGCGTTTGTATTATGTTATAAATAAACATTTTTAATATATCATAGTTTAACATGTATATTTTTTTAAAAAATTGTTTGTTTAGAGGGTGCCTTCTTTTCAAAATTGGTATACATACATTTTTATATAATAATATAAATATATATTATGCAGGTATGGGGCATGGTGGTTACTAAGGTCCCCGTGTCTGCATCCATATTCGTCTTTATATTTTTTTTAAAGGAACCCGTCTCCATATCTATTATGTGGATTTTTACCCTATCCATTATGAATATTTTTTGCACGTACCCATTGAATATGGATCTAATTATCATCTCTACTTCTAGACTCGATTTCTCAGGCACAAGACTAGAATTGGCGGGAACACTATACAACCAAACAAAGAGTTACGTTCTACCCGAATATGAAATCAAGGTTTAGAATTGATGATACTTTTCTTTACCTATTAGAATAGACATTTTCTTTTAATATTTGGCTTCTTATTTTTAAAAGCCCAAATGCCCTAAAGTATTTTTTGGAAAGGAAATGCCGTAATAAGGTCTTTTGAAAGATGATATGTTTTAAAGTATACTATTTAATTTAATGTATTTATATAGAATACTTTAGAGACATCAATAAGTTTTTTTTTGACAATAGAAACATCAATAATTTTGTTTTCAAAATTAATTTTAACACATTTTAATTAATATGTCCCCTAAAAAAAGTAATATATTATCAACAAAAGTATTGTACTGGCAGTGAGTACAATGCTTCTAGAAACTAGGGTTTCTGTGCTGTGTTTAGGTCATGCCTCGGGAATGGTCCCGAGGTTACTATTTGTAGCCTTGTTTGGGCCTACCCGGTCATGGTTTTGGGCCTAAATCATAAAAGGGCCAAAACCATGACTTGGGCGCCCTCGTAAACTGCTGAGGGCGCCCCCAAAGGGTTATGTGTGATTGTCAAGTGGGCCCTACGCCCTCTTGGAGGACGTCCAGCCCTATTTTAAGGGTTCACACCCTTGGCTTTGGGGTCTTAATTCCTTGATAGTGAGATCTACGGTCCACAGCCCAACAAGCACGAGTCTTGGTACAAGGCGAAGTGATTAAACCGTTTACGGGGGGTCTGTCTATGACCTTTTACCCAGCAAGTGGGACTTAGTAGCTACGAAGCCATGTGAAAAAATTTTATGAATACCAGCCCAACATGGGTGTTTAAACCCTGCATGGGTACTAGCCCAACACGGATACTAGCCCAACGTGGGTATTAGCTCCATGTTTTGTTTTGAGTACCTTAGTGGGCGGCACTATCCCTACGAGGGTGCTGGGCGCCAGCCCAACAGGAATATTTATGCTAGCCCAACGAGCACAAGTCTTGGTACAAGGCGAAGTGATTAAACTGTGTGTAGCTCGCCGCGCCCTTTGGGCCGCGTGTTGAGGACGCTTCTTATTGGGATCCGACGGCTGGCGTGAGGCGACCGTTCGCTATCGCTGACGTGTCGTAATCTTAGCGGTTCTCGGAAATCGTGCCAACTTAAGTGACGTCATCTGCGCGTTTTCCCAGGCTTTTCACTTTAAACATCTAGTCAGTTCCTTTCTTTGTCTTTTCACTTTCCTTCTCCTTTCTTTGTCCGAAAAGCACGTCTCTCGCCTCTTACGAACAGTTTTTAGAATCAACGCTTTCCTCCAGGATCAAATCAGTCTCTTTCTTCGTCCAGTTTTTCTTCATCCGAAACAGGTAATCCCCTTTTTTGGAGTTCATCTTTTGATCGTTAGCGCTTCGTTTTTGTAATTAAAACTAGGAAATGGTAGTTATCAGGGAGTGTGATGGGAAGGGGAACGTGTTATCTCCGGCTAACTCGGAGGAAAGGGATGCGTTATTGAGAGAGGCGGTTAGGCTTGCGAAACGATCGGATGGGACCACCGATTGGGTTGCCTTTGAGAATGCCTACTATGGCCATTCCCTTTTAGGGGAGTTTTCGAGCGATTCGAGTGATAGCGAGGATAAAGACGATAGCGGGAATTCATCTGATTGTGTTATTCTTTCTGTTCGTCCAGGTCCCTTGAAAGAAAATCACGGTATGGCGTCCACTAGTGATTTGGGGATAGGGGGTTCTCCTAGCGAAATGATGCGCTTGGAGTCCGTGTTTATGGATCCTGAACGAGTGGGGCAATTCCGAAGCAAGGTTAATGTTTCTTCGACAGGATGCGAAGATGATGTGGTGCTGGAGCCCTGCCGTCCTGGGGAGAAAGTATACTTACGGATGCCAAGGAGTAGGGCCCACGAGTTCTTCTACATGTATGCGGCGGTCTTTGAAGATTTGGGCGTGAAGTATCCATTCACGCCCTTCTCCGAAACTGTCCTGAGGTGGTTGAATGTGGCGCCCTCGCAGCTTCAGCCCAACAGTTGGGCGTTCATCCGGGCCTTTGAGATAGCTTGCGATGGATTAGGCTTTGAGCCCTCCGCCGGGTGTTTCTTTAGCTTCTATGGTACTCGGGGGGTGGACAAATCGTCTTGGGTCTCTGTTGGCGCGCACCCTGGGAAACGGTTGTTTCCACCTTACGCCTCTCATTACAAGAACTGGAGACGGACATTCCTTAGGGTGAGGGGAGGGGGGCGCGTACACAATGAGTTAAAATTTCCCATTTGCTGGACGAGTTCCCCAGCTTCCATTACGGGGTTTGCTTTCGAACAATTGAGTGCGTATGAACAAGGTGTCGTTTCCTTCCTGGATAAAATGCTGCCCATGGATATCCGGGAGTTGCTGAATAGAGAGGGGGATGTCGATAGCTTAGAGACCTATTTGCGTGAGTTGACTTCATAACTTTGCTTGTCTAGCTTTTTGCCTTTCTATTGATTAATTATTTGTGTAATGGCGTTGGCCTTTTGACTTGCAGAATCAATGGCGCCACTAACAGCTGCAGAGAGGAAGCAGTACTTGGCGGAGCTGAAGGCCAAGAGGTCGGGCGGGGTGGCTGAAACTGGCGACTCTTCTGGGCTCATCCTTCGTAAGTCCAAAAAGAGGACTGAGATTGCTCTTGACGCTCAACCTGAGTGTACTGTGGACGTGGCGCAGGAGAAGACTCAGGAGGAGAAGAAAAGGAAGGCGGCGGATCGGGAGGAGGGGGTGATAAAAGAGAGGAGGTCGAAACGGGCGCATTCTCATCCCGCCATTGAACTTTCCGGCCCCAGCCGGGATGTTCGATCTTTCTGGGATAAGGATTTTGATTTCGAAGCCTACGTGAAAGAAAGGATGGTTTGCAACCCTGACGATGTGACAGCTGGGATGCAGAACCCTGTTCCATTTGCGACGAGGGATATCGGCGTGAACTGTTTGCGGTCTATTATGCTTCTGATGTCTGTTGATTGCAAATATGCGGAGTCAGTTCGTAATGGAGAAACGCTGTTGGAAAGGGTGAAGCTGCTGGAGAAGGAGTTACAAGAGGTTCAAGAGGGCAAGGAGAAAGAGGTCAAGGAGGCGGCGGAGGCGCTGAGGGCCGAGTTCGACGAGAAAATCAGTGATCTGAAGGTTGGTCATGACGCTGACCTAGCTGGGAAGGACGCGGTGATCATTCGTTTGAGGAAAGAGGTCGCCTCGGGGGTTGATAGGGAGACGGCGTTGCAGGCTGAGGTTGCGGAAGCCAAAGGAGAACTGGCGCTGTCTTTTGAGACTGGGTTTGAGCGTGCGAAGGAGCAGGCCGCCTTCCTCCATCCTGAAGCTGATCTTTCGTCTATGGATTCGTTCAAGATAATCGTAGATGGCGTCCTTGTGGACGAACAATAATAGTCTTTGTTGTAACTTTAATTTACTTTGAACTTTCTTGAATTTGTATTGATGCGTGATTTGTTCTATATTTCGTTGGTTTCTTGTTCAATGATGGCGATGATAATGCTTCTTGGGTGATAGTTATTGCTTGTACGTTTTCTCGATTTATTTAAGATTGTCGAATCCGTTGAGCTTTCCGGTTTTATTGCTCTATTGAGGCATCTTATGTACGAATTCTTTTATTTTCGCGACGTGTTCGTTTTCTTCTTGCGACGCCCTAGTGTTAGGGACTTAAGTGGCTATTTTGTTTTTCGGCTTGCGACGTCTTAGAGCCCTCTTAGGGGTTAAGGAATTAGGTGGCGATCTTATTCTTTCGGCTCGCGACGTCTTAGAGCCCTCTTGGGGGTTAAGGAATTAGGCGGCGATCTTATTCTTTCGGCTCGCGACGTCTTAGAGCCCTCTTGGGGGTTAAGGAATTAGGCGGCGATCTTATTCTTTCGGCTCGCGACGTCTTAGAGCCCTCTTGGGGGTTAAGGAATTAGGCGGCGATCTTATTCTTTCGGCTCGCGACGTCTTAGAGCCCTCTTGGGGGTTAAGGAATTAGGCGGCGATTTTCATTTTAAGCACACGACGTCTTAGAGCCCTCTTGGGGGTTAAGGAATTAGGTGGCATTTTCATTTTAAGCACACGACGTCTTAGAGCCCTCTTGGGGGTTAAGGAATTAGGTGGCATTTTCATTTTAAGCACACGACGTCTTAGAGCCCTGTCTTTTAGGGTTAAGGAATTAGGTGGCATTTTCATTTTAAGCACACGACGTCTTAGAGCCCTGTCTTTTAGGGTTAAGGAATTAGGTGGCAACCCCTTTGGGGTTAGGCGCGCCCTTTGCGAGTTGATGCTGCCTATCTCGTTTCGGCGATGTCTGTGATACTGGAGTCAAAGCAGAGATAAGAGTAAACGGAAATTGGTGCCTCATTAAAAACCCAGCTTTCGCGGGGAAAAGAGTGCTCCCATATTCCTCTTCGTTAATTGAAATCAAAATACAAACAATTCAAAAGAAAATGCAAGCAAAACATAAACTTTACAGCAGTTCGACCTTGTGTGGCTTGTTTGTAAGAATGATGAAGTACTCAGCTGTAGTAATGGCGAAGGTTGGCGGCATTCCAGGTTCGTGGTATCGTGTCTCCATTCAGCTCCTCCAACTTGTATGCTCCGTGTGCTAGCTTTTCCCTGACTCGGTATGGTCCTTCCCAGTTGGGAAGTAACTTTCCAATTCGGGTGGGCGCGACGACCTGTCTTAAGACCAAATCTCCTTCTTTCATGTCTCTTGGTATCACTTTTGAATTGTACCGGCGGGCTGCTCTTTGTTTGGCGGCGAATTCCCGGATGTGGGCGGCCTCTCGTACCTCGTCAATCATGTCTATCCCGCATAGTAAGCTCGCCTCATTAGCCTCCTCTGAGAAGTTCTCCCGGCGCCATGTTGGTGTGTCGATTTCTACAGGCAGCATAGCGTCGGCGCCGTATACCATGGTGAACGGGGTTTCCTTGGTTGTGGAATGAGGCGTCGTGTGATATGACCAGAGCACTTCATGCAATTGGTCAGCCCAAAGTCCTTTGGCGTCGTCAAGCTTCTTTTTTATGCCGTTCAAGATCACCTTGTTTGCAGATTCGGCTTGCCCGTTTGCTTGGGGATGGATGACTGAAACAAACTTCATCTGGATTCCGAGTTGATTGCAGAATTCTACCACCTTGGAACTGGCGAACTGGGTCCCGTTGTCAGATACTATAACTTTGGGAAGCCCAAACCTGCATATTATTTTCTTCCAGTAGAAGCGTATCACTCTGTCTGCTGTGATTTTGGCGACCGCTTCGGCCTCGACCCACTTCGTGAAGTAATCCACTCCGACTATGAGGAATTTCAGTTGTCCTGGTGCCAACGGGAATGGGCCTACAATATCCACTGCCCACTTATGGAAAGGCCATGGGGAAAAGACCGAGGTGAGTTCGCAGGCAGGGGCGTGCTTCTTATCAGAAAACCTTTGACACTTGTCACACTTTCGCACAAAGTCTGCGCTCTCTTGGATCATTGTTGGCCAGTAATAACCTGCTCTCAACAGCTTCGCGGCCAAGGATCGTCCGCCCATGTGGCTCCCGCACACGCCTTCGTGCACTTCTAAGAGGACGAGGTGGGTTTCGTTTTCACCTAAGCATCTGAGCAGAGGCGATGCCTTGCCTCTCTTGTATAATTTGCCAGCGACCATGCAATACTTCGAAGCCTTTTTTCGTATCTGCAGTTCTTCTTCCTCGCTTTTGGGATTAAACGCTCCTGTGAGGTATTTGATGAGAGGCGTCATCCACCCCTCCTCCTCATTCTCCACGGCGCCTACTTCCATGATCTCTGTGCTGGGGGCCGCCAGCACCTCCTGGATGACTGTTCTGTTGTTCCCCGGGCGTTTGGTGCTGGCCAGTTTAGACAAAAGGTCAGCTCTTGAATTCTGCTCTCTTGGAACGTAGATTGCTTCGAAGAACTTGAAGGTGGAGGCTAAACTATTGACCTTTGCTAAGTATTTGGTAAGTTGACTGTCCTTCGCTTGGTATTCCCCGGTGATTTGGCTCGTCACCAACTGGGAGTCGCTCTTTGCCCTCAAATTTTCTGCTCCCATTTCTTGTGCCAGCTTCATGCCCGCTACCAGGGCTTCATACTCTGCTTGGTTGTTGCTCGCCTTGAACTCAAACCTCAGCGACTGCTCTATGATTAGGCCCCCTGGACCCTCCAACACTATGCCGGCTCCACTACCTTTGAGGTTTGATGATCCGTCGACCGATAATAACCATACGAAAGGGGCGACCTCTTCCACCGGGGATGAGAATTCTACTAGGAAGTCAGCCAGGACCTGTGACTTTATGCTGCCTCTAGGAAGATATTGAATGTCATATTCGGACAATTCCACTGCCCAGGATACCATTCTTCCCGCCAGGTCTGGTTTTCCCAACACTTGCTTGATGGGGTAGTTGGATTTGACAACAACTCTATGTCCTTGAAAATATGGTCGCAGCTTCCTCGCTGTTGCTACTACTGCTAGAGCCAGACGTTCTATTTTCTGGTATCTCAGCTCGGCTCCCTTGAATACCTTGCTCACAAAATACACTGGTTTTTCACCTTCGTCAGAATCTTGCACAAGGACTGAACTCATAGCATTTTCCGATATAGATAGATAGAGGAAAAGGACGGCGCCTGCGTCTGGACGATGCAGAACGGGCGGGCTAGAAAGGAACGTCTTAATCTTTGCAAACGCATCTTCGCACTCTTCCGTCCATTGGAAAAGTTCCTTCTTCTTTATTGAGGCAAAGAAAGAGAAAGCTTTATCGCCGGCGCATGATAAAAACCTGGAGAGCGCTGCGAGCCTGCCCGTCAACTGCTGCACCTCCTTGATGCTAGAGGGGCTTCTCATGTTGATTATCGCCTGACACTTGTCAGGGTTTGCCTCGATACCGCGCCGGGTCAGCATGAAGCCTAGGAATTTCCCTGCGTGAACCCCAAAAGAGCATTTGGCCGGGTTGAGACGCATGTTATACGCACGAACTTGATCGAAGATCTCTTCCAGGTCCTTTGCATGGCTTTTGTCATGTTTTGTTTTTACTACCAGATCGTCGATGTAGACCTCCAAATTCTTTCCGATTTGTTCTGCAAAGGCGGTGTCCATTAACCTTTGAAAGGTGGCGCCGGCGTTCTTTAAGCCAAAAGGCATAACTTCGTAGTGGTAGTTGTGGTGATTAGTCATGAAGGCCGTTTTTGGGGCGTCGAGAGGATCCATCTTTATTTGGTTGTAACCGGAGTATGCGTCCATGAAACTCAGGGTTTGGTATCCTGACGCGTTGTCGATGAGGTGGTCAATGTTTGGGAGGGGATATGGGTCCTTTGGGCAAGCGGTGTTCAGATCGGTGTAGTCGACGCACATGCGCCATTTTCCGTTAGCTTTCTTTACAAGGACGACGTTCGCCAGCCAGGTAGGATACTTGATTTCACTTATGAAACGGGCGTCTCTTAACTTGGCCACCTCTTCATCTACTGCTTTCCTCCTTTCTTCGCCTAATTTCCTTTTGCGCTGAGCCACTGGCTTCACTCCTGGGCGTAGGGCGAGGTGGTGGCATACGATGGTAGGATCGATGCCGGGCATGTCTGACGGTTGCCAGGCGAACAGGTCTAAGTTTCTTCTCAGGAGATCCACTAGATTTTGCTCTTCGGCGGGATCCAAAGAGGTCCCCACCTTGGTGGTTTGATGTGGCTCCGGGCCTATTGTGACTTCCTTCAGATCCTCCGTGGGTTCAAGACGTTTGTTCTGGAATTCTTCCCTTGGATCCAAGTCGATGACGTTAACTTGCAACGTTTTGCTCTGTTGCCGTACTGCTTTCGCCGCCTCCGGATCCATGAACAACGAGGGCGACGGTGGTCGTTTTCGGGTCGGTTATCAGAGTTCAAAAAACTGCGATTGAAGGCTCTCGGTCGGGACTGCGAATTTCGGAGGGACTAACTGACGTTTTGAACAAGAAAACGGGGCGTTTGATGAAGTTAGGGGTGGGTCTAGGGTTGAATCACGGCGGATTCAAAAGCTTTGAGGTTGCTTCGGGTGATATGGTGGTTAAACGGCGCTTTGATGACTCTCAGGAGGCCGTGTATCGATCGTTTTTCTCTGGGAGACGGTGGCTAGGTCAGTTTTACCGTAGCCCCACGGTGGGCGCCAACTGTACTGGCAGTGAGTACAATGCTTCTAGAAACTAGGGTTTCTGTGCTGTGTTTAGGTCATGCCTCGGGAATGGTCCCGAGGTTACTATTTGTAGCCTTGTTTGGGCCTACCCGGTCATGGTTTTGGGCCTAAATCATAAAAGGGCCAAAACCATGACTTGGGCGCCCTCGTAAACTGCTGAGGGCGCCCCCAAAGGGTTATGTGTGATTGTCAAGTGGGCCCTACGCCCTCTTGGAGGACGTCCAGCCCTATTTTAAGGGTTCACACCCTTGGCTTTGGGGTCTTAATTCCTTGATAGTGAGATCTACGGTCCAAGTATATTAGTATGCAATTACACAAATCAGTATATTTGATCTAAACGATATATATATATATATATATATATATATATATATATATATATATATATATATATATATATGAAAAAGGTCTATAGGCTTTTAGTTGATTTGAAGTCTTTTATCTTAATGTGGTTAATAAATAAGTTTGACATAGCCTAGACATGATGACTAAGTCATGCAAAAACACTCAAGACTGAAGAGGTTCTCATATATTTTTCATAAGAAAAAACTGTATTAAAAAAGTATAGTAGCACACATAACATGAAAACAACTGCACAATGACAGTAATATATGTAGCAACAACTATATTCCAACACTAAATGACAGAAACAACAAAGAAGCTTTAATGTAAAATTGTTAACATGATTAAAGAATACATGGCCCACGTTTGCTATGTTTTAATTAATGTAAAATTGTAACTAGAACAAACAACAAAGAAGCTTTCCCTCTTTAGCTTAAAATACTTTTCTAGTTTTGGCCTTATTCAAGGATTAAGTCGCCATTTTGATGCAATCTTAATCTAGCATTGGTGGGAACACACAAAATCTAAAAGAATTGTCAGTGGATACATAGGCAGGGAACAAACAAGCAATAACATTACCTATTGAAAATAATTTTAATAAATTTTAATATGTGGTTATCAACTTAATTTGGTTTGTAATATATCGGCGGTTCCTCCCAAATAGTAAAGAATTGTATATAAACTTATTGTTAAAAAAAATTATGGAGTTATTTATTAGGAGTGGCAAAATGGATGGATTGGATGGATATGGATTTGGATCCTAACGGATGGATCAAAAGAAATTCATTAATCCATTACAATCCACTAATTTTTTTGTTGAAAAAAATCATCCGATCCATCCATTAAGTATTTTGACCATCCAATCCATCCATTACTACTTTTTAACGGATGGATTGTCCATCCGATCCATCAAATAAAATGTGTTATTTATTTAATTTGTATTTCATAAATATTTAGTTAATAATATTTATATATCAATAAAACCAGTAAATTTTGTTATTTTTGTGGATTTATTTGTCTTTTTCTATAACACCCATGATTATTTATTATGTTTCAAAAAATGAAGGACATGACATGACAACTTCAACTCTACAATGTTTGATTTGAAAAACTGTTTCAGATGTAGGATAAACCGGAGACAAGAGACCTGACAAAAACTGAAATTCTTGTTCAACACTAAACCACAACACAATTTTTTGTTTCACACACAAGTTGTCTAAAATATCAAAATAATTTTTTGTCTATAAAAAATCGTATAAAACCAAAAATTATTCAAAACCATAAAAATGTGTCCTGATTGTTATGTTGTTCTGTCTTGTATTGTTTTGTTACCGTTTAGCAGATCAAACGCATTCTAAGAGTATTGGTAGTAAAATAATAACTAGTGTTGCATTGAGCATTGATAACCGAAAATAAATATGAACACTTCTTTTTTTCTACAAAAGGGATATTTTTTGACAAATACAAATGGACATTTAAAAAGGAATGAATGTGTAATTAATCAAGAAATTCAACCGTTGGATTATGTCATATTATTCTTTATGTAAAATTTAAATAATTTGGACATATATCAAATATTTGATATTTAAATTCATTTCAAATGTATATTATTTGTTTAGAAATTTCAGTTTGTTTTTCATTTTTAAAAATATTTATAAACTTAATATTTGAATCGAAAGTGCTTGCAATACATATTAAGTTTATAAATATTCTTTTCAATTGAAAATTGTAAGTTATTAGATATATTCATCATTTCACACACACACACATATATATTATCCATTGTTTATTTTTTTTAATCAATGTGAAACTCATCCTCGCACTCTATATATCAACAATCTTCTCAATCTTCTCTAGTGTGGATCCATCCATTCATTTCGGCATGTTCTCCTTCATGCCACAACTTTCATCCACATGCACTTGCATCTCCGTTAGCATTAGACGTCGATAAAACACACCACTTAAGCACTCTCTACTTATAAAAATAAATTTTTGGGAGTGGTTTATTTATGAGTTATGCTAACAAGTGCCCTTAGGGCACTAGTTAAAAATTTTAAAAAGGAAATAATTGCTAAATTTTATGGACAAAAAATTACTTTTTGGTATTTCAATAAGTTAAATACACAATTTTCAAGATAAAATTTCTACTTTGAAGTTCTTAACAAATGTCTCAGAGGCACTTGTTAGCATTTCCCTTTATTTATAGGGCTTGATCAAAAACTAGTTCAAATGATCAATGATGTGGATCTTGATTCAAATTCATATAAATAATAGGCCAAAAGTTAACGATATGGGACTCAAATAAAATTTCTATACTCATTCTCACATTGAACCTGGTCTTAATTTCAATTTCCACATTGTCATTCTTAATTCGACTCTAAAAACATTTGAAATAAATTTGAATCTCACTCTCATAAGTGTTTGAGATGAGGGTACCTAAAAGTCGTATATACATTCAGCCACTTGAAAACTTTGACAAAGTGAGACTTTAATACAAATTCAATATTCAACCTCATGTTTAGTGTAAATTTTGGACTCAATTCCACATATACTTACATCCAACAACCAGAGAATCTTGACGATGTGGAACTTTAATATAGTACTTAAATAGAGGCAAGACAGCCGGTTTGGCACCCCTAGTTTCCCTACAATTTTCACACACATTATGTGGTAAGTTCCTTTTCTCAATGTGGCATTTTAATGTTGTTGTTTTCCATGGAGACATCCTATCCCGTTATGGGGGCTATATTTCAATGGACAAACGATCGAGAAACTGTAATACTGTCTCATGAAATTATTTCCTGTCTTTTTAATTTATGTTGTGATATTTATTTCTTAAAAAAAAAAATCTGAGAATTGAAGGTTGATGTGACGAACCATGTAGAACAAGATGAATGACTAAACTACTCAAACATGTGTATGAATGTGACAACAAGGGAGAGAGAGGCTTCTGGTTGAGTCATGTTGATGACCAAAATGGGAAAGACAAAAACCAATTATTGGAGTTTTGGCATCATTTACCAAACCTCTATTTGGCCCCTAATTTTCCGGTAGCAACTTATACGTGGCCTTTGGTGATTGACCAAACTGCAAGGGTATGTGATGCACGATTTGAGATTCGCACAACACAAATTTAATACTCTCCGTATTTGTGTTTGGCCAACTGGTGTTTCATGACACTCTTTAAAATAAACATGTATTCTTTGAAAAAGTTAAATATTTTGATTTTTAATATAGTCAATACACACGTTTTTATAGATATTTATCACTTATGGTCTTTAAAGAGTGTTCTGAAGGCACTTGTTAACATTTTCTTATTTTATTTGGCGTAGATAATGATACCTCTCTAGTTTTTTTGGTTAACCGGGTATCTACGAGGATGCAACTGCGAAGACTAATCTCTCGAGCCTTGTGAGACCTAAATAGACGAGAAATTCTCACTAAGAGTTTTAACGTTGCTGCATGTACAAGACTTAATTTGAACTCAGGACCTTGGTTAAGCTAGAAGAGACCCGTGTCATCTCATCTAATCGCTTTTTGAGTAAACGAAAAATATTTTTAGGTATGTATTCATCATCCAATCATTAAATGAACGATCATAATTTTATATTAATTTATTTTAAAATAAATACTAATGTTAAAAAAATATTTTTAAAGGATACCGATACTCAACCAAACTTCAAGGTATCTAAAAATCTATTATTTTATTATATGCCGCTTTGAAAAGAAATATTTGCAGTTTGATATATGTTACTTTACGAGAGAAATGCATCATTAATGATTATTTTCCTACTAGATCTCTTTATCATTTATTACTCTATCTTCTTTCTATTCTTTTAATCTCTTTTTTCATGTATTAATAAGAGATAATATTGTAAAATCATTCATAATTTCTCTTTTCAACACAAATTTAACTACATTTTTTAATATAATATCAAATCGACTTATAATAAAATACGGATGAAGTATCTTATAATAAAATATGGAGGAAGTAAATGAGTTTGAATTTCACTCCCACAAAATACTTATACAAAGGCTTTTATATATTTATCTAGTTGATCCTTAAACAATCAAGTGAGGTAATACTCTTTACATAGACTTAAATATCACATTAGACTTTTATATATTATCTAACTATTTTTACAAAGGCGTTTTATAAGATGAGATATATTATGCATATCTATTTTCATTGTTGAACTTGAGTTGTTCTCAGTAGCCATATATAAAACGTATAACCTTTCGCAGGTAAGATTAAAAGACATTGACAAAAAAGAATTTATTCTCAATATATGGAAGACTTACGTTAAAAAAAAAGGCTTAATTGCAATTTTAATCATTAAAGTATCACATTTGACAATTTTAATTGGTACACTGTTTCAATTGCATAAATTGATACATCACATTATTGTAATCTTTACAATCAACTCCCTCGATCACATGATAAACATTCATTGGCAACATCAGCTGAGATCTAAGTGAGAGCCAACTCAAACTAATAGTCATGCACTTTTCATGGTAATATAAATTAAACGATTAACAGAAAGAAAGACTTCATCTTACCTACTTTTTATGCTATTGCTGAGAAGTTTTCATCAGTTGGAGAACCTTGCTAGCCACTTTTAGTGGGTCTTCCCTCTCGACCACATTTTTTTTTCATTGACATGGTTCGACGTTGAGACCTTACATAAATGAAATAAAATTTAGTTCCACTCAAACCAACGTATGTTTGTTACCTCATTTCATATACTGAACGTAATTTTTCATCAATTTTTTTTTTCCACTCAATGAACTAATGTTTTCAAGATTTCATACGAAAAGGACACTTTTGGTTCCTTAAATATTTTTCAGGTTTCATATTGGTCCTCTAATTAATAAAAGTAACATTTTGGTCCCTTAAATCCTTCTTTGTTAGTCACTTTGGTCCCTTCCGATAGTTTGTGTTAAAAAATGTTCACTTTTGGTCCCTTAAATATTTTTCAGGTTTCATATTAGTCCTCTATTAGGGGACCAATATGAAATCTGAAAAATATTTAAGGGGCCAAAAGTGAAACCTGAAAAATATTTAAGAGACCAAAAGTGAACGTTTTTTAACACAAACTAACGGAAGGGACCAAAGTGACTAACATAGAAGGATTTAAGGGACCAAAACGTTACTTTTATTAATTAAGGGACCAATATGAAATCTGAAAAATATTTAAGGGACCAAAAGTGTAATCCCATTATAAATCTACTCAATGAACTAAAGTTGGTATAAATATTGTTTCCATCAGTTGAATCGATTGATGGCTGAACCGTCCACCGGCCGAACATGGCTACCTAGTTTGGATGGAATTGGAGGCTGATATTGGATCTTATTGTATTCATGATAATGTTGAAAAAGAGTCCAATAAACTACAACATTCATGTGAGCAAGATATTAGTCGACTAAGTTTAAAAAGTGCATGAAGTTCTATTTCCTTCGAAATAGGGTCAAAGAGGATGTGGTTTGTTGATATTGTAAATTAACAACTTAGTCCGTGAAGCAGATTTGGAGTGTAACCTATAAAGCCCAGATACGTGATACGGATGCGAGTATGATACGATACGGGTACGTGGATACGCGAGATTTTAAAAATTTAGGATACGATACGGCTAAGATACGTTAACAAAATTTTTTATACTAAAACTTATATGTATGTAAAATATTGGAAAAAAACCAACATTAATTACTTTTTTTTTTGAACAAGCCAAAATGGGATATATTAATAGAAACATCAATTCCCTCCTAGCACAAGGTATGCCAGAAGAAAACTCAAAACAAAACAATCACCAGTCAAAACATACAAAAAGAAAAGCCAATGACACTTAGCCGATACCCATACAAACAAGGGGGTTCGACCACCACAAATGAGAACATAAGCCAAGGTTAACATTAGAGGCTTTTAGCCACCAAAAAGAATTCATTTTAACTTTATCCAGCAATTGGTGAGTAGTGCTTGGCGTGGCCTTGAAAATGCGGTTATTCCGTTCGTTCCATAACACCGACACACAACAAAGCCAAATAAGATGAAGAAAAGAGCGACGAGCACGCAAGCCTCCAGCTGAATGAGTGAACTGGACAAGGTGATCAGGTATCAACCGCGAATCAGCCGATGATAAACCAATCCAAGACCTAACCAAATTCCACAAAGGTGTAGTAACGGGACATTCAAGGAACACATGAAGAGCCGTGTCCAAACCCCCGCAACCTGACGCACAAAATTGAGAGTCCTGGGGAATGATGTTACGCGTCACCAAATTATCCTTAGTCGGCAACCTGTTACGGAGAAGCCTCCAAGCCAAGACAGAGACCTTCAAAGGCACCTGTTTGTGTCAAATATAGTCAAAAGTAGCATCCGCGGCAATGGAGACCTGGGACGTGAGTAGACTGTATGCAACCCTCACAGAGTAGCCTCCACTAGGATCATGCCTCCATAGCCAAGAATCTGAAATGTTAGAAGACAAAGAAAAACCCGAAAGTAAAGTAGTGCATTCCCCTAACAACTCCTCCTCCCACGCCCTCAACTGACGACGCCATTGCCAAGCCGCCCCCATCCTCCCACCCCAACTCGCGCATACCCGCCAACGTACACAACTTGTTAGCAGCCAAGTCGAAGAGGCGCGGGTACTTCCCACACAGAGGGACCCCACCTAACCAAGGATCCGTCCAGAAAAGCGTATCCACACCAATGCCAACCCTCCTCACAACACTATCAGCAAACCAACCTCCGCCAACAAGACCTACCCCATCCCTAGTTTTTGCAATCTCCCGCCACCACAAAGAAACACTCCGGCCCTCAACCAGGGTCGGCCCTGGCCAAGTGCAACAAGGCCCTTGGCACAGGGCCTCACGCTTAGAGGGGCCTCAAAATTTAAAAAAGGGGAAAAATACTTGTACCTACAGACAAAATCCGTCACTAAATGTCATTCTTCCGTAGGTAAAAGTCTGGACGACAACAATTTTGCTGTCAATTATGAATTGTCTATAAGTAAATGTCTATTTATCTGTAGGTAAAAGTCATGTTTGAACCATTGCTCATATATTTAACTACAACTTAATTGTCTATCACTATAAATAGTGTTGAATTTGTTTTTTCAATTCATTTTAAATGAAAATTGTCAAGTCTATAACCGGGCCTCCGAATTGTCAGGAACGACCCTTCCCCAACCGCCAACCGCCCTGCCTCCTCTCCATACCTAGCAACCAACACTCTATACCACAGACCTGCTCTATCAACCAATAACCTCCAACACCACTTCCCTAGTAAAGCAAGATTAAACTTCGTCAACCTCCTATCCCCCAAACCACCAAACTCCTTTCCTAAACAAACATTATTCCAACTGATCCAAGACAATTTTCTATTTTACTCACACCCTCCCCAAAAAAATCTAGACAGTAAAGATTC